>JARYHS010013630.1:345572201-345881415 GCA_031002005.1 Vandiemenella viatica
GGACACGTGAGCCACGTACAGTAGCAGCGCTGAGTGAAGAATGTCATCAGTGTAAGGGATAGCTAAAACGAGATAGCAGTCTCACTGGTGACTGGTGGTGTTGAACTGTGAACGCAATCTTTCAATGACACACTATCTTTATGCATGTGTGCTTTACTTTATTTTTCCACTTGAGAACCTTCTTCGTTTGGATTCAAAAGTTCAGACCGGTAAATCCTAAATTTTGGTGGCGGCCAATCGGTTTGAGAAATAAATTAACTTTTAGACTGTATCTCGTTTTCTGAACTCTTATGAAAACCTGCCATGGCGACCTTGGCATAATTGATTTCATAATTTCAATTGACTGCCTGATCATAGACAATTAGAGAATGTAATTCATATAATAAGCTTACAAACTTTGGCACGCCGGGCCGTGACACTGGAATTACCGTTTTTGAAGAGTGTCTCCACGATGAAAGAGCATTGCTTACGCTTGTCCACGGCATGGCGGCTGCTGAAAACATCCTTCCCTCCCAGCATCACTCTCAACTGGTACCTCCTCCCTACGATGAACAGTCGACTTCTTACATCAAACAAAATCAGGAGAAGGAGTTTTGCCGCGCCCTGTTGTCCTTAAATTACACACATGTTTTCTTCGTCCAGAGATTTTGTAGATTATGCATTTGTATTATTAGATATAGCAATCTTCATAGTTCATGAATCAAGAACCCCTGGTGAAGTTGTAGATGACGATGAAGGGACTAATACCAGCATAAATGTGTGCAAGTGTTTATTCCTGCACCAGTTCCTTTCTCTGTTTGTTCTCCACGAGTCTAATTTGAAAGCAGTGTTTTTATTTACGTACTGTTCCAACAGATTGTGAACAATAAGGTATAATAATCAAACAATTGATTCCCTGAATTTTTAATACAATGGTGACCCTGATATGAATTTTAATTTTAGGTTCTAGAGCTGAAGAAATTAAATGACTGCTGGGTATTCATTTTGAAGGTAAAGTATTTTACAATAGTTAACAATTGTGCGAAATACTGCGGAGGTCATTTTAATTTGTAAAATTTTGTCCTTTCAGTGCTCAACATAAATAAATCGTTTTATTTCTTTATACAGTACAAAGCAATATTTAAGACCCCTCCCGGTGCGCTGATTCAGTTCGGTGAGGGACGTGATGGTTGCAGCGCCTGGCAAGGGGATAGCTGGTATCTAAGGTGGCAGATTACACTAAAATTACAACCAGATTTAGGCGAAAACTTCTATAGGCGCGCGAGGCGATGTTTGGACGTAAAACTATGAGTTCGCAGCTTCCCGTCACCGACACGCTATGACGTGCCTTAACAGTCGCGTTATGACGTGTTGTTCGTATGATATGCAAGCTGGACGCTTCATGGATGCGTAAGCTCTTATGACTTCGTATGGCCAACTTGCTAATGCTAACAGCATATCTGTAGCGTTCTGGTGGCTCAGTGATTAAGGTGTCTGACTGGGGAACGAAAGACCCCTGATTCGAGTCCCAGTTTCGGCATGGATTTTAATAGACCCTTAACCCGACCTTCACCTCTGACACAGCTGTGTAATGGGAAGTACGCCAGAACGCTTCCACGTTAAACTGTAGGTCCTCTGTACGTGGTAGGACTACCGGGTTAGGTTAAGACGGCTAAGACAGGGGCGGAGTGTGCAGCCACTAGAAACCCTGTCACCAGTTCACTTCAACCACACGGAATTATTATTGTTTAGTATGATATCCATAAGTTTTCACTTCTGTCGGCAGTTCCCAATCACCGCTAAAAGTTCTTTTTTTGCTTATGGCTTTTCCCCTTGTCGACGTCGACGTCGTTAGAGGCGGGGAAAAGACTTGGGAACAAGAACTGGGAAGGAATTCCGCCATAGCATTTTTAAGGAAGCATCCCGGCATTCGCTTGGAGTGATTTGGGGAAACCATGGAAAACTCAAATATGGATGCCTGGACGAGGATTCGAACACACGTCCTTTTGAATGAGAGGCCAGAGCGTTACCCCTCACCCACCACGCTCGGTTTCCAACTAGAACGTTTATCAAAGTTATGAGTAAAATTTGAAAACTCTCCGTAGTGCTAGGGCATATAACACTGTTAATTATTCTTCCGTCATAATACTTTGGATCGCTCTTGGTATCTTTCACAAAAAGAGCGTCTTTCACAACGCAAACAGAAAAGTGTAATAAACCTATGACGCAAAATAATAACGCTTACATATACTGTAATTGCTTAATGTGAAAAGCGATGAAATCCTCTTAAGCATGAAAGAGTAACTTCATTCATAGCAGTAGCTGGCTGCTGGGTCATGGGATATCACAAGCAACTAGAATTTTAAGATGGCTGAACAAGACTTCGAGTGAATGTTACCGGTTTTTATTAAAAATAAATCTATGAATTTAAATTCAAAGATTTTCATCAGACTAACTGCTCAAATTTAAATATCGTGATCATAGAAGATGTAAGGATGCGTAATTGGTGATGAGATTAAAAAGTTTAAGATTATCTACGATCTTGAAATTACCTGGTTGTTATTTGTTATGAGAACCAAACGTCATTACAGAGGAACTGTCCGAATGGAAAAATACGGAAAAATATTAAGATGTTTCCTAACCTATATAGTGTTTCTTTGTTTCGAAACGGAAATTGGTGACCAACTTAGTTATCTCCTGGATAGGAATATTAGCTTGATTTGAGTCATTGCGGTTCAAAGAAAATTATTAGCCGTTTGGCAAAGACAAGCGCTCACAATAGAGGCCTCTCACCTGAGCAAGCGGCGGCGATCTGCAACCAGCGGCTGCCGGCCCCCATGGTGGACAAGTTACCTGTGCTGTGTACAACTCGCAGTTATTTGGCCAGCAATCAAGTTCCGTATCGGTGAGGAGATAACGTGACGTATCAATGAATCACTATCACCTTGCTGATTCGACTTAGTCATTATCCTTGAGGAGATAGAACGTCACTTGGCCTTTATGCAAGTCATAATTTTCACTAAAATTGAAGGCACAATATATACCTGTAAAATTCTAAAAAGAGCGAGGGAAATCTTGGATTTTATCTATTGGTAACTTTGGTAAAGCAACACATTTAAGGAATCCATACAGATTAACTAAAACATGGCGCGTATAATGCCGAAGTCACAAGAGTTTTTTTAATCTTATATATATATAAAAATAGACGTGTTTTTTTCCTATATTTCACTTTTCAGCCACCACTACCTAGCACAGATCACTGATGTTTGTGGGTGGAAGTAGCATGGAGTTTCCTGTCGTGCACAACGTTGGCCGAATGCCGATAGCTGTGGGAATGTGGGAGATATAATGATTAAAGTTGGTCAGTGCAGGGCGTTTTCATATTTCAACCAAAAATTTGTATCTCCGTATACTTCTCTTTCCTGCCACAACTACATAACATAGACCTTTGGTGTTTGTGTGTGGTAGTAGAATGGTCTTTCCTGTCGTGCACTATGGTTGTTAGATGTCGGTAGCTATGGGTGTGTGGGAGATATGGGGGTTCAAAGTGGTCGACCTGTGGTAATTTCATACTTCTGCCAAAGACAAAAGTGTCATGGTGTATCACTTTTCAGCGAAAACTATAGATCACAGATAACTGGCGTTTGTGTGTTGTAGTAGCACAGAGTCACCTTTCGATCACAACAGTGGCCGAATTTCAGTAACTGTGGTACTGTGGTAGATATGGTGGTTGTAAGTGGCCGACCAAGGATATTTTCGTGTTTCGATTGCCTCCGCATATGTCACTTTTCTGCCACAACTACATAGCATAGAGCATTGGTGTTTGTGTTTGGTAGTAGAATCGTATCTCATGTAGTGCACTATGGTTGTTAGATGTCGGTAGCTATAGGGGTGTGTAAGATATGGGGTTTCAAAAATGGTCCGAATCACTTCCAGTAAAGGATAGGCAGTGCCGCGTTGACTCGACTTGTTGGGTGCACTGTTGTACACCAAAACCTCAGTCGTTCCTGGACAAATTCTTCATAGAACCAACGCGCTGACACTCTTTCTTACCCTCGGCGTCATTAAAAATCCGCTTGCTTTGGTATACCTTCGCTGCAAACTTACGTTTGTTTTCACGTTGAAGCGTAGGTCAATAACAGACAGTTTCTATTTATGTCATCGATCACCGGAATGATATCAAGCAGTCTTCGTCTTCCCCTTAACAAGTGTCATATCCTCTGTTCTTGATTTTCATTAAAACTCGTATCCCCAATTATTCACTTCGCTTATTGTAATAGTACCCTTCACACCATAGTTTATCGATTCAGTTCTGCTCGTTGTTAATAAATTAATTAGCCCGGCACTAGGGAGGATGTGGCTTCAAATGCCCTTCCGGTTGTCCTAATTCCTGTTTTCCCAAAATCACTCTAGAATTCCAGGATGGTTGTTCCAAGAGAACATGGCCGAATTGCGTTCCTTTCCTTTCCACAATAGTTTCCCGCCTGTGGGGACGAGAAATAAAGCCATAATGGATATACGTGCAACTTAAAGTGCTAACAGCAATAGAGAACATGTCTGTAATAGTATTCCAATTTATTCCTTCTTTCGTATTCATTTTAAATGTTTCTATTTTCATTCATACTAACTCTCCAGAAGTAGATGCTTCACTTCCATAAACTGCTGTGCAATTGAAATAAAACTTAACATACAGTGCATCCCATATTCGCCGAATGTTTCATAGAAAATGATCATTCACCAATAAAAATAAATACAGATATGCAAATTCACACAATTAACAACAACAGATACAACACCCCCACTCTACAGCAAAACTATCACATTCAGAAATAATTTTAAAAAAATTGTGGCAAACGGTATACCTTACAAATCCAAAGTTATCATATATATTATTTCAATAAGGTGTTTTTTTTTGTCACAAGCCATTATCTCCCTTCATACTTAACCGAAATCAATGAATGAGGCGCCATTTTAAAACTTATGGTCTCCACTTTGGTCACATCACATTTAAGAAAGGATTTTTTTTTGTAATTCGATCCTCAAAGGGCAAAATGTCAGTATTTATAAAATGCTGTTTTTGTGTTACAAGTCATTCATCTCCCTGGATACCTATCTGAAATCGATTAACGAAGTATCATTTTTAAAATTAAGATCTCCGCTTTGGTGACATCATATATTAGGACAGGAATTTTTCAGAAATCGTCCATTATAGGGCAAGAGAATCAATATTTCTGCAACGCGTTTTTGTGTCACGAGCCATTTATCTCCCTTCATATCTAACCGATGTGGATAAATGAGGTATTAAAAATAAAGGTCTCCGCCGTGGTAACATTATATTTTAAGAAAGGAATGTTTCGTTATTCGGCCCTTAAGGGCAAAAATGTCAATATTTCTAAAATGCGTTTTTTGTGCCTCGAGCCGAAATCGATAAATGAAGTAGAATTATGAAGAGTAATGTCTCGGCTTTGGTGACGTCATATATTAAGAAACAATTATTTCGAATTCAGTCCTGAAAGGGAAAAAGTATCAATGGTTCTACAACGCATTTTGTATTACGAGCCATTTATATCCCCTCATACTAACCGATATAGATAAATGAGGTATCAAATTAAAGATTAAGGTGTCCGCTGTGGTCGCATCATGTTTTCAGAATGGATTTTTTTTTCAAAATTCGACCCTTAAACGGCAAAAATATATTAATATTTCTACAACGCATTTTTCTGTTACGAGCCATGTATCCCCCTTGATGCCTAACCTAAATCGATAAATGATGTATCATTTTAAAGACCAAGGTGTCCGCTTTGTTTACACCATATTCGATAAAGTGTTTTTTTTTTTTTTTTTTTTTTTTTTTTTTTTTTTTTTTTTTTTTAATTCGACCCTTAAAGGACATAATTATCAATGTTATTTCTACAACGTGTTTTTTTTTAAAAAATTAGGAGCCATTTATCGCCAAACAGAAATCAATAAATGACATATCGCTATAAAGATTAAGGTCTCCAATTAGATAAAATCATAAATTATGAAAGAATTTTTGGAATTTGATGCTTAAAGTTCGCGCGTATGAGACACTTCAGAGCCAAGTCCCTAGATTGCAGTAGCAGATATCGCAGACATATCAATAAACAGTTTTTTATACAATAAGCAGTTTTTCTGATATTTTTTTCTGTTACGGAAACATTTTTGCTATACAATTCCAATGTAAACATTTTATTCGCACAGCAACACATATCGCAGAGATGTTGATATGCATTTTGTTCGGGTTGGTTGTATTCTGTTAAGGTCAGTGACAGTTTGTTGTACATACAGTGTTTTTTAAAGTTACAAGCATTCAACCTCACTATTCATCGTTTATTAATGGCGAAATTTTCGCACGGGTCGCCTAGTTGAATTTAATAAATATACACTAAGCCGACAAATATGTAAAAAAAATAAATATAAAAATCTACTAGACGTACACACTCACGCACCACACATAAATCGATACCAGAATGAGAGAAATCACCCATTCATGTTCTTCTGTGTCAATACAAATCGTGATATCAGTTATAAAGGTGGCCACAGCAGGCAACAGAGATGCGAGAAACTTAATATTTACAATTACTAACTTTCAAAAATTATGAAAAATGGCTCCAAACCGAACATAAAAGTGGAGATTTGCAACTACAAACCTTAACTAATCAATAGTATGTAGTAAACAACTAGGAAATATTACATGTTTAGAATGGTGCCAGATACAATTTAATAAGTTTGTAAAACTAAGTGTAAAATATTAACGCAGAGTCGTCGCTGATGATGTCTCGGTAAAAGGTGAAACGGGTACGACCGTAAACAAATAAAAAATATTTGCACTGACATTTTATATTAACATATAATTTTTTTATAAAAAATTCTGAGTTCCTGATCAATGTTTGACTCTATACTTTTTAGGACAATGGTTCTTTTTTTTTTAAATCTGTGTATTGAATTCATCTTCAACTATAATTCCAAATAGAAAATAACGAAAATCTAACATTAATTTTATATTTTACCATTGTAAATTTACGTTAATTTTATTTTTCTTATGTCTACTTCAATTTATGCCTCCACTATCTTCTTTTCTTTTACAAAAATTTTGTTTTGAATTTCTTATCATCCAATGGTTAACAAATCGTAACATTAATTTTTTTCTTTCTTGAAACACATTTTTGGTTTTACTCCATTTATAAAAGATAAAATAGAGTTGAAATGACGGTTAAATCCTAGTAACACCTCGCGAAACACTTCTGATCACGCCTAGCTGACGGCTACGTTGTATTCAGGTGTTAATCCATTGAAGTTAATGCACCCGGTGATAATTACATCTGTTTTGTTTTCACAAATGACCTCACTAACGTGGCTCCTGCTATTTCACGGAAATCGCACCCATAAGACCTAGCGCAATGACATCATATACAGAACCTTTGACATGCACCTGGAGCACTTAGAATCTTGCATGATGACGTCACAGTGACAATTTCTCGTTACCACGCCATACCCCCACTTCACCCCTTACTACATCGTCTTTGACGCGTTGCAAATCCCTAATAATAAATTCATACTGCTCTGTAACAATTTTAGGATTGTCACAACCGATTAATTTATATGCCGACCTGTGAAAATATGCTATGTATAAATTGAGTGGTTAATTTGTTCACTAATATTTGCAAGTAAAACGTTTTGCTCTACATGCAGAATTTTAGATATTTTGTCAGGGAAAATCTTTCTGTTTAAGTTCCTGATCTTCCAGAAGGTATAAACCATAGTTTACTAAGAATCCAACTTTAATTCTCCGTGAAGTTATCTAGCAAAAATTTGCGAAATTATACCTCGACGCTTAGGAGGCAAGCGAGGGTTGGGATATTACCTGTTGTATCTTCCTGAGGTTAAGAGTTCAGCAGCAACTTCTGTCTGGTATTAAAAGCGTTACAGTAAAAGTAAAACCGTGGGAAACTGTATCTTCTGTTGTTTGAACAAATTTAATATTTTTTTTAAAAAAAGAAAAGGATTTAAAAAAATGTCTGTAATGGGTCAGACGGAAGCGAAGATTGACAGACGTGTATTTTGTTTTTAGATTTTCGTTTACCTCTCACTTACTTGTTAATTCACTTGTTTTGAATAAAGCGAAGTAAAAGTTGATCGTAAGTAACCTGAATATAAGTCACACATCACGACGTCCGACTTGCATCACAGCAAAAACTATCTGCTTAAAGAGTATTAAACTTTTTTGCTAGTGCAGATATTGTTTGTAACCTCGTTTTACATTCCACTGATACGTAACAAGTCATTTACTACACAAAAAAAGAGATAGAAGATAAATAAAAAAAACATGGCATTTGATCCGCTGATTGTCGACTTAAGCGGCCCATGTACAGTCCAATCTGTAACTCCTTGCTGTAGGACAGCCGTTCGATGCGCTCGTCCATTCAAGCTCCTACAAAGTGTCCATTACAAAGGTGAACTCTTCATTACCTTTCTCATCAAAGATATAATAATAATAAAATAAAAAACTTTTTAATGTACCATGTTTTTATAACGGACTAAAAAGTATAAAATAATTTCTCTAATCCTTAAGAAGAATAAAACCACATACAGATTTCTTACTTCTAAATTGTCCTGTAAATTTGTACTTGGATATTTTTTGATAGCTGTTAAAATACTTGTAAGATTGGTGACGAAAAACATTGGACGCATGCAAAAGATAATTGATGCATTAATAGCTCTACTAACAACTTTATTGCATCGCAAATAATGTGAACTGATAAGTATTCTTTCATTCATAGCTACTATCTACACTTCTTATAGTTATGTATTCCAATGAGATATTTCCATCCCGGGGAAATAAGGAACAAAACGAAAAAAGAATTATGCGTATCCATCGTTTGAATCATGAGTTATGGTCTTGAATTCGAACAAAAATTTCCTATTTTACGGAACACTTTTACCTTTTTCATTCTCTGAAAGACTATTTAAGACATTTAAAATATAGCTAAATTGGTCCATAGAAAAAAGTACTTTCAGTTTTTCCCGAATTTTCCAGACAACTGTTCCAATTTTTCACTAACTAAAATCTTAATCGGACTATTACGAACATTAAGGGAAAAAAAATATCGCCAAATCGGTCCATAGAAAAGAGTATTTTCAGTTTTTTTTACGAATTTTCAAATTTTCCGGACAACTTTTCCCATCTTTCACATTTTCATGCATTGTCATCCAGTTCTGAGCTATTGTCAAAATTTCAAGTCTCTAGTTGATAGAGAAGTTAGTTCCAAATCTGTTACAAAATTCCATCCGGACAGACAAAGCCCAAAGCGAGTTAATAAAACGATTAAAAATAATAATAATAATACCGAGCGTGGTGGTGTAACGGATAGCGTTCTGGCCTCGCATTCGGGAGGACGGCGGTTCGAATCCCGTCCGGGCATCCAGATTTGGGTTTTCCATGGTTTCCCAAATCACTCCAGCTAAATGCCGGGATGCTTCCTTAAAAAGGCCATGGCCGATTTCCTTCCCATTCCTTTAAAAAGGAAATTACTTACAGCTTCAGAAACAGAACAACAAGTACAATTAGCAAAGAAAAACCAAATGCTGTAAGAAAAAAACACTGCAACAATTTAGAAGACACTGTGGCCAATATCTTACATAGTGACGATGATGAGGAGGAAGCTGAAAAGCAAGTATCATATGCTAATGCTAATTTGCTCACTGTATTTGCTAAAGAAAAACGTTTATCAAGAGACTAAGAATCTAAAAGTACTGGTAGATAAACAGTAAAAAATTTGTAGGTCTGAATCACATGGCTCGCACGTTTTTATCGTCACCTGCAACAAGCAATCCTGATCAGCAGTTTTTCAGTTTAGCAGGAATTATTTATGATCCTCATCGTAGCAGACTTTGGGGACAAAGCTGCCAAGTTACTCTTTTTGAAGTACAATTCACCATTACTTAATTTTAAATATGATTTTTTTTTTGAGGTTCCGGAAAAGTGATTATTTTATCTAATGAAAAAACTCTAACAGTACCTTTATAATTATTTCAATTAGCATATCACAAAGATTAGAACTTTGATATGACTTTAATGATAGCTAAAGTAAGGCCTTATAACTTACTTTACTGGTAGATTAGCAGTTACCAGTAGAAACTTAGTATCATAAAGATTTAAATATTTAGTTTTTGTAATATAAATGTGTCAAATATGTGATCTTAAGAAATAAAAAGTAATTTGAATTGAAGTGAATAGTAGGCTAATGTCTAATGTCTAAAATTTTATGTACTTAATGAAATACTTTACAAGAGATCAGAGAAAGATTCACTAAAAAGGAAATGGATATGGATACATATCTTTTTTTCCCATCCGCGGATATGGATACGAATATCCAGCATATCACTAACGTCCAACAAGCTTTTCAGAACAGTCATCGTCCCTCGTACTTCCTCACGGCACACTTGTCCTTATTGAACGCTTGTAGGGCACACTGTAGGACGGTGCCTCTATTCATAATCGAACACTATAGAATGTTTGATGGAAGAGACCCGTGCAGGCTGGTCTGGGAGTTTAACAACACCAAACACGTCTTACAACCCCATTCATAGCCCACAAGAGTTGGGGTGATTGAAGGTACTACAAGTTGGACTATGAATGGGCCGCTTTAGGTAGTCCGCTTGTTTGCTGCACTCAGTTTTCAGCTTAATTAACAGGAAACAATACCACAATGAATAATCGTTACATGCAACTATAAAAATGTCTAAAAAATTACTATGATTATTTTATTATATTACCGAGTTTAATCTTATTTATGTTTTTATTCCATATTGTCAGAGGCACCAGCAAATATTTTTTAAGTCTCTTGATTTAATCTTCAACGGCTGCAGTACACATAAAATACCTTACATTGAACGTTAAATAACAGAAATCTTTGATACTAAAGTAATATACTTTATGTACACAAACATCATTGGAGCAAATTTATACTTTTTAAATTTGATTATTACCATACCATAAGACCAATTGACAAATAAAACTCCATCCTATACGATTTTGCATCTGTCGAAGACAGATAAAGCTCGTAACATTTATCTTCATTTGCTTAATAATCGTAAAATACAATAATCATGAAAAATTAAATAATGCGACTTATATCGTTTCAAGAAAACCGGAATTTGTCAACTACTTACAGTACGGACAAGAATTCTGAACTTTCTTGTTATTTTAAGGTACACAATTATTTTTTAAAAAAATATATAGAATTGTACAGAAACGTACGAATCCAGTAGTTCTAAGACGCCAATACTTTTCTTCACGTGTTTGATTTAGTGGTATATAGCAAATATCTATGAATAGTACTTTAAAGCGTGTTATTTTTATTTGTTGTGTAAAACAGTGAAGAAACGACACGGTGAAACTTGATGCCCATTTTTAAATGCGCATTTTTGTAAAAGAGATCAAATGGGCTTCAATGTGTAACGTCTCCTGCCGACGGATAAATTAACATCAACAGAATCGGCTCCATAATTTGCTATTAGAAGCACAAGAACCACCTACGAAACCTTTAAGACCAATGTATACAGCCGTTGAAATGGCCACAATATGCCGCGGAAGATGAATTAAAAAAATGAAAAAATTTAATAATGTAATTCTGTGAACAAATAACAAATTTATGAGTCTGCCTCAATTACTCCTTTGCTTGTATGGTTGGTGAATATCAAAAACCTTCAGCGTACTCGTTCATCCAAGTACATGTATGTGATAATCAGAGTACTTTTAAGAATCTGTTGCATCGTATATAGTTGGGTAAAGTGCAATTTGCTCAGTTATTCGTTGAAACCAAGTAACTATATAAAAGTTGAATATGTCAAAAATCAACTGCAGTTTTAGTCCAGGCGACCGTGCTGTAATAGCGTGGCAATCACGACGAATGAACGTGGCTGGGGAAAACCCTGCTGTAATTATACAAACAAAAGCCTCTTTCGACGGGTACAAGGTAAAGAAAATATTCATTGGGGGTGAACAGCAATTTTGAACGCAATATTCGTAGGCCTACAGACCTACTGCTACCAGAATGTCAAAATAAAACGTTTTAGAAATAGTAACACCGCACAATCTCCACTAAACAGTTTCACTGACACTTTGAAACTAACGTTCCATTCCTTCAGTTAATAGAGGTCACTTGTATTTCCCACCTTCCTCTTCAGATCAATTGTTTATTTTCTTAGATTAAACAAATATATCTTGTATCGTGAAAGTATATATGTATTGTACTTGGATTCAGTCACTGTCTGTAAAGTGGATTTCGAATAAATATTGTTGGCTTTGATACTGCCTAGAGTAAAAATTATGTTAGATGAAATATAAGATACGTATCTGACCGTAAGTAGTTCATTTACGTTATGGTTATTCACTTCATTCTTCGTACAGCCTCCTAGCGTTGTAGATAAATAACACCCGCAAGCTGATGTATTGGGCATGATCGAATTTTTTTCATTCTTTTTTCTTCTCTTCTTCTTTACGGTAATATTTATTTTTAGTACTCTCTTTTGTGTGTGTGTGTGTGTGTGTGTGTGTGTAACGGGAATCTGGACAACAAAACTCAAATTGGAACAGTTTGTTCCTATCCTGCGATACCTTCTAAAGCAATCATTCAAACTGCTGCGAACAAGTTACGATGCGAAAATATTCCTCCCGTCCAGTCTTCACTGCTACCTAGTTCTCATTCAGAAACAAAAAGAATTTGGTTAATGATCAAAGTAACGAAGCAACATTATTAAACTTTCGCTACCGTAACATTTCAACTGCTAACTGAATCCCTCAGTTGAGGGCTTCTGTAAGATATTTCTCTTCCTTCTTTTTCAAGTCTTATAAGTACAATTATCGTAATTAAACACTAGTAATGACTGTTAATACATAGAGATGTCTATTGTGACCGACGCACTTAAACGATTGTCAATAAAGCGATATCACTATAAAGGGTTTGGCTTAATTGTTGCTTAGTGCAAATACGAGACACTGATTTTCGATACCTTATTATATCGCGCTGGTCATTCATTTATAACTTTCCAAATCTTCTTAGTTTTGTGATATGCTTAGGTGTATTTTGTTAGAACTGTTTTTTCGTCTCTACGTTTGTTAGAAGTGAGCGATTATGCACAATCACAATGTGGAAACAGCGTCCAATAAAAATACTGTCCTCGGCGTCTGTTGCCAAGGTAATACAGTTTCACGGTAACATCTTCTTCATTTCTGTTGCTTCGTGGAAACTTGGTGGCCGGCCTGAAAATAAGATAAAAATTAAAGTATTTTGTTTAGCAGTGTTTGTTATAACTAGGTATTGAAAGTTTAATGCAGCACCTTTCACAGTCAAAGTCTCCTTCGTTGTAGCGTTTATTTCAGCATTAATCTGTGCAAATGTCTTCCCTTTGGTCTCTGGCAGAAAGAAGTGCGTGCAAATGGCTCCCAGGACGCACATCAGAGCGAAGAACGAGAAGTTGTATGTGGAGCCTATTGAGTCCGCCACCACTTGGAACAGTTTCTTGATGATACCAGACGTGATGTTCATCACAATGGAAACCATCGTGGAGCCAATACCCTTCACAGAAACGTGGAATATCTCTCCCACCAGTATGAATATCACGGAACCGATGCCCAGGCAGAACGATATCTACGACACGGAAAATCACTTAAGTCACTTGTGTTAACTAACAACAGTTTACATCTATTGAAATTGGAAATCGTGTAGAAGTTTCAAATGTGTGCCCTATTCAAGAAATGTCCGTTAAGATTTCAAATTTGTAACATACTTTGTGTTTTTAGAAATTGTAGTGCCTGATACAGGGATGGAGAAATCTTGATATTACTTAGTTTCAGGCTGTATATACAATGATCTTATCATTTAATGTTAAAATCACTTTGGTACTGAGACTTAAATGACAAGCTGGTCTAATGGGTAGACATACCAACAGCAGTTATTTACCTCGACAGTCAGAGATTATACTTTCACTGCGTTTCTAGGATAGTGCCTTAATATAACTAGCATACTTTCTTCGTCAAAGTAATATGGAGATTTTTATAAATGTTAGTAGTGATGCATCAGTTACAGTACCGCGTGACAAAGCGGGCGGACAGACATCGTCATCAGTATAGCTTGCACTACTGGTATTGTTTTAGGGCCAGGACTTAGTGCTGTGTTGTCGAAATCTTGATTTGTTGAGAATGATATCGAAGTTTTTTTTTATAATCATCAGTTGGCTGATAATGGCCTTGACGCCATGGTGGTGAGTAGTCTTGTCAGCAGTTGTACAGCGATAGTAAGCTCATCTTCCAACGCATCGGTAGAGAGCGACGATTGGTCGGACGCATGAATGATTGTTGAATGGTGATGCAGGCTGCTTGTGGGCCGTGGGCGCCTTTGTGGTCTCCTGGCGTCAATGTGAAGGAAGCAGTGCTCTCTGTTGCTCTTCTTCCACGGCTTCTCGTTGGCATGAGCTGGGTGGCAGGCCTGCGTGCTTCGTAACTGGCTCTTCCTCTTTTGTTTGTTGTAGCGGACGCGGTCCTGTCTCACAATATCGTCTTCGGCTGTCATACGCACTCTTGCGGACAGGACAGCGACTGTAACACTCCGCATGGCCACCTCTGCAGTCTTAGCACACAGGTTCATGCCTGGGTACTGTATACACTGTAACTCGGTGGTTTCCCCCGCATCAGAAGTATCTTTCCTGGTTGCGGTCCCTAGCTAGATGTCCACGGGCTTGACACCTGTTGCTTTACAGGTACTATGATGTGAAAGGTTTCTTGGTCTTGAGCCGGTTGTCTTGAAGGCGTGCTGTGGCTGGAAGTTGGAGACAATAGCGTACGCCAGTATCTTCAAGAATTTGGATGGCTGCCGCCTGGTCCAAAGCGTAGAGTAGTGGAATCTTGATTCTATTCTCCTCCGGTCAACAGAAAAAAGAGAGCTTGGTGTGCAGCTGCACAAAGGTGAAGAGGCATCCGCAATTACCTGTGCAGTGTTCTAGACCCACCATTATAGCTTGACCAGTCTTCTCCTGCCGTGGACTGGCAGGCATAGAAAGCCCCGCAGGCTACCCTGGTGTTTCAAGCAGCATCTCCGGAGGATTTGTATAGTTAGGTTGCTTTCCCAGCGACTTTGGTGATTCAGGCAGCTTTTCTGGCGATGCAGTTGCTATTTCTGTAGCGGGACATGGTTGTTACCTTCCATTTTCTTGAGCTCCGTTGTGGCCAACTTTTTCCTTCGCAGTCTCTTTTTCTGAGCGTCGAATTTACGGAAAAAACGTCTTTTTGCAGAAGTCATCAGCAAGTATACAGCGCATCTTTGCCAGTCCTTTGGGACGGGTATGACCATTTTTTGCAGCATCATCTCGAACTATTTCAACCAGGTGTTGCTTGCTGGGCTCAGAGAGAGTCAAGGATCACTGTATAGTCGCTAATCGTTTTTATTCGAGTATATACGGTGTATAGGAAAACGTGTGGCTATGATAACCTTCCACGATCTTCCTATGTATCTTGACAAGTACTCGAGGCCTTGACACTGTCCAACGCGTCAATGAAGTTGTCGCCTATGTAGATGTCATGGGAGTCAGGAATTTCTTCAAAGCCATTCGATATAGATAAATCCGAGTGCTTGCTATCGTGACACTCCATGGCAGTTTCAATGAGAACTAAAAGTTTCTCTAACCATGCATCGCATTCGGGAATTTGAGGACCGCCTTTCGTTATTACGACCTAAGGACGGCTTGCTATTGTCGCAGATTCAATTGTTTATGAAGAACAGCAACCGTATTCCACCACTTCTGGGAATGCGTGGCAATATCTTCTGCCCGGAAGATTAGGCCAATGACGCCTTCGAAAAAAAATTCTAACCAGCTACAGGCAACGCAGATATACTGGAAGCAGTTAACAGTCCTGAAAGCAGAGGACGAAGAAGATCAAAATATTGAGCATATCACTCCTCACGAAGTTCTTAGCTGTGTGGCCTATCTACACCCAAGAAAATCTCCGGGCACTGACAAAATAGGTATCATCCTGCCACCTACTGGGCCATTAAGCAGCAATCTTCAGTTGGTAAGGTGTTCCGTCACCTCCTGTTCAAACTTCTGCATTTTCACTTAAAGCTGCAAAGAATTCCACCCGATCAGCAACTAGGGTTCCGCAGAGGATACTAAAAAACTCAACAATTGATGAGGTTAGTGGAGACTGCTACTAGGGCCTTTAACTACAAAGAGTACTGTGGCCCAGTTTTACTATACATCTCCAGGGCCTTTGACTCGTTCTGACACGCCGGGCTCATGCTCCGACTCTACGAGCAGGGACTACCAGGCCAATTCGTCAATGTACTGATGTCATACACAGAAGAACGCAATTTTAGGGTAAGAATCGGAAGCGTCCTCTCTTCCCGACTAGGAATCCAGGCCAGGATCGTTCATGGATTCTCTGTTATACTCCCCAACACTAGGCATACAGAATCTTCATTACTACGTACGCTGACGACACAGCCAACTTCATCCCCAGCCGGAGCAAGGTGATTGTCACCCGAGACCCGATGCCTGCATGAGATATTACAAAAGACAGAAGACTTGGTGAGGCGGTGGCAAATTGAGACTAACCCCGCCAAACGTAAGCTGATGTATTAGCCATAAGTACGGAACCACGCCTGCGACCGCAGACCGACCCACAGCTGAAATTATGACAACCCAATACCTTGGATAAAATCCGTAAGATATCTCTGAGTGAAACTCGACTCCAGGCTCACTTGGAGGGCGCACACAGAAGATCCCCGCAAACTTGCCACCGCGCGATACTACAAGCGGTGTATCCCCTGCCAAACAGGGAAAGAAAACTTCCTGCATCCTAATCTATTGTACTCTGGTAAGGTCAATCCTGGAATACGCCTGCCCAGTGTCTGTGCACATGGCTAGGCCAAACCTACACCGATTGCAGACTATCCACAATTGAGCCTTGAAGAGAGCCTTGCACCTCAACCACAGGTTCCAAAAGTTACAAGTTGTCAAATTTTATAAAGCAGCTCAAAAGTCACAAAACCCTCTAATGAACGACCTGAGGACCTATCGTACTTGGAAAAGATCATACTACCCTGCCACCAGTGAATGAAACACTCCAAAACCAGAAGGCACAACAAACAACGCCATAAACTGCAAGCCAAACCCACATTGAAATCACAAACCACCGAAATACTAGGATTAAATATCGAAAGACAAAGATACCAATGTTCGCTGCCCTCCGAAAGAAAAAGGCAGCTAATGGCGCGGCTGCTAAAATGCCAGTGCAGCTCTGGTTGTCACGGCAGTAACACCAGACCTGAAGATGGGGGCAGAGCACGCCACCGAAAGCTCGTCGTTCTTCAACACTATCCGGCGGAGAACCCGTGGAGATTATATTTCAGCAACACACCGGGAAAGCCTTCGTTCACACATTTAGTTAGAGCTAACAATCTGTAGCATCGTAGACAGAGTTGATTGTGGACCTCTGATTCAGAGCCGTATTAAGGGGCTGAACCAGAGACTACGACGTTTCTGTGATGACATTGGCGGCAGATTTCTCGATCTTCGCCATAGGGTCGAGTCTTGTAGGGTTCCCCTTAATCGGTCAGTTGTGCACTACACACGTGAATCAGCTACACGGGTGGCAGGGGCCGTGTGGAATGCACTGGGTGGTTTTTTTAGGCTGAGGGAGGAAGACCCGAAGCACGAAATTCAGTTACGGGCAACCCAATCAGATGCAACACCGGAATGTAGGAGCAATGTAAAAGAATCTCGTCAGTTAAAAGTTCTCGTAATTAACTGTAGAAGCGTTTGTAACAAACAACCGGAACTTGAAAGCGTTATTTGTAGTACAGAAGCGGATATCGTTATCGGTACAGAAAGTTGGTTGAAACCGGAAATAAGTTCCGCCGAAACTTTTAAAGATAGCATGAACGTTTTTCGTAAAGACAGATTACAATCTCATGGAGGTGGGGTATTTATAGCTGTGAGTAAATTTCTCCCATGTAATGAAATAGACGTCGATACGATCTGTGAAATCATATGGATTAAACTCAACGTTGCTGGGTCAAAACTCATCATAGGCGCCTTCTACCGTCCACCCGATTCCGACATAGCTATCGTCGAGGAGTTAAGAAATAATGTAAATAGTATAGCTAGCCGTTTTAAGGATCATGCTATGATTATAGGAGGCGACTTCAATCTGCCTCATATTGACTGGCGTAATTACGTTCAGATCACAGGTAGCAGGGATAAGGCAGCTTCTGAAGTAATTCCCGAGTTGTTGTCAGATAATCATCTCGAGCAGCTAGTTAATGAACCTACGCGGTGTTATAACGGTACCGAAAACATTTTAGATTTGCTGGTTACCAACAGGCCAGAATTATTCACCGACATTTCAACGACCACAGGAATAAGCGATCACAAATCGGTAATTGCGAGTATCAAATTAATGACCAAGCGAAAAAGGAAAAAACGGCGGATTGTATACAGATTCATGAAGGCCTCAAAGGAGTGTTTTAGAACCTACCTGAGGAATAATTACCATAACTTCAAGTCAACAAAGGACACCGTTGAAGAGATGTGGCATCGTTTTATACATATAGTCAGGGAAGGATTGGAAATACATATACCTTCTGGGGTGGTACTCCTTCCTCCTCAGAAGTGGTCCACTTCAATTTTGATGTAGTTAAGGCAGCCTCGAGGAAGGAGGAGTGCCTTCTTTCGATGATAGTTGATAGATGAGTTGCGCGAGGAGAGTAATCAGGACGTCTAGTGTATCATCCCGATGGTCAGCGACGTGGCGGAAACAGGTGTGGTTGCAGTATATACTGCCACCGCAGCTGCGTTCCTCTCTGCAGGTCGTCGGTCTGTCTTAGTTGTTCTCTGTTGAACATGGCCTCGTCTTCTTCTTGCTCCTTTGACGATGACTGTCGCTCGTGGTAGCGGCGTGGTGCCGTGTGATCGCCGCTCCTGGGTGTCACAGTTTTAAATTTCGCCAGTGTTTTCTTTCAACCACATTGACTGATAGAAAGATATAAGGCGGTGAACTGTGTGTAGCCTCGCCCCAAAATCTCTACATTGTTGGAGAACTCTCTAATGGAGAGTACCGCACCTTGTTCGTTAGTGTAGCCATTGACTGGGGGGGTGATACAACAGGTTATGGCTTGGTGATCTGGACATGGAGGCAGATCTGCTCTCTAGTTACGTTTATCCTGCCTCTAGAATGAAACCCGTGGGCGAGTCGGCTACAATGATGATGAAGTCTGTGCTAGAAATTTCTTCAGCTGTCAACCAGTGAAACCTTCCATGGAGAATCTACGCTTACGTGGCCAAGTCATACGAATTGTTTACGTCGAAATGAATTATAATTTTTAAGGCAAATCTCTGCACGAATTACACGTTCGATAAGATGCAACACGCTGATATCTTCCATGCGTCCGTAGCATGACTTGCTAAAAAGGCTTGAAGTTGTTAAATAGTTGCTGGAGTTTTGTATAGTAATTTGTAATCATTTTGTGCAGACACTCTAAAAGCACCTGTGATATGGGAATGATCAGTGACCTTTCTTATCGACCTAGGTGGGTGAGCTTTATCGTTCAGGCCTGGATTCAAGAGAGAGAACGCGGATTGAAATCCACATCTAGATTTCGGTTTTCTATGGTTTCCTGAAGTCACTCCATGCGCCGGAATGATTCCTTCAAAATAGCGTGGCCTAATTCCTTCCAATTCCTTGTTCCACACCATTCCCGCCTGTAATGACATCAATGCCGAAAAAGTGTAAAGCCGTAACCACTAAAAGTGAAATTCTGTGGTTCCCGGAGCAATGCCTTTCTCAATGACGTGACACACCTACCGTAACACGAGTAAATTGGACTTCCTGCTTAGGGAGCGTGCATAAACAACGATGCTCCATTTTGGCCTCCTGTGACCCCCCCCCCCCTCCGCCCCATGTAGCCGTACGTGGCTTATGCCTCTACCCTTCCCCCTCCCCCCCCCCACGTAGCACGTAGCTTATTTCCCTTTCGATTCCAGAAGACATTTTGTACTGTTTTATCTTGGAGATAATAACCTGAGGGAAATAAATATTGACATGCTGTTGTAAATTCTCTTCCTCATTTTAACTGAGAAAAATGTTATGAAAGGAAAGCTACGTGGTCTGGCTCGGAACCCCCCCCCCCCCACGTAGCTTTTAAAATGTTGCAGATATCTATCACAAATGAGCAAAGCAGTATCATCCTTGCTTAGTAAAGGACTAATTAGCAGTGACATGTCATGTATCCAGTAATAATTAAATTCACCAGAACCGTCGGTAGTCATCAACATGTTGATATCGTTTCTGCGTTGGTCTGCTGTGTGATTTAGAGGCACCAACTACTATTTGCTCACATTCACTGATTTTCTTCATGCCTATTACATTTATTGAATATCCTGTGCCTTTCAAATTTGGAAATCTCGAACAGTTTAATCCTAATACTCAATAGATATGAATTTAATTAAGTTTTTAATCCTGGTTTGTCCTTCCTGCACCACCCTCACTTTTTGTTACTTTAAAATGCACTATATCTGGTTGGTCTCTTAACAGCAAGCCAAACATTGTTAATTCAGAGGTTTCTGCAATTTGGTGGCCTATCTGCATGGTTCACCTCTTAACAGTCCGTCATACAATAAGGAATTTTATAACGTTTTTAACTCTGTTACCAGTGTAGTGGTGATACGTCATGCAAGCCTATAGATGTGTATAAATATAGAAATGTGATTGATTGTGTATGTTATATTTATTGAATACCATATGTTAATTGTATTTTGGGAGCAAAGAATAAACCTAGCGCAGAGGAGAAGACGATGTACCAGATTTTACGTGGAAAGGAATTGTCATGAATAAGATGGTATGACGTTACTGAAGGAGCTAAGGAAGCAGCGAAAGCTATCGAAATAGTAACACCTTAAGTGAAAAGTTATTTGTATAAAACTTACATGTATGTAAATGTAGCGTTCCGTAATTGAAATCCACATCTAGATTTCATTATTTGAGGAGCTGTGGAGTAAAAGTGTGGAAGTTAAACCTTATTAGAAGTCATATGAACAATATTACTCTTGAAGTAGAAGTAATATGAAATAAAGCAATGTAGCGTATGTATTTTCTTTCAGGTAAAGAAAGCAAAATGGAGGATATTGCTATTGTAACCGAAGAGCTAAATTTAAAATCCATTTATGTCTAAAAGTTGGCGAAGAAGGTTTCTCAGTTAGTCAGGAAGTTACTAATCAAAATATAAAAGTAAAAGTATCATAATTTTAAATTGCTTAAGATGCGGTCAACGTTAGTAAATGGTTATTAGTAGATACAAACGTTGTGTGGTGTTGTAGCGATTTAGCCTCCTTTCCTATACTCGAGACGTTTACTCTGATAATTCCTTTATTGAATGTGAAACAAGCATATCCTAAGGACGCAGTGTGTTGACCCATAGCTTAGTAGAAACCATTACGGGGGATATAATTTTTGAAGTTTGTCAGTGGATGGTTAAGTACTAGTTGTCATAATGATTATTTAACAACATAAACACTTGTGATTTATTTCAAATCATTTTCAATTACTGGTCACACTTCTAATAATAGATTGCATTTTGATTCTTTTACTAGATAGATAATTTTGTCGTGTTTTAGTTTGCAGGAATTTTGTGACATTATTACTATGAAGTCTCTAAAAGAACAGTTACTCTAATGAAGTGTTAAATCTTCAACTGTTGGAACCAACAGGAGTATCAGCAATATTTTACGTTTCCCAGAAAATTTATACTGACCTGGAAAGCGACGAGTCCAGTTAGCGGCAACCAGTACAGCGCCGACACGTCTGCGGCCATCTCCTCTGCCAGGAAGAAGTAAACGGCCACAGCCGCCTGTGACACGGCGCAGCCGACGAAAGAACCAATCATGAGAGGCCGCCGACCAATGCGGTCAACGACTGCCGACGATGCAAAGCTCATGATCAGCTGGACGACGCCCAGAATGATGGCGCACATGTCTGAGTCCAGACTGGTGCCGCTCCGCTGGAAGATGGCCTTCGCATACGTCAGCAGTGCACTCGCCCCCGACGCCGTCTGCAGGGCACCGAGCCCCGTCATCATGAGTAGAGTCCTGCGGTTACCTCGCTGGAGCACGAGGTCCTTTAGTGTTCCACGCGTCTCCTCTTGTTGCTCGATAGATTTGTGCATCACATCCAACTCATCCTCCACTTCAGACGCGTTGGTTCTGCACCGTAACCTGAGCAGCGATCTCGTCGCCTCTTCTTCCTTTCCACGCAACATCAAAAAGTATGGCGACTCTGGCATCCATATGATAGTGAAGAAGAGAAGAGTCGGAATCGATAGGTTTAGTAGTGCGCTCGCTCTAACGGATAAGAAAGGTGCCGTGCAGTAGGCAAACAGGATACCTCCATTGATCATTACTTGGAATAAACTGGAGAGTGCTCCGCGAATAGGCGCCTCCGCTATTTCTGCTAGGTACATAGGACACACTGCGCCGAGCACTGCACTTCCGAAGCTGCCAACGATTATTGCAGCAAATAAAGTTCCATATGAGTCAGCAAAGGCGACCATGATCCAGAGGATCATGTGTGGAATCGCACCGACTGCCATCATCTTCTTGCGACCGAAGTAGTCGACGGTGTAGGGTACAGCCAACACCGCCGGCAGCATCGTGACGCAGTTGACGGAGGCGATCCACGAACCTTGTCCAGGTGTAATAGGTATCGGCGAGTCGTCGGCCTGCAGCTTTGGGAGGATCGGCGACAGCCAACCCATGTAAAGGCCGTGAACGCCTGTGCTGAGGGAAGCTGTGCGAAGAAACAAACGCTGTTATTAGTGATAGCGAAAACATATTTGATCTTCTCTCTTATATCTCACTTCCACTAACTACTTTCTGAAACCTTCAATTATCGGATCGTAATCAATCATCTGTTTTCTTTTTTTTAACAATTGTGGTGATCGTACAGAATGATGGTGGGGATAGGTTTCCCCTGGCAGGTCAGTTTATTACCGACAAAATTGTCAGGAGTAAAGGTACCTGCCAGTCGCTATAGATCATCTATCTACATATATACTCTGCAATTCACAAAATTGTGGGTGGCAGAGGGTGCTCAGCACCAAAGCTAATCTCTTTGCTGTGCATTCCAATCCCTAATGGTACGAGGTAAAAAATAATTCATATAAGAATCAGTCCGGCACCTTATTTCTCTAATTTTATATTTCCTGTCCTTCCGACCAAATATGGCAGCTAGATGTTTCTCTTCATCATTTTAGCCAATTATTGACATCTGAAAGTCACCACCATTCTCACGACCACCTATGAGCGTTCATTAATGACATGAGGTTTTTTCGAAATTCCGGACTTCCCCCCCCCCCCCCCCCCCCGGGTTTGGTTTGGTTAGATTTCGCTGGATCCCCCCCCCTATTCCACCTCACGTAATTAATGGACGCCCCCTAATTCAATGATCAGGAGCAATACATGAATGAAATTATATACTTAAAAAATCCAAAAGTACTGATCAGTGTAATCTCTGTATCAATGGTAGATGCAAAGAGAAGATAATAGTACCATACACAGTAAGAGGTACATTTTCACACTAATAAGAAACAGGAAAACCCCTCGATTTGATTTTGCGGCAACCAATCAGAAGAAACCTTCCTTATGGATGACTAAAAAAGAACCTCCGTGGAAAACGACAATAAGATGAACATGCAGTCAGTTAGAAGCGCCTCTGAGACTTATGTTCGAACCGTAGGGCCAGCCAATCATAAATTTATATGCCAATTAAATATCACGTATTTTTTAAATTAAAATTCTAATCATTTTGCCTTTAATAAGTTCAAGTTTAATTCCTTGTGAACCTATGTCTTTTTACGTAATCACAGAGACATGTCATGAGTGGAGCACAACAGTAATCATATTCAATCAGACAAAATAAGCTCGAGTAATTTTGTGAGTTAGCACGGTGATTATAGAACTTCACTCTGGGGTTAAGGTGGGGCTTGCGTGGATGTGAGAATATTCAAAATAAGTTTCAAATTTCTCCTGACATTACATTGCTGTTTGAAGACTTGGTTCTCAATTGTTACGACCATAGGAAGAAATAAAAGGCTTGCAGTTCAGGTTTCCAATACTACCAAATGACAAGAATTACTTTAAGTTCACTTTTGATTTTAATGGAACAACGTAAAAACTTATATCCCAAAACCACCACCTGCAATTATTGTTGCATTTGACCGTGATGACTCTATCTCCATTGATCACAGATGGTTTGCCACACACGACAATCAAGTCACACCACCAATCATTTCCACAATTCAGTTACTTTTTAAATTGAATATGGAGTCCACAAAGTCGTTCAAACGCGGCTATACGATCTATAGCAATACTTAGAAAAATTTCTTGTCCACTTTTGAGGAGACTTCAACTAATTTAATTACTTTCCACCGAATGTTTACCCTAAATGGAAACGACACTGGCACTGGTGAACTGGCGGCAATACTCGAAGCCAGTCTTTTTTTAAGGATATGCCAGCCTGTTCGGGAAGCTTTGTAAAATATCAAGGTCCATGAAGGTTATCAAAATCACTTCTTTAATCTTCCCAAATTACAGAATACATCCCCCTTATTTTACTCGATGCAGAAACTACTTAATTAAAGTACATTTTCTTGATCATTTGTTCTTAAATCTCTCGTACAGAACTATTTTAATCCACCACCCAATCATCACCTTCGTTCCCCAATTCCCAGTCTAATCCCAGAATATCTGGTAGCGTAGATATCTTGGAACCACTTACAGCTCGTTTGAAACATTCTACCAGACTCACCACTAAATTAAATCACCGAACAAGAATGAAAAATCTTTAAAATTAATGAAACCATAAAAATAGCTTAATTTAACGCAAGCTGGCTCCAGAACGTCCCCTACCTTACGAATTTCAAGTACGCAAATTCATTCTCCACAAATTACTTTCCCATCATAATATGAGTGATTGAAGTGGTTATTTAATTTATTTTTATAACGAATACTTAATGTATCATCATAATCATGAGCAATGTCCAGATTGTGGCTGCATCTGCCAGAAGCACAGTCGTCTCGAATGTTTCCAGAACTTTCGCCATCCTCCCCCCCCCCCCTCCTCCACTCCACTTTCTTAAGGCCAACCCCTTATGCAACGGATGATTTAAATCAGGGAATTTACATTTATTTGGGACTCAGCAATACCACATTTGAACTTTTTTTTTTTTTTTTCTTGTAGACATTTTATTGTGCTTAGCGGTTTATTCAAAACCTTTAAATAACTTCTACTAATGTTTAAGGTCATGGAATTCAATAATTCTTCATTTGTTATAAAGCAAATTATCAATTACTTTGCTTTGACTGTGAGTTCCTACCGTAACATCGTATATAATTGGGTAAAGTGCAATAGTAAGAGTTGAATATGTCAATAATCAACTGCAATTTTAATCTAGCTAACTGTGCTCTAGCAGATGGCAATCATGACGAATGAACGTGACTGGGGGAAACCCCTCGTAATTATGTAAACACAAGCCCCTTTCCAGGGGTAGATGCTAAAGCAACTATTAATTCGGGTGAACAGCAGTTTTGAACATCATATTCATAAGCCTACTGCTACCAGAATATCAAAATAAAATGCTTTAGTAATGAAAATATCGCATAATCTCCACTAAACTGTTTCGCTGACACTTTTAAAGTAATGTGTGTGTGTGTGTGTATTATGTCACTTGTAACGTGCGTCTCACACCTTCCTCTTCAGATCAGTTGTATATTTGCTGAGATTAAACAAAAATATCTTGTATCGTGTGAGTGTAGTATTTATTGTACTTGGATTTATTCTCTATGTCGTACCTTGCAAACACTGTCTGTAAAGTTGATTTGGAATAAATATTGTTGGCTTTGATACTAGATAGAGCTGAAATTGTATGCGGAATGTTTCCTTCGTGTGTTGCGCATGATGCCCGGAGACACTATGCTTCAGATGTTTTTACTAGTTTCCTAGCAAATCTGTATGAGCAACAATAATAAACTACAGCCACTCAATGTGATTTATGTATTTTCGAAATGTTTATATAAAATCCAAATAACATCAGATTTGTTTAGCGTCATTCAGTTTGCAGGAAAAATTATAAAACGCTTACGTTTCTAGAACAAAATGTTAAAAACAACCATCATGCGGGATAGAAAACAGGTCGGCAGATCGAGAATCCAATGCTCACATCGTTTGACTACGATAATAGCTTCCTATTTAAATCATTGGCCTCGAAATCCCGAAAGATTCTTGGACCCCCAAGGGAAAGAGTTTTAGATTCGCTGGACAATAGGCGTCTTGTCGCGGCTAACTTACCTAGACCCGTAATTCTACAAGGTATGAGAAAACTACTGCTTAATGTGGAATCCGAACCAAGGAAGCGTTCTGGCGTACCTCGCATTACGCAGCAAGCTGTGCCACAGGTGAAAGTGTGGTTAAGGGCCACTGAAAATCGCAGCCAAGAACTGGATTCGAATCGGGGACCTTTAGATCTGCAGTCAAACGCCTCAATGAGCCATCAATCTTTTCTCTTCTCCTATTAACATGAAAGTAACAAGAATTTCAACTACATCATGAGCACATAAAATCTCTGATACCTGATTTTTTCGGCTGATGAAACTAAAAAATTGAATTTCAGTCGGAAAGAGCCTAGTAATAAAAATAAAAATTGGGACATGGTTGAAATGATCGTCCGCATTTTCGGTGAATGGAAATTAGTTTGCATGAAGAGTTTATTAATTCTCAAGTCTGTTGGACTCTAACATTTTGTAGAAAACTAATACTATATATGATCTAATGGGGCTAACATTTTGTAGAAAACTAATACTATATATGATCTAATGTGGGTTGACAGGTGCCAAAGAAGCATGACGTTGACGTTTGTTGTTTTTCCCTTTTGAAACAGAAATGGTGGACTGTCTCAATATTCAGATAATTAATGGATAAGTGTAAATATAATGAAATTTTAATCTAGGTTATGAGTTTGTTTAATATCGACCGACAATGTTGTTTAACTGTTAACGTAATCGGCAACTTGCTGGGTATTGTATTACATTCGTTAATTATTCATCGGGTCTAATATAATGAAATCACAGAACTAATCAAGCTGACCCCTATGTATTTTAAGGCTCAGTACTAAACGATAGCTTATTACCAGCCGCGAATTTTTGGAGAAAAACCGGCATTGTAGTAAGTGGTCTTCTTTGCGTCTTACATGTCGTTATGATCGAATAATATTAATACTTCACTATCCAGTAGAATCGTTTATCTTATGTTCATTAATAAGAACAAGTTGAAACTGATCACCGATTCGGTTACTATACAGTATAGTTTACATACCTAAAGAACTACGACGGTATAAAAGCCTTAAACTTCGCCATCCTTTTGCTCCACAGTTGTAGAGCACTTTCTCTTAAAGTTCCTGTTTTCCCTTAATTTTTGTAAATCTTTCCGTTCTCTCGATAATTTAACTTACTTTATCAATGACAACTGGTGGCAACTATTCCAGCGCTTCAGAAAACAAAACTGACAGTTACCTTATTACCGGCTGCATCAATCTATATCAGTTTTGTACATGTCGCGTGATTTCTGTCATTCTCACCTGAACAAGCAGCGACGACCTGCAACCAGCGGCTGCCCGACTTCATGGCGAACCAATTAGCTAAGCACAGCTGTGTTGCACGGCTCTCTGTTATTTGACGGGCAGCTGAAATCGCCGTATCGATAATGAGATAATTTGGCGTATCAAACAGTCGCTATCAGCTAGTATGGCCTGACTCCGTCATTATCCTGAATAAGATAAACAACTATAATCGATTTCTTAAAGCAATTAATTGGTGTTTTTAACATGCTATTGTGTGTCGCATAATTCAGTCAAGGTTTCCAAATATTCGCAGTGCAGCAGACGGGGTAAGAAGATTTGACTGTTAAAACGAATGAAAATCTGCATGCCCAGTTTACGTGTTAGCCTGTTATGATTGGGCAACCATTTACGTCATTATCTTAGCCAGAGTACAAATCGGATTATATGCTTCTTCATGCTGAGCACTCCATTGGGGATAATATTTGCACTGGGTGTAATTAATGCCAACTAATATCTACCGGAAATCCGCCTTATCCGTTAATACTTTGGTTACTATAGCCACCACCGTTTTTTAATTATGCCGTCAGTTCCTCTGCTCCATTTGTTCCCCTCCTTTGTTATCATTTCTACTAGGTGCCTTCCACTTTAATACACCCTCTGCCCGTAAAACTTGAAAACCGTCACACTTTTCCTAAGGTCAATATTTTATATTTGGTAGTTCAAGATAAGGCTTTCGGCAGTTCGGCATTATTTACCGCACACCAATCATCTATTTCACTTATTGTTTGCAGGTATCCTTTCCCGTCTACATGGTATCCCTTGTTAATTAGTTAACATATATTTCAAAATGTGATCAGTTCTCCTACCTGTGTTTTGTTAATAATGTTCTCGTTTCATTTGTAGTTTCTTGAAAGTTTTAATTTCATATTTTACTGATTATTTAATTTTTAAACTCCTTCTACTGCACGCTATTCCTACGCTTCTATTTTTTTTTTTTTTTTTTAAATATGTGTTCTCTGTGCTAGCTCTTCAAGTTAAAGATCCACATTTATTGTCTAACATTCTTTAAAAACAAATTGTAGAAAGGTCTTTGTGTTCTTGGCCAAGGTTTGATACTAAGACGTTCCTTATTTGTAAAAAGGTGCTTGTAGTCAAATATTTTTACATGTTTGATATTTTATTTGACTACTTATATACTTCAATTCTGATTCCTAATTAAAGATATTCTGTTGCCATTTAGCAATAGCGCAGCAATTTATTTTTTGCAGCACTTATTCAATTTTTATTTTTCGTTCTTAACATTTAATCTTAATTCGCCAAACAGTTTTTCCGTACAATTCAACGAAATTTATAACATCCGTCTCTCTAGCCGTCTAGCTTATTGCCACCACCTGTCTACGCCGCCTGCGAGCTCAACGGTTACGCTCTCTGTAAGCTACTGTGGCGCTAACGTCTCATCTAGCGTGGTGGGCGAGTGGTTAACGCTTTATCCTCGCATTCGGAAGGTCGCCGCTTCGAATTCCCGTCAGGCTATCCAAGTTTGGTTTTTCCATGGCTTCTCCAAATCACTCCAAGCGAATGCCGGGGTGCTTCCTTTAAAAGGGCATGACCAAATTCCTTCGTTCCTTACCTTTAATCCTTTTCCGCCATTAATGACCTCGAGGTTGACGAGGCGTAAAGCCATAAGCAAAAAAAAAAAAAAAAAGCCTCTACCGGCTTTCCTGATTACAATTCTTAAATCATTTTCATAATCACATAAGTGAATGCTGTGGCAGTCTCTCATTTCCTATTCAGAAAAAAAGGCTTACCTTAATAATAATAATAATAAAAAAATAGCGACATGCTCTGTGAAAAGATTATCAGTAAAGAACCGCTGCATAAAGAAGAACTGCATAATAAACGTTGAAATGTGTTTTTGACAGGAAGGTAATTAAATTGCACCATTTAATTATTAACATTAATTCCCAACATAACATTCAAATTGAAACTCGAGTACGGCGCCAAGGATTTTGGATTGTTCTTATGCGAGGAAGGCAACGTCCAGATCCTAAAGTTATGATCATCAAAATGATTACAATCATGGATTACTTCAAAATCACAAACCGAGAGTGATGGGTGAGTGGCAACGCTCTGGCCTTCGGGAGTACGTGGGTTTGAATCCTCGTCCGGGAATTCCAGATTTAGGTTTTCCGTGGTTTCCCCAAATGACTCCAGGTGAATGCCGGGATGCTTCCTTCAGTAGGCAAAATGGCCGAATTCGTTCCCGTTCCTTGTCCCCAATCCCATCCCGCCTCTAATGATGACGAAGAGACGAAGTCTAAGTGAAGGCTGCTGATACGAGAGTCCTTTCTCTCCGTTTTTGTTCTCTCTTGTTGAAATCTCCGTTGTTCATCTTTTTCGGCTGGTCCGAAAAGGCTCTTCCTTTGGCAGAAATTCGAGCGCAATTCTCGTCCTCTGATTTGCTCCCCTCTCGAAACATAAGTTTTACAGTTTACAAATTCATGAATTTAAATGACTCCCATTCTACCGACTGCCCAGACATGTTAATAATGATGATTGTAACAAGTCATTCAATTTATTTTTACCACATTGGCTTTAACTATTAACATTCAAGACAGTTGACGATTGAGGACTGATGTGGACATACAAAATGCTGTTCTACAGTTTTCAGTGAACGACGGTTTAAATACTACAAAGAGATAAATTTAATTAATAATGGTTTCATAAAATGGCAAAAGTGTTTGCAGGTTTTTACTCAATACGCTTCCAAATCTCCCTCAAGAGTAAGAGACGTGTTTTCCGGCCCTGTTGTACAACACATACTTCAAATCCATAAAAGATGCGAAGAGGTACGGAAAGGCACGATTTAACATACATATACTACCATAGCACCCGCACTGCCCTATCTGATTGGGTTCATTTACTTCTATACAACGTTTTTTCGCCTAGTGAGAAATATGTTTAGTAAGTTTCATCAAAATCGCCTCAGCTGTTTCCGGAACGTAATAAAACATAGCCTCGCTCTCATACAACCCAGAAGGTGATACGTTGGGATTGATTTACACCTACGGTATATTAAGGTGTATTTTTGAAAGAAAAAAAAATTAAGTGTTACAAATAGTGAATAGTAGAAAAAAATAATACACCAAAAAAATTGCTCTGAACGGGGATACATAGGTTTCATATAAATGATGACCTATTACTGCGAACGGCGAAATACCCGATATGCCACTCAATCCCCATGTCTATAACTGAAGACGTCTCCTTACGAACTTACTGAAAGAAATGAAGTGTAAGAGTCCTCCTCATCGTCAATAAAATAAATTTGTAAAAATTTTGGTGCATTTCTGACATGGGGAATAAAGATCAAATCTGGAGATACTCTTTCGTATCTCAAACCATGTTTCTAAATTTATTCCATCATTAATTGTAATTATTTTTGTCACTCCAAACGTAATCGTTTGAAAGCATGAGTTGAATCTTCGAATTTATATTTGTGGATCACACGGAAAATTAACAATGCTAAAGATTCAGGCGATGCTTTTAATTTGGACAATACAACTTTTCTAGACGTACGAATTTCACTAATTGTATATTTTATTAATATTTACAATGTAACTGTTGCGCTACCGATCGAAAGCAAAGCACACTATGACCGAACACCACAAAAAATGTGAAATCTCATACACTTTTTCGTTTTACTATTTTTAATACTCCTTTTTAATAAATTATATCCTCGCGATTTTAGAAACAAACAGATTTAATCTTGTACTTAGAATTTACGTTACAGAAAAACCTAGTATAAATCTCTTATGTTCAAAACAGCGAGCTAGAGTAATTTCTGGTCCAGTGATCATAACTGTTATTATGTAACTACCACTCATGCAAATGCTTCTCTTAGATTTTGATCCGCGTATATACTTCTTTAGCGCCAACACACTGGATCGAGGAGTTACAACGGGATCAGCGTTGAGTCCTGGTCTCTTCCTGATTGCAGTTTTTAAGGCGGTTTTCCGCAATAAAGATGAATGCTGGGACGAACCTTATCTCCTATAACCTAAACATTTCGCAAAAAAGATACACCTGTCACACACATAACACACTTACACGATTCGCCGGTAGTTGGCAACATAAGGCTCGAGGAATTTAGTTTTTAATAATACATAATTTAAACCGCTTTCACGACCACCATGTTACTGACATCATTAATAGAGCTCCATGTAAGTAGTATCATAATATAAAGTGTTCTCGATTATGGCGTTGTCTTGATAAAGTTTTCATACGTTACGCACTGCACTACATTCGGAGTACCATTGCGTAAGGTGGTGATAGTACTTCAATGATGATGTTAGTGTGTAAACTTGAGAGTTTAACATTGATGAAGTGTGCATCTTTGGTGCGCATTCAATCTTTAGTATGTAATACAGCATCTTTGCAACAGATAGAATACGAGCATGCTTTGATCTATGTGTGCAGTAGCTGTCGAATGGAGAAAAATTAAATCGTTCAACGGAAAAAATTGGAATAACTGTTGAAATAAGAAAAATAAAAGCAAACTGAAAAATAATGAAAACCCCGAAACAATATTGAACAACATTTATTAACTATCATGTACAAGATTGGTGTCAAAAAATAAATAAAAATGCGTAGCTAAATAAGCATTACGTCATACATCAATCAAACTTCACAGGCTCATATCTTATGAAAAACGTAACTAAATAAAATTATCCATTCGCGGTATTCCTGTTCAACGTGGTGGTACGCGAAGAAAATCTTTCGTCCCACTGGTTCGCGAATGGAGTGGTATGTATCTTATCTGTTTGGTAGTGTTAAAACACATCTTCCTGTGAATTTTCCTTGGACATGATTCAGAGCCTAACTACTGCTTGTATAATAGTGTGTAAATCGAATAATATTGTTAACGGATTTAGATAAACGTTTTTTTAATAAAATGTCGCCTTGTTGATTTGTTGGTTTCAAGACTAGAATATTTGAACGAGAACACGTTTTAATACCTAGCCTAATAGGTGAGCAGACATTAACAACATACATAAAAATATCAGTTTTTACTATGGAGACAGAAACAAACAACCAACTACATTTCCTAGACATTACAGTCAAAAAGATTGACAACAAGCACAGTTTTAGCATATACAAGAAACCCACCAACACTGACATAATCATCCACCAAAGCTCCAATCACCCCTCCAGTCAGAAACAGGCAGCACTCAGATATATGTTACACAGGATGAATCAAATACCACTCACTAAGCACAACTATAACAAGGAACTAAACAGCATAACACACATAGCTGTGAACAACGGATACAATAGTAACACAGTAGAAAAGCTTAACCAAAAATCAGAAAACAAACAAACAAGAACATAAATCAAACACCCAATGATCACCACATAAAACTACAATCCATCACACAAAAAGACAACAAACACTGGTACACTATGACATATCAAAACACAAACACACACAAAATAGCAAACGTCTTCAGAAAAATGGGAATAAAAATAGCATTTAGAACCAAAAACACTATCCAAAGACAGTTTAACAGAGGTACATTTACAGACAAATACCACCAATCTGGAATATACCAATTAACATGCCAGCAGTGTGACACTGTATACATAGGACAAACAGTTAGAAAATTTGAGACCAGATACAAGGAACACCTGAGAGCCCTCAGATGTACCAACCACTCAACATTCGCCGAACACTTGTTACAACACAATCATTCACACACTAATATACAGACAAATATGCAAATACTAAAGATTAATAATCACAACAAAAATATGCTGACAATTCAGGAAAACCTGCAAATACAAAAAGCAATCAATAATGGTAAAAAGGTTATGAACGAATACATACACCTAACGAACCAAACCTTGTTCAAAACATTAAAACAGGAATAAATAACACATATTCTATAATCAAACATACCGCCACAAAATACACACAGCTAATGACCGCAGATTCAAAATAACAAATAGTTACACAACACATAATCTTTGGCTTACGACTTTTCGATGTCAACAACAACAAATAACTATATATACAGTTCGTGGCCGGTGAAATTACCTAAAATGCAGCCTACACAAACTTGGGACAGTAGTGATAGTGCAAAAAGAGTAGCTGGTATGGAAACACGAACTTGTGCATGTTAATGAATATATAAAAACTGTAAGTACCCACTTAATATTTTTTAGAAAACTGTACAAAAATCAAACAACAGCATTGTATATATATGTGTATATATGTTTATCTAGGGCACTGATGATGCCTTGAATAAAGGCGAAACGCATATGCCATCGAAAGCATTTTGTTTAGTTGCAAGGCAGAAAGAACCCACAAAACAGTTATCATAGCAACTAAGGACTTGGGCCGAAAAAATCACCAACATGTTAAAAAAAATGTAATTTGTGTTTACTGCATACTTCTGTTTTGATGGTATGAACCTGAGATAAATTCCTTATGTAATTGGCTGCGTAACCAGGTTATACTTGCATACAGTTCATTCAACCAGCTGATACAAATTATCAGTGTACGTTTGATTGGCCTTCTTTCGAATGTATAAGAAACTCGACAGGAAGCAGACACAATAACAGAAACAAAAGTAAATGGCAATCTTTGGAAGTTACACGAGTGGTATGGAACGATATCCCTGCTTTCACTTCAGGTTCAACTTGTCAGAGTTCTAATCACATTAATGTGACACATTTTTCTACATAAATTTGTCATCTATAATGGTTGCAGCTGTTGAAACACTACACATCTGAACTTTTGATCTTATCCGTAGTGCAAAGACACTCGTGAATCACTAGAGCAAAAACAAATACTTTCTCCAAATTGTATCTTAGCTTATTCGAGATTTCACTTAAAGCAAGGAATATGGATTGTAAGCTTTGTGGATATAGGAACAGCAGAAAGAATTTCAGGTAGTAGAATTTTAAGTACATAATTCCCTGGTTTTTATGATATATGTTTTCTAGTGTGACGACCACCATACTCACTATTTTTTTTAAACTGTTATTTAACACAGAAAAGTAAAAGTGTTCGAAAGAGAAATCTCAGTTAAAAACATTAGTAATACAATTTTGGGAAGCATGTACGGGCCTGGCTCAGTTAAGAATGTTTCAGTGATAGTATAAGCAGTAGAAAACGATAGCAAAAGATTACTTGAGGATTACAGATGTCACTGCCAAAAGAAGTGTTCACTTCATCACAAACTAAGATGTGACCACACAACGTAATCATATATAACTGAAATTTCTGAAAACAGTCGATCAAACCAAGTGTCCGACGTCATTCAAAAGTAAGCCCTTACTTCACAGACCCTGCTCGGCGACTCTATGGCTGGTTGTATTCTCTTCCCAGCATAGATATGACTGGGGTTAGTCTCTGCCATTAGCAGAAAAGTGTAAATGCCTTAATGTAGACTAGTGCAACTAATGTAAAGCGAAATATGAATTGAGACGTCTAACTGGAATTGGGGATGAGATTTGAAGCTGACACGAAAGCTGAAATAAAATGATACGTTAGAGTGTGTGTTGGTCGTACGCACATCACTGCTGTAAACATGGCACTGTTACATTTGCATAGGAGCAGTTCTCAATATTTCGGTTGTTTCGTCGTTGTTGGCTCGTTAACAAATGAGTAGTGATGAGCAGTTGACAGTGATACGATATTTGTGGATCAAAGGTGTACCAGAGGCCGAAATGCACCGAAGCCTTTCAGCATAGTATGGGAATAGTATTTCTCACCACTGAGCCTCTACTAATTCATTGATAAGTGTTCGCACATATGTTTCACATCGAACGGGAACGTGTTACTCGTGCACGTCTACAACTGACGACAATATTGGAAAAGCTCGTGACATGATTCTGCTGAACAGTCGAATGAGTATCGATGAAATGGAAAAATAATTTGCAAATTGCATATGATTCTGCTTATGAAAGCAACCACAACAGTCTTCATAAGATCTCCTCATACCATTAAGAATTCAAGACGGAAGTTTCTCGGCGATTATTTCACCATTCATGTGTTGATTAATTTCTGCAAATGTTTTGCCTTTCGTTTCTGGTACTAAGAAGTAGGTGTATATGCTACCGCATACACAAAATGCTCCAAAGGCCCAGAAAGGGTACGCGGGACTAACCGCGTCCACCACCACCTGGTACAGCTTCTGCACGAGGAATGCCGTCAGCGACATTGTGACAGATATCACTGCTGACGAGAGGCCCTTGACGGACACGTGGAATATCTCGCCGACTAGCACATACAGCACCGCGCCAACACCCAGAGAGAAAATAACCTGAAACAAAATACAATACCACTTCTAAAACACCATTTCTGCTAAATTTTGGGCATGTTAATAATTAACTGAACATAGCCGGAATAACAGTACTAATTAAGTGATACGCTAGTGTTTGTGAGAGTTGCAGCACGAGAATGATTGATGATAATCACTGGAACCTTAAAGGACGTCGAAGAGTGAAATTGTACAATGTTGAAAATTACACCGTGCCGTCTAATCCCAGTGAGCCATTCTGTCATGACGGGATACAAAAAGAGAAGCTATGCAGATAGTGCATCACAGATTGTGAGCTGTAAATGTGTCAGCAGGAATCACTATACCTGTTCAATGACGGGCGTAGAATTGACAAAGGACAGAATTTGAATGTAGGTGAAGACAGTAGGTGAATGTATGTATCCCGTTATAGCTGCCCTTCGGAACGTTTCACAGCGATAGTGATAAACACTTCAAGACAGTTTACCGATGAGAGGTAGCTGCATATGAATGGACGCAGTGCACGGCGTGTTTTGTGGATTCTGCGGGGAGAAAAGTTAGCTGTTTTATTTCTTAGAGACAAATCCTTCGTCTCCGTTGAAAGTCAAATTACGGGAAAGGAGCATTACGGCAGGTGTGGCATTACTCGCCTCCACTGTTGGACGCCGTCTACCTAGTACATGACTAGATGAGTAACCTAGATGCTGGATTATCTGACGCCTCTGGCTGCAGTGAGCTTGTGGCACCGGATTGCTAAGACGCTTTGACGTGTACCACTCTTACAACTGCGAATTAAAGGCATCGTGTATAGCGGCCGTTTCTAAAATATATTTTCGAGTTACTTTCTGGCGAAACTCCTGGTGTGGCCGTGTGCGGTTCCATCTGTCATTGCCATGTTGCAGCTTATGGAGGCTTCTTAATTTTTGTCAGTTGTCATTGAATTGCTTTTTTAAATTTATCATTGATGTACAGCATTTTGTATGATTAGAGGCATTGCTGTATTGCGCCGATGTAACAATCATCACTTAATACGAAGTAATTGCGTTAATTTAATTATCATTATGATGTACGCAGTCATGTGCCAGCTTAAATTTTCCATATCTACCTTGTTCGAGGACGTAAATCGCATTTTGACAGATCGCTTTTAAATTAGAAAGATTTCCGCCAGTTTAGCGTAGAAGCTTTCGCAAGCAGATCAAAAGCTAGTCAGAAAGCATGTGTTCGAATAATTTAAAATTCTTTGAAGCCAGTCCAGGAGATTTCATGGAACATGTTTTTGACGATAGATGAGACCCGACCCACCACTTAACTCACCTCAGAATCAGTGAAACGGTAAACGCAGTGGAACAAAGCCAGTTTACCACTCCGAAGAAAATTTAACTTGTTCCTTCTGCCGGTAAAGAGGTGGGGTGTTTGATTTTTGAAATTGAAAAAGATGAAAATGTCATGAACGCACTTTGTGCTAACCTTGTGAAGCATCTTCGAACAACTATAAATTAAAATTTAACTAACAAATAAACAAATTGGTGAGGAAAATGCTATTTATCAGAACAATTTCCTAGCTACAAAATTCTTGGAATTTATGAATGTGGGCTTCAGTTGGTACCTCAACCCCTATACTCACACGATTTGTGGCTCTCTAACTTCAGTCTATCTCAAAACGCTAAGATTTTTCGTCTAACACGTCATTTTTAAGTGACCTTATTTTTTGACACCGTTTTAAATCCTTTGATGCGGATGACACGAAAGCATTGGGACGTCGTTGGAGGAAGGTTTTAGAGTCAATTGTGGTGTATTAACTCATGTACATCAATGGGATGTCACAATCTTTTAGAACGACCTTACACATATCGGTTGTCGAGGCGCGGGAAATAGCTGTCTGGTAACCTACCTGCTGTGGCGACTGCAAACTGGAAACACCGGCCTCGTAACCCCATGGCTGTGCGGTGTTGTATGCATACTAAGCAGTTCTTATATTTAATCTCTAATCAGTAGATAACCATCACGCGTAAGCTGGGCAGTTTATCTCCCAGACGTTTGAACTTGTCGATAAAATTGTTACAAACGGTCTATAATAGATTATTTACTATTCTCAGACACAATTGAGATTAATGTTGGTATAAATAATGATGAATCACGTAACGGAATGTCTAAAAAGTGGATTAAAATATTGCGCGTTAAAACCAGATGACCTGTGAAATATTTCTGACAATGTTGAAAAAGTGGTGCTGAGATTGTACCGAACATTGTGCCTGTGTGTTTAACTATTAAAAATAGCCTTAATAAGTTCCCTTCAGCTCTTTTTATGTTTCAGAATTACCTAATTCATTTACTTTTATCGAAAACTTATCTTTAAGTACACTGATAGATATTGACTATTTTACTGTAAATTGTGGAATATATGATTGTGTATATCGTATGGCTAGATATGGCATGTTGAAAAAATATTAAGCTACTGTCCGTTTCTTCTGATTCTGGGATCACGTAGGTTGTTGGCTTGACCAAGGGATGGGTAATTAACAACTTAAGGTGCAATCAAAATAAAGGAGCGTTTCTGGAACATTTCAAGAGTTCGACTAAACTTTGTGACAGGCGACAACCAGTTAAGAGTCAAAATAGTGTTCTAGCAAAAAAAAAAAAAACATCGATTACAATCCTTCATCTAATTTAGAGTTTTTAAACTGCAACAAACCGCTATCTAGATGCGTGTAGTACATTTTGAGAAGGCAAAACGTCGGTTCATAATAGTGTGACCTAAACCAACTTTTCCATGAATTTGTTCCGCTATTTAATTTGGATTTGATAAGATTAACTGTGTATTGGCATTTCTTGAAATTATATACACCTGTATATTTATAAATGTCAGTGTGTATATTTGTTTGTGTAGTCCTATATGTTTCTTCTAGGATTACTTCTGAGCGGTTGGGATGTTTCTGAAGAATCTTATTGTTTCTCATTGTCCGATTAAAAATATTGTAAAGTTACCTTAACGCCATCCATCACTTTCTGGGTAGGATGATGGTATGTCGTTCCAATACACAGAATAATTATAACTGTAATACAGATTTTAAATGACTTGCTTCAAGCAGACACAACACATTTGTTTAGATAGTTGGGCAAATAGTACAATATAGGTACATTATAATGAATGCTGAAGAAGTTTTCAGATTTCCTCTCAGACTTAAAAATAAACATTTGGTTACTGAAGAAAAAGTCTGGATTCAAATAAAAATTTGGAAATTTCGTTGATTCAATCTGTGATTGCATTATAAAGAATCTGCAAGAAGATGAGTGGGACCGTGGATCGTCTGGAGCAATCCTCAGCTAAGCGTAGATGTCGCCTGCAATAATTGGATGTTCAGTGATAATATTATTAGGAGTTTAATGATTATAAAATCATATGCAAAATAAATATATACACCCCTAAAAGAAGAGGGAAAATACATACTCAGTCCCAACAAGGACCTATACCAACAACTGGAGAGCATTACAACAGCTATGAGAAAGAGGAGATTAATCTTGAATTGTCATGTAGTTTGGACGGACAATCAGACACACACCCAAAATCTTCAACGCCGTCTCTAGAGGTAAAGCAACTAACTCAAAGTCGACGAGGCTAGTTGTAAAAAATTTCGAACAACTGGAAATTGACCTCAACAAGATTTACAACAGGGATAAGTACAGAGCGTAGATTCTCTCCAGTCACCTACAGTCAGAAACCTGGCCCCTATCAGGAGTAAAATAGACCCAGGTCAAAAAAGATAACCACAGCGCTAGGATGAAGGAATACTGGGCTAAGAAGAAAGCTCTCCAGAGTTAAGAATCATGTGTTCTATGGCGGTAGAAACGTAAAAGTAACACTCGACAAATGGACCAACTGAAATGAAATTTGATTCTTATATTTGAACCTGCCAAGATGTCAAATGAATATACTGTACAATCAACTTAAAGAAAATTCTTATATTTAATTTTGAATAATATTCCAGCATTATAATAATATTAATAAAACTCTATATTGATTTTTTAACTATCCCGTAAAGTTTTAATTGATCGATGCTGAGTACTTTACTAGATATTACGTAAAGGAGATTTGAGTATTCTCTTCTCTTTATTGTCCATTGATTTTGCGTTTATACTACGCAATTCACATAACAGTTAGTGACAGAGTATTCTTTGCACCTGAAGTGTAGATCTCGTCTTTTTGTCACAACCTGATGGCTTAGGCGTGTGCTCTTCAAGTGATGTCTTCGTCTGTCCGCCTGCGATATTTCCTACTGCTGTTATAATTTCGAAATATTTCCCGGAAACCACTGCAATTTTTCTTTCCATTCACATAATTTGATGGAAGGCGTGGGAATTATTCCCTATTGACATGAGCTTCGAGAACGATTAACCCGCATTTATTGGCCACAAATGACTGAAAAATTACAATTGATAATGGCGGAAGGACTGGTCCCTTATGATAACTACCAGCAAGTGTTAAGCGCAACCAACAGGCAGACGATTGACTAAAATGATCGATAGGTAGCGGTAGGAGCCGTGCGAGAACTCGATGTGGATACTATGGAACTTCCTATCGAAGATAGCTAGTGGGCTGCTCAGACCCTCCTCGAAACTTCCGATTGCGTTCAGAAATTGTCAATCTTGTCAGCAAATTCCCCAGTCGGTAAACGCCGGGTGATCAGTCGGCATCTCGTCCTCTGCTAGTCCTTACTAAATGGAACATTACCATGAAATATTCATTATTATACTAAATTACTGTTGAAGCATTTGAAGTGTGGTACTATAGAAGAATGCTGAAAATTAAATGGGCAGATAAAGTACGAAATGAACGAGTTTTGAAAATGATGGGTGAGGAAAGAGTTTGTGAAAGAGCCTTACAGAAATAAGAGACAGCTTGCTAGGTCATATCTTGAGACATGTTGAGATGAAGAGGTTAGCGTAAGATAGGAAGAGATTGCATTAAATCAGTCGAAAGACTGGTGATGACAGCCAAAAAATAATTTTAAAAAATACCTGTTTTGAGCTTTCACTAATACGCCCAAATACTTTATGGAAACAACTATGTCAATTACTGAAATGTTTTATTTGTACTCTTTAATAAACAGATTCTTATGCACATTGCCTTGCACTTTTTGCAATCTAGAATAAGTTGCCATTGATCGCACCGTACCGAAATAAAGTCAAGAGCGCGTAGAATTTTTAAGCAGCCTGACAAATTCCTTACTTCTCTGTAGATTACTGCTTCACAATCTCAAACTGCTATAACGTTGGATTCAAGATCGCTTACAAAAATTAAAAATAAAAGAGGTTTTATTACACTTCCTTGCTTGAGGTGATTGTATGAAACAGAGTCAAAAACTTTCTGAAAATCTAAAAATATTGCATCAGCTTGTAATCCAGCTTAAAAAACTTTGATTATATCGTGTGAAAATAGGCCCAGTAGTGTTTCACACGATCTGTTATTCAGAAATCCGTTCTAGTTCGGTATAAGCAATTAGTTTTTTTTCTATAAACTTTGTAATATAGGAGCTTATAACATGCTCCACAAGTCTAGAGATATATGGATCGGTAGTTCCTAGGATCTTTTCGAAGTCCTTTTTTGAAAATTTGAACTACTTGCGCAATTTTCCAGTCGAAAGTACTTCTTTCTCTGCTTAGGGTTTGTAGTCGATGTTCGATTTCCATCGCTAACTCTGAAAATACTCTTACCCTGATAACAACGTGTCTTGGCACTTTCCCCCACATCAGGTGCACCAATTGCTTTACAATACCTGCAGTATCTATTATTAACGAATCCATCGCTGATTCCACACATCGTAGAAATGTATGTTATTTATATTTTTATCAATCAACGAATTTCTAAATTTGGCGTTAAGAACGTTAACTATGTCTCGGATTTCATTAACCTCACATCCGCCGTGTATTAATGCTAATTTAGTGTTGTCGCTACAAAAAATATTTCTTACGTACAGTCAAAATTTCTTAGGATTTTTCATGATGCTTTTAAATAGCGAGGTGCTAAGCGTTCCTGTATCTTTCTTTGCCTTCTGAGTAATCTTTTGAACTTCACGCCTGTATTACGGTGGATCGTTCTCTTTTGAAGTTTTTGTGTATCTTAAGAAAGTAATGTCATCGATTGAAAAGCATTTTTATTTGTTCTCTTGAAAAGAGTAAAAAAAATAATTTTAGAGTACGTATTAACAGATTTTTCATTACGGATTAGATAAAGAAAAATGTGTTGAGAAACCGGCGTTGTGGACTAAACATATGCGACTGATAACAAATATGTTTTGCCTGTGAAAAAATTAAGACCTCTGATTACAAATAATTCGACTATCCATCTTATTCCCTATGTTTTATTCTCTTCTCGAAATTGGAATTCGCCTCGTTGATGGCATTTTGTGTTAAATAATGACGATCTTGCAGATAAACTTGGAACTTTAACTTAATCATTAAAAATAATAATGATAATAGGTAATATTTAAGCAGGATGATTGGTATATTTTTCATGTTTCCAATGCCTAATCACTTACTAAATCTTCTCATGATAAAGCAAAAAACTAATTAGGCCCTACGTGATGAAAAGCGCCTCAGAGATTAGTTGCGGAATTAATCAAAGGATATCGCGCGGATGTACGTATTTTTAGAATTCTGTTTACAAATAGGATGCCAGAGTGATACACATTTTCGCTTTGAGTAAGGTATTCTTGTTTATATACCATGTGAGAGCAGTCTGTGGGACAAAAAATAATACGCGAATTATTCAATTCCCAGTAAAGAGACTGAATCTGTGGGATATGGAAGAAGTTAGTTCACAGAAAAATCATTACCTAACGAAACAGATGTATACACCAGAAGATGCATTGTCAGAGGGAAATGTGTACATTAATTTTAACAGCTGCATTTATTGAAGGTCTTCAAAAGAAATTCTTCTATTGAGTAGAGGAAGTTGTAAATAATTAAAAAATTCATTTAATTTTTTTCTCAATCTAATATTTCGCACTGCCACAAATTTAGGATGTTAGTGAGTTTGTTAGACATATGTATTCTTGAAATATCTGGTTTCTTTTTGTAAATAACAATTGACTTGTACTTCTTGTGAAACCGGCAGCACGAGAACTCTGTGCCTTGCCGCATACGCCACTGCGCTCAAAGAGTCACACATTGCATAAACTCTCGTCCGATTAGCTATGAAACGAAGGCTCCCTGTTCTGACTATGGCCTACCTGCACAACAAATCTCATCAAAACGTTGATGCTAGTAGCTTTTCAATTTTCCGACGAATTAGATCTGAATTTGTCTAAGCCAACGTATTTGGTTATGCTGATTATGAAATTCTCATACAAAAATTAAACTCTTGTTTTATGGATGTGAATAAAATCGTATAGTTCTTACTTTCTGCATGGAAAACAAAAAAAAATGTCACTGGAACACAGTTAATGCTGCATGATGTTGCTCACAGTGTTCTGAATGGGGACTCATGAGGAGTACCCCCAGAGTTCTGTATTGGATTCACAATTCTTTTTTATATACGTTACAGCTGAAAGCTTATAATTTGTCCCTTTTTTCCGGACGACACAAACACAGCAATTAAGCATAGTCAGTGTGGCTCAGAGACGGAACAACTGTCCAGACACCAGCGCAGGATCCGCGTACCGGTCGTCCTAATAAACTCGCATATATTTTTATTAATTATTGCCACTCATATAATAGTTGCCGAAGTACCCAGGGATATTAATCCGGTTGCAAACAAGTAAAGGGAGTCGAAAGATTTTTCTTTGTTCTACTTAAGCGTGGGGTATATGTTCGTATATGTTCAGACCTTATCAACTAGAGGACCAAGATATTTTTTTTCTCATTGAAAATAAACACATGAAGTGGTGATTTTTAGACCATTATTGTCATCGGATGTTTCCCAAGAACGCTATTACCTAGACCAGCGTTTCCTGCGGACCTATCCTCAGGGGTCTACGGACAAAATAAAAATAAAATTAATAATTACGAAATCATAAATGGAGTTCCGGTGTGGAAATCGTCTTCGTAATTCCAGACTTCCCATCAGTATTGTGTCTAAGGGCTCTATGGATAATACCCTAGTCTTTATTCAAGGATATCTGTATCTAAAACACTCGTGGGATTTCTCGATAAAGTACGGTTGAAACCATCACCTACGCTAACGAAAGGAGTCATTAGTTGTGTCACTGAACCCTGCAGCGGAGTATGGCGAAATAGAAGGTTGTTACATAATCACGAGAATCTCTCGGACTCGCAGTTGTTATATCCAGATCAATGTTTGCCATACTGAGCAGAGCAACACGCACTTTCAAAATCATAATCCCTACCATGATGACCACGCCCAGGCGGCTAATCCCAAACAACTGGCCTAGTACGTACACAAATTTAGATTATATCGGGGTGGATCATCTGAGCTAAAGACCTCGCCGCATATTCCACCTGCTTTGACAGTTTTCGATCATGATACCGAGCGTGGTGGGTGGGCGGAAACGCTCAGGCCTCGCATTCGATGGACGCAGGTTCGAATCCATTTTTACGAAATCACTCCAGGCGTATACCATGGTAGTTCCATGGATGAATTTCTTCCCGTCTTTAACGCCCTCGAAGTCAACGCGAAAAAGAAACGAATCGTTGTTGGAGGAATAGCAGGTCTGCTCATGACCATTAGAATTGAAGCCACAGAAACTGGCCAACTCATTATCGGTGTGGGCTGCCAGGAAATTCTAAACTGTGTTCTTGGGTAAATCAGTCACTGTTTCACGCAACCAACAAAAAATATTTGGAGGTTACTTATTAAGGTTACTTGACAGGAAACCTAGATGAATGAAAGCAGGAACTTCAAATAATGATGATAACCTTGGTTACGAAAAACGAAAAATAAGAATAGTACGATGTAATTAGTCATTATACAGTGCTAGTAATAAGATATTGGTCCTTTCTCTTATGTTCATTCAACTATCTCTACTGTTTATTGCTTTATGTACACATAGCAAATATAGCATTCAAAGTACCACCATGCGGAAACACAACCTCGAAACGTTGTACCTTCTTGATATGGTATGTGATTTTTACCTCTATTAGTAATGTTCCACAACATGGCTGACACAAGATGAATTCAATATGTAATTAAAATTTCCCTGCCTAGAATTTGAAACGGCGAACCTTCCAACGGAGGATTAGAGTGTTAGACCTCTCTGGTGGTAGGGTATTTACAACCAAGATCTGTAATTTCAGCCACCCGCTTCTAATGCTAATATAATCTATTGTTAGTCTCAAGGTCATACGTTACTGATTTAACAGATTGAGTTATATTTGAACCCCATTTTTATCATATCAGTTACTGATTTTGTTCTGCGGTAATTTACAGAGACAAATCGGGCAGCCCTTGCTTACACCCCCTCCAGTTTCTGTATTTGATACTTAAAATGTGGGTCCCATACTACTCCACCTTGTTCAAGCAATGGTCTGACCACACTTTTGCATCCCAATCCCTTTACTTCTCTGGTACACCTCATAACAATCTCCAAGAAGTGAGGGATTTTAAAAATATTCTCCTACTGCTTTTCCAATGTGCCCTGCGCGGATGAGTTTGTTATGAGATGTAATCACACGGTATTTAAATTTCAAACCTTTAACAAGTAATTCATCCTCCTCCTTACAATCATACTAAATCTTTAGTTTTTTGTTTTTTTTGTTTTTTTTTGTTTTTGTTTTAAACTGTGTACCTAATACGATGACTCTTCTCTACATTTATCTGCATCCCATGTTGACCTACCCAGCTAGGTATCCTTTCCAGATCACCCTGCAGCTGTTCAGTCATCCCCTATTTTTTCCCAATATATAACATTATATCATCCGCAAAGAACCTAACATCTGATAGTAAATCATCAATATCATTCATTAGAATAGCGAATAGTATTAGCGTCAATACTACCCGATAATTGACCTACCATTTCAACACACTGTCTGTATCCCTTCATGATTGACCAACTATATCATCGCATTTGCTGTATCCTTACCAGTTGTACCTACAACTGATTCAGGACAGTTCCCCCAAATCAATAAAGCTTTCGTCAAACTGTTCATTTTCCCTTTATGATTGACTTATAAATCGAATCAACAGCAGATCTATTACAGACACAACAAAGTAATAATAATTTCGTTTAACTTACTGAATACAAGCATGATTGTTTTAAGTATGAATATAACAGTTGACGTATAACAGTTCCTAAAAAATACTAACCATTATATCACACTGTCTGTTTCCCTCCAGCTGCTGAAAATCGTCCATAAGACACCTAATTTCTATAATCTTATTTCTGCTGTCATTGCAACGAAAACAGCTTGGTGGAAGAAGTATTTCGCTACACTCGTAAATGAAAGGAACTGTTCACATGTTTGTCAATAAATTCCTTCAAAATCTACGTCGTCTGTATGACAGACAACTCCAACCAAATCCATGTATAAATGGTAGTAGGTTGGTTAGATATGAGGAATCCTGAACCAGCACCACCAGTCAAGGTTCGGTAAATTTGATCAGTAGGCTACTAATGTCGCGAATTTTCATGGCGCGTACACACATCCCTCAACCTCTTGGAATAATTTGATGACACTATCTTATCCAACTGACACAACAATCTTATACAGTCACCCCTGTCAAGGCATGAGCAAAACAAAGACAATTTCTACATAATGCCAAAACAGGTCTCTAGATAAATTGCAAGCAGATCATAAATTTCACCACTAGATTATTATAAACTTTTGGCGGAGTGACCGAGATACGAGCAGACATCATTTTTGAATTAATACAAATTTCGATGTGAGTACACACTTACAAAGACGTCCAATCCCTCTCTTCCACACACTAACACACAAAACCTCATAGTGCAGTCGACATTGACTTGTAATTACTCCTTACAGCTATAGGTGTTTGCAATGAATGAATATCTGATTGCTAAAATTACTAATATCAAAGCACGATATATGTCCGTACGAAGAATAACTCATTATTTGGACCTCTCACGGTAGACCGAGATATACAGCAGTTCTCTATACTCAGCCCATTATAATATATCATATACACCAGTGAACTAGCCATGTACACGGTCTAACCTTATCCCCCCAGAAGTCATCAGTAGTGGTTTTTACTCGCAAACGGAACCCACACCCGCTCGATTATGCCTGGGCCACTGTACATTTCCAGTATGCGCAATTGTTAAGATCCTTGGTGTAAATTTAGATAGCAAACTCTCCTGGATTGTACACGTGGACCATATAACAGCCCGAACGAGCAGTTCTCTGAACATACAATACTTCGCGCAGTAGCGCACACCTGGTGGGGAACAGATCCCACAACCTGTCTCCTACTATATAGATCACTGGTAAGTTCGCGCATAGAGTACGGAAGCATCGTTTATGGAAACGCTCCGCAAAAACTACTACGTACATTAGATCAGCTACAATACCGCGCTCTCGGCACCTGTGCAGGAGCCATAAAAACTCTCCCACGAACGCTCTTCTCATAGAAACCACTGAATCGCCACTCGAAATCCGCCAACAATATCTGGCAGATAAATATCTACTCCAACGACTCTCCTTTATACATCATCCCCTAGTACCGAAACTGCAAATCCTAAGCAATAGCATAGGCCCCTTCGGATAAAAACGACCTCGACGATGCCCAATCTTGGTTTACAGTTATTATAAATTCAGATCCACAGCGCCGCTAATAACGAAGGAGCTTGTTTTACCAGTATTCGCGAAATCCTACGATTGCGATGTACCAACACTACAAACTTACAACCTACCGTCTCATCTCAATCAGAAAACTGCTTCACTGCTATTATCAACATTTTGATAATAGCATATCTACACAGATCGATCCAAAACAGAACATAGTGCAGGATTCGCTTATTACTGCTCGGCCAACAACCATGGATCATTTTTCTCTCTACCACTCGAAGCTTCAAACTACACGGCCGAAATTCTAGCCATCAAGGAAGCCATCCAATACGGATTAGGACAAAGCGTCAAGAAAATACCTATCCTAACGGACTCCAAAAGTACCCTTCAGCGACTCCAGAACCCCCAGTGGGACCTCAGCAGTAACAGATACACCATGGACATTATCCAGATGACAGTTTCAGCTCAAGAACAAGACATCAGATTCATGTGGGTAATGAATTACTGGCATTACTTATAACGAATTAGTAGACTCCCTCGCCAAACATGGAGCCGTTGAAGGCACGCTCCTAGCTCTACCGTTACCTTATACAGACTTCCTCCCCACGGTGAAACAAAACATGAAACAGGACTTTCAAGAATTTTGGACAAAAACAGCACAACACAAATAAAACACTACGCGGAAATTCAACCATTAGTTCCAAAACAAGACGTCTGCTCGAAAAGACAATTCCTGACATCAATAATTCGGATGAGATTAGGACATTGCGCTATCCCCAGCCATCTCCATAGAGTGGGAGTCATAGAATCATCTCGGTGCGACGCAGATAAGGAAGATTTAAACCACATATTCTTAGGATGCAGTCGACCCATAGCAAAAATCTGCTAACTAAACTATTAGCGCTACAGGTACCTCTCCCGACAACGACCCCAACCCTCCTTGCGACAAATTACCCGAGGATATATAGAGAGCTCTGATAAACTTCTTACGCGATGCGCAAATTAACATCTAGAGGAAACTAATATAAGAAACGGACATTATATATAAAAACCTTATAATTAAAATGTCATTGTAACAATACATAAATAGTTAATATATAAAATATGTAATACGTTAAATACGAAAACTATGTAATATGTAAAATTATGTAAAGCACGTAAAATGTTAAACATGAAAGATACTTATCAAGTAAAATGTTACCAGCAACTGTAATATGCAAAAATTTGTATGAGGGCTGGTGTAATGGTCTTGTGACCAAAAACAAAAAACGATCATAAACAAAACCGCGGTGTGTGTCATTTCCATGCAGAACTCAGCATTTGTTTACTAGCGCCTGGTCAGATCATACAGATCGTGACTTCTAGATGCAACTTTTCCAAACAAAGATGTTATGCTGACGATATTGCCACCGAAAACAACAAAATATTGCCAACACCTTGATGTTTACTTCTTTCGTCAGCATAAGGCAGTGTGCATAAACGACGTGGCTCCGTCTGGCTGGAAAGTCAAAGTCACGCTGGGCTACAAACCAAAAGTTGACATTATTTTTCTCTTTGTTTTATAGTAAAAGTGTGCTAAGTTCTATCTAAACCGGATAAAAACTGTGAGTCTGTATAAAAATTAAGTGGTTTAATGGGAAGAGGGGGTGGTTTTTGGATTTTTTGGTCAGAAACCTTCTTCGTGAAAACTACATATATGCGCCAACTTTCGTGGTAATTGGTCAAACGGTGATATGCAGCTTTTTGAAGAGAAGATTGACAAAAATTAAGGGGGTGGCAAGAGGGAGAGGAGTTGAGCTTAGGCAGATCAAATGTGGACAGGATTTTTTCTCTTTATTTTAAAGTACACAAGTACAAAGTTCAATCAAAATCAGATAAGAAATGTAGGTTTGTATAAAATTAAGGGGTGTAAATGGAGAGATGGCATGGTTTATTAATTCTTTTGGTCAGAAATCTTCTCCTTGACAAATTACATGAAATTGCCAACTTCAATGAGACCAGTTAAATGGTGTCGACTGTAGCTTTGTATAAAGAACTTTGACAAAATTTAATGGGGTTTTTCTCTTTATTTTTGACCATACATGTCAAAAGCTCCATCGTAATCGAATAAAAAATACGGGTTTGTATAAAAATTAAGGGATGTAAATGGGTAGAAGGGGTGGTTTCTCAATGAAATTCATATAAGACTACTTTGGAGGTATACCCTATCCACTAAAAAAAATATTTTAAATTGGTTAAAAATTGGTGAAGATATCGCTGAATATACATAAAAAAAAATTCAGATGAATTGAGAACCTCCTCCTTTTTTTGAAGGCGCTTAAAAAGCAAGATGTCTGTAGCGAAATTACAACAGATATGGGCACCATTGAAGTTATTAAGGGGAAAGTAAATTATTTGCTCTCCTCATTCAGAAGAGAAAAAGTTAAACAACACAAATCGATGGTGTCAGAAAAAGGTGTGTAATTTTATAAATTATTTTTGATTATGTTTTCTATTATTAAATTTCTTCTGAGTAAGAAGGGAAATAGTAGTGTTTATTTTACTAAACCACTCCTATCATCTGTTCTTAAGTCATACAGCTGTCGCTTGTTTTACAGAATGCGATTTAAAATATTTACGAATCCTCCTTCTTTTTTTCTTTAATAATATCCACTTCTTCACTTAAAACAGACATAATTACGCAAGATGCAGCACTAGCAATAAGATTTCCTCTCGGAGCCATTTTGACACTGCATGTAGCAGTTGGAACGTTACAAACGCTCGTACACGAACAGTTGTTTGTGAGTATTTAGTTGGTGGAGACAACAAGCCAAACCATCCGACCGCAAACTATGCGCGCTTGGTGGATCCCAGGCTTTAAGGCAGGGGTGGCCAACCAAAATGATCTTGCGGGCCACTTTGGAAATGCATTATAAAGCCGCGGGCCGCATATAAAATTTTGTTATCCCCATGTTAAATTTAGACCCACAACAGAGATTTTTTTGGAGTGATAAATTGCCACTTAATGAATTATTACTATCGTGTTTGCTATTATTCTTACATGTAAAAACAGATAATATAGTAATAATGACACTAAATGCACATTGTAAAGAAATATATAACAATAAAAATGAAATATAAAAAAATATTTTGTAAAAGTGTGATGAATCTCGCGGGCCGGAAAAATGTTCAAGCGGGCCGCCGGTTGGCCACCCCTGATTTAAATGGTTGTGAGGTCCGATTGAAAGTATGTAAACCGGATAGTAAATAAGTTAATTGGAAGTGGTTCCATGCTTATTTACTATTGAATAAGTAACTGAAAACAAGATTTTAAGAAAACAACAGGATATGTACTTTCATTCATACAGGGAGAAGATTAACACAACTCGTAAGAGGCGATCTTACCTGAAATACAGACCTGATGAGCATATAAGATAACGAAAATTAACAAATTTTTATTAGATTTCATCTGAGAGTAAAATAAAAGATAATTTGATAACCAGAATGCTCTCAACGAGGAAGAACCTCCTAACTTTCACCTTGCTTTAGCTGACACCATGTCTTATTATTTTCTGGTTCTACCTGTCTGTAAGAAGTTTTGTATTACTGTGTGAATTCTCTGATATCTCTCGAAAAGTGCGCATTAATCTTTCAGTTATAATGCTGATTATAGGTGCAACTTTATCTCTGGGTATTTTGAAGTGTTTGTGTCAGATTCTCAATCGAGCAGCTAAAAAAATCTGTGAGACGTTTCTGGTACTAGGTATGTGCAAACGTTCTACGCTTTCTTCATCACATAAATAAAAAATGAATTCGTCTTCAAGTATTTTAGTGTATTTCTCTTCTTGTGTCATTAGATCTTTGTCTTCGACAGTTATGTATACCAGTCCCTCGGCATTAGATATATAGTGCACCTATTTTGGTCGTATGGAATCTATTCAGTAATTTTAAATTAACTTTTCATTCTGGAATTTTGTTCTCTGCAAACTATATACGTACAATAATGAAATTGAATGGCAAACAATTGTTTATTTTAATATATTATCTTTCAGGTGAGTTTCGAGCGATGTTTCAACGCAGTCTTCTCACAGTTGCACCGTAGATCGTTCATGGTGTAACAGAGGTGAGTGTTTTTATTTGCGTACTGTACCACCGAGAAATTGCTGCTCCTCGGACAGAAAACACACATTTGTTCTGCCAATTCTCAATCTGAATAACACGATGCCTTGTTGCAGCTGTAGGTCGTTTCAATATGATACTGCCAGATAGCGCGATTGTATTCGAGTGGTCTATACTTTGTGGGCGGTTGACGAGTGGGAGTATCCCGGGGTGGATTTGACTGACCTTTGGGATTTGCTAACCCTCTTGTAATCCGTCTTGCGTTATCTTCTTGCTTCAAGTGATGGCTTCGTCTGCGTCTAGTTGTTACTAATAAAAGATTAAATTACGTCAGGTCTGACACCAGCTGGTTTACGTCCAGCAACGAGGATAGGAAGGCTAGCACCAGTGAAATGACTAACTGATAATCTATCCTTTGTACGAATGACACGACGATAACTGCTGAACAACCTGTTTATTGTAGCACTTGACTGTACATGTTACAATCGTTGGCGCGCTACTGCAAGGATATTTCCGACTCGCGTCTATGACTGATGGCTACTGATATTGACTGATAGAATGGCAGACTGAACTTAGCGGAATGTATTGCTGGCTAGACTAGGCTGACGAGAAATGGCTTAGCAACCAGTTAACCCATCTTGTCAACTAAACTGCTCCTGATGAACTGAGAGCGAATAAACTGTTCCGTGGCCACACGCCACCTCGTGTTTGACGTCATTGATTCCAGTTCGATCCACTTGAAGGTGACTCCTTCAGTCAGCATGTAAGCGTTATGTGGTGGAACAAACAACCTTACGCTGAATTTGCATCAGAGAAACCTCGTCTGTCCTGTGCCTAACTCCCGAAAATATTACATTAACTAAAATATCATATTTTTCCATAAAAAAGCCTTAATGTTAAAAAGGACACTCACAATACAGAAGATATGATAATAAAGTGGAGCCCAGGCGTTAGAGGAGCGTTGTAACCGTATTTATTTTTTAAAAGTGTAATTCCAGATAGACCTGAATAGATAAAAATAGAAAACACGTACAGATTTTGTGGCTAAATTTCAGGAAACAACTTTCGATATCCTGACGTGCGCAATGAGTGAATTAAGATACAAACTATGACTAGGCCTTTGGATGAGTGTATTGGTACGGTATGGGTTCGATACTATCGGTAGCAACTGCAACGGATGTAGGCATGGATACCACACAACACAAGGAGTACCTGCTTAAGATTAAGGAAGTAGGTTGGGAGTCATTTTAACACAGGAAGAAACTGAAAGAGTATTGCGTGTGTATTATACCACTCATTCACCTATTTCGTCTGGTAAATAATTATTTTCAAATTCAATCCTTTCGCCTAAACAATACCAATGGATCTGTTTCACTATTTTAATACATTTTCAAAGGCGCTACAAACTGTAGCAAAATAATCAGCAATTCTTCCTAGACCGACACTCCGACAGTTATTTGAAACGTCTTTCGACAACCTTTATTGTCGAATCCATTCAGAAAAGTTAATTACGCTTTTCGAAGAAGTATCAGTTTAGTCAGTCATCCACGTTTACAAAATTCATAAAATCGACAGATTGAAGCTATAACGTGAGATGCATGAAAAAAAAAAAACAATTTTTTTTGTATTATTTTCATTATCTCACCGTTTAAATAGTAGCACTAGAAACATTACATTAAATATGTAAAACACTAATTTGGTACAGGTAATAAACAAAGGAGTTTGGAATATGGCAATAAGATAAAATTACTATGCTATTGGAACCACATACAACCTACAGCAATGCTAATAGTGCGATAAGTTTTGCTTCTGTTACATGTTTCAATGTAGTTATAAATTGATGCCCACAGATGCTAAAAAAACATTCGCCTTTAATTCAAGATAGTTGGACGAGCGGTTACGTCGACGCCCGGTATTCGGAAGAACACTATTTCGGCTTCCAGTTAGGTGACAAACGTTAAATTTCCATGATTTTCCAAAATTACTTCAGGTAAACTTAGGGCTCCAATGATTACTCTCCATTCTCTTCTGAAGAACTGCATCCAGTGTGCATCAAGCTTCATATATGAGGGTTATGGCAAAAATGGCATCTATCTTTATCCACGATAATATTCTTTCAACATATGGTCACGATATACACTAGCCTTTCATTTATGAATTTAGTACAAAATAGAGATCTGTATGAGAACAGAGAAAAAGAAACATGGAACTTTCGGTACAAGTGTGTTTATTCCTTATTGCGACATGTAAATCACATACGAGTACATGTAAGATTCATCTACCTTCCTTCGAGATAGTCTCTCAAAGAATTTACCACATGCTTCTAGCGATGTGGATGGGGCCAAATACTATCAACCCAACGATTAGAGAATCTTCTAATCTCGTGTCTCATTGTTGTAGCGATTTCTTAATGCGTCTGAAAGATTATTTCATGGAATAGCGTCTTCAAGTTTGGTATGAGTTGAATATCACATGAAAAAACGTCTGATGAATAGAGCAGGTCAGGTTCATTCTGCAAGAATATTAAGCACGCACTGTTTTTTCCACTTCCCTGTATTCAATGTGTAATTTTCTAATTTCTTCCGTTTTCGAGATTAAAGTGATTTTTTTTCATGACTTTTGCTCTGTAGCTAAAATTAAAAAGTTAGTTTGATGTTTATGTTTGCGGGACGCTGATGTGGGCTCATACCATGGACCAAAAAAGTGTAAATAATAACCTTCTCCTCCCCTCCTATCCTTTCAATCGATACTCCCGCTAATCTCAACCACGTTCACATTTAATGAACATTGTAATTGATACCCTCCCTTCTAACCCTTAAAGCAATATCCGTTATAACTTTAATTAGATCCACGCTTCACTGAATATGGTAATCGATACCCTGCACAGGTTGTAAGCGGTTGTAATCGTTACCCCCGCGTAGGTAGTTGGTTGCAATCGATATCACCGCTAACCTCAACCAGCTTCACGCTTCACGGAACATTTTAACTGATACTTCCGCTTGACTCGAACAGGTTCACGCTTCAATGAACATTGTAGTTGATAGCAGGTGGTAACCGGATGTAAACGATATCCCCACGCTGGTAACCGGATGTAGTCAATAACTCCGCCAACGCTAACCAGCTTCACGCTTCATTAATACCCTTCCCGCTGACATTAAATTGATACCTCCGCTAATTTCGAACAAGTTCACGCTTCAATAAAAATTGTAATTGATATCTGGACATTATTCTACAGCTTTTAATTGATACGGGCAGGTGTGCATTGGCTCATGCTTCAATAAATGTTGTAATTGATACCTGGGCAGGATCTAACAGGCCTGCCACCTCCTCACACTCCTAGGGCATAAACTGGTTATCATTGATATGTGGAGGAGTTCCGAGGCAGAATATAACAGAACTACCACCCCCACTCCTCGGTCACAAACTGGTTTTAAGTGATACGAACAACACTCCGTCCTATAACCCCATTTATCTCTATGTTTAATTACAGCATTCGAGATTTTATTTCTAGTAATTAATACTTTTATTATGCTGTAGAAGGAAGTTTAATTATTTTAATTCTAAGTACCCATTAAACTCCATATCTATTACAAAAATATTAATTCACAACTGATTCTATTATTAATTAATTTCTAGTAATTAATACGATTTAATATGTTATAAAAGGAACATTTAAACATTTTTTCAAACATTCATTAAACACGATATCAAAGTTCCTAACTGCCTTAATATAATTAGGCGAAACTTTATGACGACTTTGTATGACCGGATACATATTAGACGTTTCATTTTAGTGTTTCAAATGTATTCCTCGATAGTTCTTAAATTAAATCATGTGACACTTACATCCTGTTACTATAAAAGGATATCACTTAATTTCAGATATTGCAGTGCCAAAGCAGCCTGGTTGAACTGCGGTTAGGGCGTCTGATAGGAGATCGAAAGGTCCCCGGTTCGAATCAATGTGTCGGTGGAGATTTTTATGTACCTGTAACCAGACCTTCACCACTGACATAGTTTTCTGCAGCGGTATGCCCGAAAGCTCCTCTTGAAACTGTAGGTCGCCTTCAATTAGGCAAATAGGAAAGGAAGTGGCCACCCTACCTCCAATACAAGGCTTCGGGTTGAATACCAATCTTGGTATTAGCTTATACTGAAAACTTGAAAGATTATGTGGCAGTTTTGAAGGATTCTTCCAGACTTAAAAAAATTATTTACATTGTTGTTCTCAGGGTTCATAACTCTGCTTTTTCCGAAAGCATGTTACCAATAAAGCCATTGTCTTAGCCGTTGCGCACTGGATGTAAACATCGCGTCTCTCAATACTCACTTGTTTCCACTGGCCATCTAGTCCTCATATTGTTATGGTGGTGCGCTGACAGCGCCAGTTTTGAAAATGTGTGAGAGAGTAATGGTTTGCTATTTTATTTTCAACTTTATATATGATGCGTGAGTGCATGTATTTAACAGGTTTATTTATTTACTGTGCTTATTGTACTTTCCTTTCTGTAGGATTAATGTATGTATACCAGTTTGGACATCGTTTGGTTTTGTTAGATTTATGTGATCATTCAGTACTTGCTTACTATTTTTATAGCTATTTGAATTTGATAATTTTTAAATGAGTGTGTGTATTGTGTCTGTGGTTGTTGATTGTAAGGATTTGCATATCTGTGTTAATGCCTGTTGTTGAGTGATCGTTTTTTATTAGATGTTCAGCGAATTTGGAATGGTTGCTGAATTTAAACGCCCTCATGTGTTTTTTGTACCTGGTTTTTAGCTGTCTTCTTATCTGTCCTATGTATATTGGCTCACAGTTTTGAAATTTCAACTGAAAAATGCTTGAGTTTTGATAGTTTCCTCTGTCTAAGATGAGTTTATTTTTTACTGAGTTGCCTGTTCGTAGAGCAATGTTTGTGTCTTTTTTTTTAATGTTTGTGTTTTGTTGTGTATATTTGTTGGAATATGTGATTGAGTATCATTCACTTATATTTTCAGTGTCTTTTGTAGTTTGTGAGTTGTTTCGAATTGTCTATGTTGGAGGTGTTGATATCTAGTGGCATTTTATGGCTGAAATTTGGTTTTTTTGGTTATTGTCTGTTCTTTTTCCACTGAAAATCAATATATGTAAACTGATGTGTAATAATAGCATAGTGTAGATAGGTTACGAAGTGGGCTGTGAGCCCAGTGTTTACCAAGTTTATGCAGCTGAAGCAGAGAAAAAGTATATTTTGATGGAAATATAATGCTGATTGGTATAGAGGGGAGGACAATATTAATTGATAACCAATATGAATATTTTCCACTGTGCCTTTCTAAAGAGTGGTCTGAGGAAGATGGTGACTGAGGCTCAACATATCAGGGTACAACTAATGCTTGTCCTGATTTGCCATGATCGGCCACAATTGAACCCAGCTATTAGGCGGGTAAAGTTGTAGACGGAGGAACTGCTTAGGAAAGGAATGAGCTTTGTCTTAGGGATTGTGACTTAACACCTTTGGTAGATGGGGATTAATTACGCACATCCTGCCTAAACAGATGGAGGTTGCTGATTTTTTAGTGAATCTCCGTTCTCGTTATGATGGGGTTAGGATTGTGCTTTTTCTAGATTAAAGTTTGCTGATGAGGGAATAAAAGTAAGTGACCATATTGATATTCGAAATCTCAGCTCGAGAAATCATCGGCATTAGAGAAACACATGAAGCTGATACACTAATTAAAACGGGTGTCCCGAAAAGATGGGTGAAGAGCAATGATGACAATATACAAGATATAGTTATATGATTGCAACTAGTGAGGAGTATAATGAACAAAGTAATATAGTTTATAAACTTAACAGAGATGCAAAATCCACAGCTAGTTTCCGAGATGTAGCCTTGTTTTAAAGAAGGGATGTTAGTGAGGCATTATCCAATAGTTAAAAAGTGTACCGCAAAGATAGAGGAGGGCCTGATGGAGTAATTTTCGTACTTTTTAGAAAAAACAGTTCTATAGTATTCACAGATAAGACTCATGAATTACTGGGGATACATTTATGTGGGGAAACGAAAGAAAAAATAAGGAAATTGACTGCATACCGTTATGGAAAAAGTCTGACAAAGATGAGGATCTAGAATAGAAATTAAATTCATATACTGTATTCTAAGGTGGGCGTAGGATGGTCATTATGTTCCAGTAGTAGACTAAGTATGAAATAGGATTAACAGCGCAAGAAAGCCGAGATTTGCAATTAGCTTAGTGTGGGAAGGAAGGTTTTCACAAGGGATAGATCAGAGCATGAAGGGACAGAATATTTTAGACATTTTCCTAATGAAACCTCACGATACCTTTTTTAGGTCTCGGGTTACTGAAGGGGAAAATGGTTACAAAACAGTTTTGATGGACGTGAGGGGGTTAAATAAACCACTGTCAAAAACTAAAGGTGGTTATAGATTGAAGTGTACCGGTTAATTGTACTTTCTTGATTCCTTAAAATTTAATATTGGTCAATTATATTTCAATCTAGTTAATTATAACTGATGGAGCGAGATTATTTTGTGTAACAAGTCACAGATCTCTTATACTGAGTAAGTAAGATTTCAACGACAATCTTTAACACAAACAATTTAAATTATTATCTTAGTTGCAGAGCATAAAGCCTCAGATCGACTCGGGATTATATGAAAAAAAAAAAAAAAACAAACACACACACAAATGAAAATCTCACCGTTTCTTGTGTCATTTTTCAATTCAGTTGCTAAATTGTATCAGAACAGTCGTGCATATACTAACAATCTTCTAACGTAGATATTTTAATGAATTAGTCTTGCCGATAGTTTATCCATAAGCATGACATACTCATCTCTTTAAGTCACGTAACACTCGCCTCTGTTTTTTTGTTTGTTTTTTTTTCGTCAGAGTACACTAAAAGAGTTTTATGTATTCTTTTCCTTTTGCACAAAGATCACACCCATATGGAATGTATCCTAATGGTACGTTACAAGATACAATTATTCATAAATGAAGAGGTATTTACGCGTATTTTAGGGAAAATCAGGACTTGGAAGGAGAGCCCAGTACAGTAGAGATCAGGTGATAAGAGTTGAAGGAGGTGATAAGAGAGGTGTTTCAAATTTTTATTCCACAACAAACCACCATTAAAAGTACAAAACCAGTATATAATAATAGGGAGGTGCGAAATCTGAAGAGGTTGGTACGAAGAGAATACAAACAGAACAAGGCAGTAGGGAACATTTGAAACCACTAAACGATTAGTTGACGGCTGCAAAGTGGGGAGCTAAACATGGCTTTGTGAAGAATATTATGGGTGCAGGGGAACATTCAATAATGTTTCTAGAAAACCTTTATGTTAGAAAAAAGATGGAAAGGGGGACGTACAGGCAATGGCGGTAAATCAAAGGAGAATACGTTACCGACGACATAAAGAAGCAGAGATATTAACTAACGATTCATAGTCATAGTAGGTTAATTAATCGCCGATAAAGAACGGCAAAGCATTTTTTAATTGCCGTACGCGTTTCATTTCTTACTGACACATCATTATCCATAATCTGCCTTGAAATTTACCCTTAGTTTACAAACGTTCTAAAGCATATTTGATGTAATCCTAAAATAGTACGATTTGCTGGTTATTTACTGTTTTATGTTTACACTAACTGGTGCCCACGACTTCGTTCGTGTTTGTAAAGAATTTGGATTGACAGCTACCGAAATCTAACCACCATAGTGCACAATGGGAGACTCGATGCTATTACCACACACAAACGCCAGTCATGTGCGCTATGTAGTTCAGGCAGAAAAGTAAACTATACGGACATACATGTCTTTGGTCGAAATACGAAAATATCCTTGATCGACCACTTTCAACCACCATATCTCCAACACGCCCACAGATACCGAAATTCGGCAAACGTTGTGATCGATGGGTGACTCTGTGCTACTACCACACACAAACTCCATTGATCTCCACTAGATAGTTTTGGCTGAAAAGTGATACATCATGACACATACGTCTTTGGTAGAAATATGAAAGAGCCACAGGTCGACCAATTTCAACCACAATATCTCTCACACCCCCACAGCTACCGACATCTTACCATCATAGCGCACGATGGAATACATGATACTACTACCACCACACAAAAAGACCAATGATCTACGTTATTTAGTTGTGGCAGCAAAGTGACATATAAGGAGACACATGTCTTAGATCGAAATACGAAAATATCCTTGATCGGCCATTTCCAACCACCATATCTCCCACACTCCCACAGTTACAGAAATTCGGCCAACGTTGTGATCGACAGGTGACTCTGTGCTACTACCACACACACCAGTAATCTGAGCTAGATAGTTTTGGCTGAAAAGTGACACCATGACACATACGTCTTTGGTAGAAATATGAATGTGGCACAGGTCGACCAATTTAAACCACCATATCTCCCACACCTCCATAGCTATCGACATCTAATCACCATAGTGCACTATAGGAGATTCGATGTTATTACCACACACAAACATCAATGTAGTAGGAGGAAAGAGAATTATAGGGATACACAAGTCTTTGGTCGAAATATGAAAATGCCCTGCATTGGCCAACTTTAATCATCATATCTCCCACATCCTCACAGCTATCGGCATTAGGCCAACGTTGTGCATGACAGGAAACTCCATGCTACTTCCACACATAAATATCAGTGATCTGTGCTAGGCAGTGGTGGCTGAAAAGTTAAATATAGGGAAACACACGTCTATTTTTATATATATATAATATTTGTGTTATCAGGGTTGGCGGCTACACATTTTTTTTTTTTTTTTTTTTATGTAAACAGTGTTTTGACTAGAACGATCTGTCAAAACATTGCCATCTGGATGTTGTACAGTGCGCATTTTCGCAACTCATTTGTCCGCTGCGGCCATCTTATCGGTGCCACGGTTATGCTGATAACTTCCGTTTTTAAAGAGTGTAAATGGGTAATGCATGATCTGTTTTCAATTTATGTGAGGTGCATATGTAGGCTCAGTAGAGTGCTTATTGCATTTTCGTGTCTGTCGTGTATGTTTATCATAGTTAATAAGGTTTCGTTTGTTTGAATTGTGTGATGTTAAGCATATGTTTACCACCGGTGATTTCCTTTGAATGCGATAGGTTTCCTGTACAGTTAAATTGTTGAAGCAGTCGGTAAATATTCATTTTATATGAAATGTTCGATGAATGTTGAATGGTTACTATGATTTAATGTTCCTGTATATTCCTTATATCTAGTTCAGAACTGTCTTCGTTTTGTTCTATGTATAGGCCTATATCCTCACTGTTTTACGTGTGTTAGTTATTTGTCTCTGAGAGATTTATTTGCTTTGCGTACAGTGTTGTATATTCGAAGACCAATGTTGATGCCCTGTTTCATGAACATTTTAGTGATTTCGTTGCAATAATCCACTGAGTACAATTCGTGTTTTGAACTGTCTATGTTGTGTATGTATGTGTCTTATAGAATCTGCTGTCTAAAGATTTGTATGATCTTTTTTTATTTGGCTCATGGTTTTTCTGTTTTTTGGTGTCAATGCTCTATGTTTTACATAAAATTTTTGTTGATGTTTTCTTGTGTTGAGTTATATTTGGAGGCTTTTCTTTGTTAATGGGATTCTGCTTCATCTGTTTAGTATACAATGTATTGCAGATTTTCTGTGATTGTATGGGTGATTTGACGTGGAGAGTTTTACTTGGTCTTTTGCTATAAGTTTTCTGTATCTTTGAGATGAGTGTTGGTTTTTATCCTTGACTATGTCTTTCTTTTGTATTTTAAATGTAATGTTTTTGTGTAGTTCGTTTATACCTTGATGTAATTTTTTTAAAAACAATTGTATGGGTGAGAAAGACATTGGTCCGGCAATAGGGAGATATTTCAAAATCCTTTATTTATTGGAGAGGGTGTGGAGGGGATGTGTCTAAAATAAGTGAACTGCGATACAAAATCTTGGTGAAAACATTGCTTGAATATAGAAATGTAGGAATCATTGGAAGACAGGAAATGATGAAGAGACTGGGCGGATTTTAAAAGGCGTATATCAACACGAAGGCTTGTATACATATCGATAGAAGAACTGGAGTATTACATGAAAGGGAAGAGAAGGCGATGACCACTAGATGGCACTTGATTGTAGGTACTAAAGATTAAGAAAGTTTTCTTTTCTAGATTGGTGATTAGAAGAAATCATCAAGGGAAATGATAAACAGTTTACTGGAAATACTGAAAGAATTTAAAATACATATTGGGAAAAAGTAGTTACGTAAAATGCAAGGAAATCATGAAATAAGGAAAAAGGATTAAATTAAATTAAGATAGCTTTACTAAGGTTCTTATTACGTACAGTGATGTGGGTAAATTTTTATTTTATCTAAGAGTCATATTTAACAGCAAATGTTTTAATTTTTTCGGGACTTACTGTCTGCTTAAATATAAAAATGTAAATAAAGCCACGTGTAGTTAAAGATATTTCGAATAGATAGGAACACAAAATAAACCTAATCGCTTACAGTAATAAATTTCAGTCATGAAATTACTAGTTTCAATACTTTTCTTAATCTTTTTATGGGCTAATTGTTCTGTCAAGATCTTTGTATACCGACCTCAACTAGAAAGTTCCTTAATTCGTCAGTAATAGTGAAGACAAACGACAAAGGAAAGGGTTTAGGAAATTTTTACTGACTTTTGTGGGTCAGGTGATCATCTTCTCCAGTTCAGCAGACTTAATATCACCCCTTTGCTGATCTGAAAGCAAATAAAGATTCAAATCATTAACGAGCCGACTCAGCTTTATGTCGATGTTGATATTGGTTCTGAATTGGGATATTGAAGTAACCTTTGTCAGCCGATGCCTCATGACGACGAGACCGGGTGATCATCTCGTCGTTGATCTCCGCGAAAGTCTTGCCTTTCGTCTCGGGCAACAGGATATGGGTATAAACGGCGCTGCAAATGCACATCAGGGCGAAAAACGAAAAGTTGTAGGTGGAGCCCAGAGTGTCTGCCACCACTTGGAACAGCTTCTTGATGAGAAACGCCGTCAGCGTCATCACCACGACGACCACCGTCGATCCGAGACCTTTGACGGACACGTGGAATATCTCGCCCACCACTATGAACACCACCGAGCCTATTCCGAGGCAGAAAGAGATCTGAAACAGGACGGAAACACTGACACAACTGCAGATACTTCTCAAGCTTAACAGCATATTTATTAAGGTAATAAACTAGTGAAAATATTGCTTCTTAAGGGCCGAGCTTGGTGGGTGAGCGGTAACGGTCTGGCTTTGCATTCGGGAGGACGCGGGTTCGAATCCCCGACCGGTCATCAAGATTTGGGTTTTCCATGGTTTCCACAAATCACTCCAGAAGAATGCTGGGATGGTTTCTTCAAAATTCGATGGCCAAGTTCCTTCCCGTTCCTTGCCCTCAGTCCTTTCCCTAATGCCCTCGACGTAAATGTAACCTTGCAGAGTAAGATTTTTTCTTCGTGCTTTACATTTCGTTGACGTGATGTCATTAGAAAAGGGAGAGGACAATGGATAAGGAACGAAAAAAAAATTGGCTACGACTATTGAAGGAACCATCTCTGCATTCGCCTGGAGTGATTTAAGGAAACCTTAAAAAAAACGAAATCTTGATCACGAGATCGGTATTCGAACCCGCGTCTTTCCGAATAGGAGGACATACTGATGGTTACTACCCGACAGACGAACGATGTAATTTGGATAAAGGGATATATTTAATTACTTTTTTATCAAATAACAATAAAATATCATGGCATCTAATCAAATGGATATTGAAAAAAATGACAATGGTGGTTATCAAAAATACATGAACAGTGGAACAAAGCGTGTTTATCCCAGTGGGATCACATATTAATAGTTAACTAGACGACCCGTGCGAAAATTTCACTAATAAAATACGATGAATAGTGAGGTTGAATTCTTGTAATGTAATGAAATGTAGAACCGCACTGTTGTAGCAAATATTTATTTGTTTAGTGTAATAAGTGAGCATTAAAATACTTACAAAATACTACGATACACTTAGGAAAATTTAAAACATACTATGTACGGCAAACTGTCACTGACCTTAACAGAATACAACCAACCTGAACAAAATGCACACAGCATATCAACATCTCTGTGATATGTATTGCTGTGTGAATAAAATGTTTACATTGGAACTTTATAACAAAACAAAAATGTTTGCTTAGCAGAAACAAATTCCAAAAAGCTACTTATTGTATAAAAACCAGTTTATAGACATCTCTGTGATATCTGCTGCTGCAATCTAGGGACTGGATTCTGAACTGTCTCATACGTGCGACCACTTTCAGAATCAAATTCCGAAAAATTCTTTCTTAATTTATGATTTTACTTAATTGGGGACCTTAATCTTTAAAATTATATGTCATTTATCGATTTCGGTTAGGTATCGAAGGAGATAAATGGCTTGTTATTTAAAAAAAGAAAACACGTTGCAGAAATAATATTGATGCTTTACTCTTTAAGGGTAGAATTAAAAAAAAAAAAAAAAATCTGTCTTATATGATGACACCAAAGCGAAGACATTATTCTCCATAATCCTACTTCATTTATCGATTTCGGTGAGGTATCCAGGGAGATAAATGGCTCAAGACACAAAAAACGCATCTTAGAAATATCGATATTTTTGCCCTTTAAGGGTTCAATTCAGAAAAAAATTCTTTCTTAAAATATGATCTGAACACAGCGCAAACCTTAATTTTCAGAATTATACCTCATTTATCTATTTAGGTTAGATATTAATGGATATAAGTAACTCGTGACACAAAAATGTGTTGTTCCACCATTGATACTTTTTCCATTTAAGGGCTGAATTGCAAAAAAAAAATCTTTCTTAATATATGATGTCACCAGAGCTGAGACATTACTCTTCCTAAGCATACTTCATTTATAGTTTTCGTTTAGATATCTAAGGAGACTTAAGAAACGCATGTTAGAAATATTGACTTTTTTGCCCCATAAGGGTAGAATTAAGAAAAATTTCTTTCTTAAAATATAATGTGACCCCCGCGGAGATCTTAATATTTAATGTGATACTCATTTATCTATATCGGTTAGATATGAAGGGAGATAAATGGCTCGTGACACAAAAATCGCGTTGCTAAAATATTGATACTTTTGTCCTTTAAGGGAAGAATTTCTTAATATATGGCGTTACCAAAGCGGAGATCTTAATCTTTAAAATGATACTTCATTAAACGATTTCAGATAGGTATCCAGTTAGATAAATTACTCGTAACACAAAAAACAGCATTTTAGAAATATTGACATTTTTTCCCTTTAAGGGTCGAATTCCGAAAAATTCCTTTCTTAAAATATGATGTGACCAATGTGGAGACCATAAGTATTAAAATGACACCTCATTCATTGATTTTGGTTAAGTATGAAGGAAGATAATAGCTTGTGACAAAAAAACACCTTTTAGAAATAATATATATGATTTCTTTAAACTATGACGTTCTCTTTGCCAAAGTTCCAGAACATTTCGCGGGTTACAAGTATCGAAAGATTAAAAAGAGTTTACTTTCTACAAAATCACTCAATAACTGAAGCGAAATCTTGAAATATGTATTAGATATTTTCAAATCAAGCCTATTGTTATTAACAGCAATTCTATTTCTCTCTTTTACACCATAGATAAAACAAGCTAAAGAACAGTTTACCACTTGATCCTTACAGTACCTGTCTCAGTGTGCTGTGACATTTCTTTTCGTAAAATTAAAAATTATGTGCAAAATTAATCTATTTTCTTTTCATCCTGAATTCTATTCTTCTACTTTAACCTTTTGGAGTACTAACATGTCATCTTTTTTTAATATTTTTCTTATTGAGCCAAAACATGATTAAGAGCCACAGAGCTGAATCAGCATGATGCAGAAAAGTTGGAGAACAAACCTGGAAAGCGACGAGTCCAGTTAGCGGCAGCCAGTACAGTGCCGACACGTCTGCGGTCATCTCCTCTGCCAGGAAGAAGTATACGGCCACAGCTGCCTGTGCCACGGCGCAGCCGACGAAAGAACCAATCATGAGAGGCCGCCGACCCACGTGGTCAACCAGTGCAGACGACGCCACGCTCATGACGAGCTGCACACAGCCCACTACGATGGCGCACACGTCCGCGTCCAGACTGGTGCCGCTCCGCTGGAAGATGCCTTTGGCGTAAGTTAACAACGCTCCTGCTCCGCTCCACCCTTGGAATAGTGCAAGTCCTGACACTATGAGAAGAGTTCTGCGGTTCCCTCTCTGGAGAAAGAGGTCTTTGATGCTCCCACGAGACTCCTCTTGCTGCTGAATAGCTTTTCTCATGGAAATAATCTCTTCTGTTAGTAATTCAACATCGGGACTACCACGCAGCTTCAACAGTTCTTTGATGGCGTCTTTTTCCCTACCCCGCAGCATCAGGAAGTATGGGGACTCTGGCATCCAAATGATGGTGAGAAAGAGCAGCACAGGCAAGGAGAGATTCAGCAGTGCGCTACCTTTGACCGACATGAAAGGCGCAGTGCAGTAGGCGAAGAGAATGCCTCCGTTGAGCATCACTTGGAAAAGTGCGGATAGCGCTCCCCGTATCTTAGCCTCCGCTATCTCTGCCAGATACATAGAGCAAACTGTACAGAGTACTCCACTACCGAAGCTACCTACAATACTTGCTGCCAACAGAAGGCCGTACGAGTCTGCGAACGCAACCATCAACCAGAGGATGATGTGGGGCAGGGCGCCAACTGCAAGCATCGTTTTTCGGCCAAAGACGTCCACACTGTATGGTACAGCCAGCAAGGCGGCTAGCGTGGTAATCGAATTCAAGGAAGCAATCCAGGATCCTTGTGCTGGAGTGATCGGAATCGGCGAGTCGTCTGCCTGGAGTTTTGGTAGAATGGGTGACATCCATCCGGCCCAGACTCCATGTACAGCCAGGCTGAAGGAAGCTGCGCAGCAATAACAAGTAATCAGAAATCATTTAAATGAAGGTGATTTACAAGTTTTACTAACTCCTTAGTCACTAGAAGTTTTCCTTAAACAAATAAACACAGCTGGAACTATACGTATTGTAATGGTACACATATGAAATAGGAGAAGGCTCTGGTAGCCTTAGGCGAATACCCCGCTCAAACATACAGAACACTGCGTGGAAAATATAGTTCCGTTACCTACCACGAGATTCTGGTGGCCAATGGAAAAATCCATAATCGGCGCTAAACAAGCCAATTGGTTATAAACTTTTAAGTTAAATGCTGGGATAAAGAGGAGACAGCCATGAGAAATCATTCTTTGTTTGGTCTTCATACCGAGAAGGAAACAATGTGATCCATAGTTAATGTTTTTGTCGGCTGAAGTTACATGCCTCGATAATTCCACTGAGGAGGTGCCGTATTGCAACTCGCATATGCACATAATTCATGTAACCAAAATGTGCATTTTACAGACGTAGATAATACTTTGTGTTGATCGACTGGGATTAGAGAGCGCGAACATAGCTGGTCCAAGTGGAGCGTTTGAATGGAAGCTAAGAAATGTAACAGCGCCAGCCTCCTGCCAATACGTTCCAGCAAATGGTTAAACCGCATCAGTCACATTTAATAATTACTAGAAATCCACCTTGTAATTACTACACTGAAGAGCCAAATAAACTGGCACACTTGCCTAATATCGTGTAGGGCCCCTGAGAGCACACAGAAGTGCCGCAACACGACGATGCATGGACTCGACTAATGTCTGAAGGGCAATTGACACCATGCGTCCTGCAGGGTTATCCATAAATCCGTAAGAGTACAAGTGGGTGGAGATCTCTTCTGAACGGCACGTTGCAAGGCATCCCATATATGCTCAAAATGTTAATGTCTGTGGAGTTTGGTGGCCAGCGGAGGTTTTTAAACTCAGAATAGTGTTCCTGGAACTACTCTGTAACAATTCTGGATGTGTGGGGTGTCGCATTGTCCTGCTGGAATTGCCCAAGTCCGTCAGAATGCACAATGAACATGAATGGATGCAGATGATCAGCCAAATGCGTACGTACGTGCCACCTGTCAGAGTCGTATCTAGACGTAACAGGGGTCCTATGTCACTCCAACTGCACACGACCCATACCATTACAGAGCCTCCACCAGCTTGAACAGTCCCCTGCTGACATGCAGGGTCCTTGAATTCATGAGATTGTCTCCATACCCGTATACGTCCATCCGCTCGTTACAATTGAAAACGAGATTCATCAGACCAGGCAACATGTTTCCAATCATCAACAGCCCAATATCGGTGTTGACGGGCCCAGGCGAGGCGTAAAGCTTTGTGTCGTGCACTCAACAAGGATACACGAGTGGGACTTGGGCTCCGAACCCATATCGATGATATTTCGGTGAATGATTCGCACGCTTGCTTTTTCTGATGACCCAGAATTGCAATCCGCAGCAATTGTGGAAGGGTTTCATTTCTTTCAGGTTGAACGATTCTCTTCAGTCGTCGTTGGTCCCGTTGTTGTAGGATCTTTTTCCGGCCGCAGCGATGTCGGAGATTTGATGTTTGACCGGATTCCCGATATTCACGGTGCACTCGAAAAATGGTCGTACGTGAAAATCCCCACCTCATCGCTACCTTGGAGATGTTGTGTCTCATCTCTCGTGCGCGGACTATAACACCACGTCCAAACTTACTTAAATCGTGATAACCTGCCATTGTAGCAGCAGTAACCGATCTAACGCCTGCCCCAGACACCTGTTGTCATATATAGGCGTTGCCGACCGCAGCGCCGTACTCTGAGTATTTACATATCTCTGTGTTTGATTACACATGCCTACACCAGTTTCTTTGACTCTTCAGTGTATATCAGACATTGGAAACGTAACACATCCGTTAAGAGTCTTAATGGTCAGATATTTTTTTCCCGACTTAATGACTTTACGTTGCTTTTCAGATACATAGCCGCCAAACGTAATTGATTTGAAGTATTTGTGTGTATATGTTTATTTTTAGTGTTGGGATGAATGTATAAGTTTGATGGTGAATTTTATTTCATGCTTTGTTAAAATTGGTAAAATACAGTTATCATGTAATAACTGGTTTTTTATTTGAATGTTATCAATTTTTTATTGAATGAAGTTTAAGAGAGTATTGTTAGAAATCTTTCATTTAAAAATTCCAATTTACAAATAAAATAAAGCTTTGATAAATATCTAATCTTTTTAAAATTTTTAGTAATGATTTTTCTAGGAACATCAGAGATTTATTTAAGAAAAGTAATATAGTAACCAGAGAATATGTTACAGCGTAGCAAAGTGTTAGCAAATTATTTGTTTCATTTGACCAAACTCACCTAGTTTGACGGGTTTGGTTGGCTATCTGGTGAATGGCTGGAGAACTTAGGATGAAGTGCGAAGAACCACACATACGTGTTGACCAGGGTCAACCGTTACGTAGCCTGATTTCCTAATTTGTAAGTGAAAGATGAATAATCCTAGATGTGATGTGCCTGGATATGTATTCATTTCCGAAGTAAATTCACGTTTGGTGTTTAATTTCATTAATCAACTGATGAAAATTTATTATTTTCTGCTTAAAGTACGTAAAAAAATATTAATGTCTCTAACCGTTCTCATTGTTTTCGAAAGTGAGCACCGCCTCCTTCATACTCGCAGGGGTATCTTTTTTTTTGTTGGAACCACCACTACATTGAGAAAATATGTAACCATATATATCAACCAGATACAACCTTCAAATGACTTCACGTTGTCTGAGGAGCAATAGGATCAGAAGAACATTGTTTTGTAGCAAATTCCGTATTTCTCAGAAGTTTTTGTTGCCTCTTGGTTTATCTTTTCAAATATAGGAGATTTACCAGGAGAAATTCCTGGCAAGCAGCTCTCTCTTGTTTCGTGGAGTGGTAGTGGGACCCACTGTCCGATGCTCACTCGAAAGTTTCCGCCACCAAAGCACGAAGTATTCGAGAGTGCTGTAGCAACTCTGTCCTGAATGATGACTTCTGTGCATTTGTGCATTCTGCATGTACAAGAGCAGTAACTTACTGTGTTCTGTATACACCAGGTGTCTAGCAGATCAACGATCAAGAAAGACATCGTCACCAATAAACGCCGACAAACTCCACGTAACATCGATACGTCATTATCTGTGCTCACCAGTTCCCCGTTCCCCATTACCACCACGAAATTTTTTGTCTGTGACGCTCTGAGATGGCTTTCGTGGTCCGATCATACAATTATAAACAAATCTGTTTTAGATTAACGTAATGCAGTTCTGTTTATTTAATAGTTAAATAATTGTACTTAATGTTTTTCAAGAGTAAAGACACTCCAATTCGCAGATGACGTCGTCATATACACTATCGATGAGTCACAGACGGAAATTCAGAATATTTTGAGCGAAGCCATAATAGTACTTATGCAGTGGTTACTGAACAATGACTTAGAACTATCATGTGAAAAGTCGATAGTTATATTCTTTTCAAAAATAAATATTCTATATAACCATGACAACCTCCAAATAGGAACATATAGTCTCCCATTAAGGAGACAAGGTCTATTCCTTGGGATGATCCTAGATAGCCGGCTTAGCTGGAATCATTACATAGATCACCTGGTTGCAAAAGCTGGCGCACGACTAAATATAATAAGAATGGTTGCTGGTACTTGGTGGGGCTCTCATCCCAATACGCCTTTGCTCCTGTATCGAACACTGATCAGTTTGCTACTGGATTATGGTAGCATGTTCTACCTCAACGCCAGAAAAGACGCGCTTCAAAAATTAGACAGGTTTCATCATGGGCGCCGGGAGGGGGGTGCAAGGGGGTGCACTTGCACCCCCCTGATATGAAAGAAAATACACAGAAAAAGATTAAGAAATAAAAAAATTATTATTAAATTCACTGTTTGAATAGTAACTTAAGACGCCTAGGTTGTTGTCCAAATTTGTTCAACACCTTGTCAGTAAATTCCGCATCCTTAGTTAATAAGTGTTGTATATGTATATAAAAAGAAACAGATGCACCCCCCCTTAAAGTAATCCTGCCGGCGCCCATGGGTTTCATTCAAGCTGTCTCAGAACCTATGTGGGAGCAATGCGCTCCACTCCAACCAACGCCTTACTTGTTGAATCAGGGGAATTACCTCTTCATATGCGGCGAAAATTCCTCGCGGAAAAGTTTCTCTTCGAAAAATTAGCGTGCAGTGAACACCCACTACATGAACGTTTTAAGGTGATGGAAATTCTAACCAACTATGACAAGAATAGTGTTAGGCTTCTACTTCTTAATGCCTACTCTTTCTGGAAAAATGGCAAAGATAAGGTCGTATCCTACAAAACGCGCCCTATATGTATTGAACCCTACGAACTACGTCTAGAAACAAATTGTGTACATTTTTTGGAAGTAGACATAAATTTAAACATTAATCAGAAAATAACCAATTACATTTCAACAACGTATTTAATATTTATACAAATGGATTGAAGGTACCAGGCAAAAGTAGAGTAGGATGTTCCTTCTTCTGCCCCAGCCCAGTATTTTCTGCCTATTATTCACTCCCGGAAGAAACTTCTATCTTCTCAGCTGCGACTAGAGCTCTTCTTGAAGCAGTTAAATATAACCGCCAATGCGGCCATAATAAAGTAGTAATTCTGACAGACTCCCTCAGTGTACTTAAGAGTCTGGAAAACACAACCTGGGACAACCACTTATTCGTATTAATAATGGAAATCACGAAACACCTGAAGTACAATAGGGAGCTAGGTATTAGGACAAATCTGCTATGGATTCCATCACAGTGGAATAAAGCCCAATGAACAGGTGGACATCTTGGCTAAACAAGCTATACACGTGGCACATAAAGAGGACACGAAACTTTTGGTCACAGACATGATTCCAAGCATCAAAGAAAGAGCAATGGACACTTGGCAAGAAGAGTGGAACAAATCAAAAACCATTAAAGGCTCACACTACGGAAGTGTCCAACCAAAAATATCAACAAAACCATGGTTTTACTAATGGAACATCAGCAGACGCCTTATTACCACTATTTCCATAGCTTGTTTCCATTACAGGAATTTCCCTAGCCCGGATAGGGATTCGAGAATCTCCTCTTTGTGATTGTCAAGACCAAGCTATTGGAGACATAAATTATATAATATTCTCATGCAAAAAATGTAAACCTCATCAGGATAATATGATACGTGAACTAGCCAGAGTGGGACTCCTCCTATCCACAAATTTAATCTTACTCCTAGCCAGCGATGTTAAAGGGGTATATAGATGTATAATAGAATATTTAAAAACTGGAGCTATTTAATTTTAAAGGTCTGAAACTGTTGCATATCTGAATATTGTTCTTAGGAATTTTAATTGTATATTAAATGTATCTGTACATCTATACGGCGGTACTTTTGTCAAATTTATGTATGTTGTACATAATGTGTGCCAATGTATAGGCCTAATACATAAGATGGTTGTAAGGTCTCTGTTACCAAAGGCCAATAAAATAAAATAAAAGTTTTCATCTGTTCAAATAAAACAGGGGTTTGTTTAAACACCTTCCACAAGAGTAAATGGCATTCAATCGGTTATTTAATTCAGAATTCCAAATCATTATTACAGTTGACATTTTCTGTTCTATTTGGTTGGCTTGCTATTTACAAAAGATGCTGCTAGCCGCTCTGCCTAGTATCTTAAATACGAAGTAAATATAACCGAGAGTAGTGGTGTAACGGTTAGCGTTCTGGCCTCGCATTCGGGAGGACGGCGGTTCGAATCCCCGTCCGGGCATCCAGATTTGGGTTTTCCATGGTTTCCCAAATCACTCCAGGTAAATGCCGGGATACTTCCTTAAAAATGCCATGCCCGAATTCCTTCCCATTCCTTACCCCCATCCTTTCCCGTCTCTAAAGACCTCGCTGTTGAGAGACGTAAAGCAGTTAAAAAAAAAACCGCAGTAAATATGCCAGAACCATCTTTGATAGGAAGCACGACATTACACTATGCATTCAAGTATTACCAACCAAATCTACACAATACTGCTAGTTACATTGGCGTGCGTTTCTGATGGAAGTACATGTTATCTTTGTGGCTGATACTGATACACATCCTTTTCCGTCATCTAGTATTATGATATACATGGCACCCATATTGCTCCTTTTCACAAGTGGACAAAAACCTTTAAATGATACGTTGGAAAATGTTGTATGGATATTTTACTGATTTGTTTGTATTTACCAACAAATTGTAACATTAATCATTTATTTATCTTTTAATCCTGTGTCATGAAGGGCGCAGAAAACTAGAGATAATAATTCCTGAGTTATTATTCTCTAGTGATGGAGTCTTGACTAAAGAAGAGAACTAATGACTAATGATTTGAGTAAACATTCTACGATTATTTCTGTATATCCTGTGATTACCTTTCAGTAGACGAAAGACATGCTAACAGTATGGAGTTACAAAATTTGAGTTTTTTTCAGTATGCTGGTTAAACATTTCAGAAGGAAGCTATGAAATGTTAAACATTCAGCAACATGGTAGAAAACATCTGAAGACTTCTATTTTACTGTTAGTAATCTGTAACAAATATCAAATATAAATCTTAACTTTATCCATAACAAAATGGATTAGTGAAAGTCTGCAACTGTTTCAAATTGAGGGTAAACAAATGAAAATCTGCGACACAGTTACTTTTGTTGCTTTAATTTACGCGTCAGCGTCATGCACAAAATAAATTAAAGCAACAAAAGTAACTGTGTCGCAGATTTTCATTTGTTTACCCTCAATCAAATATAAATAATCAATGCTTTGGTTAAACCAATAATGACATTCCTTAGCTCAGTTTCACCGAGCGTGGTGAGTGAACAGTTAACGTTCTGGCCTCGTATTCCGGAGGACGAGGGTTCGAATCCCCGTCCGGGCATCCAGATTTGGGTTACCATGGTTTCACCAAATCACTCCAGGTGAATTCCGGGGTGGTTCCAGGCGTAAAGCCATAAGCAAAAAAAAAAAAAAAAAAAAAAAAAAAAAAAAAAAAAAAAAAAAAAAAAAAAAAAAAAAACTCTGTTTTAGTCATCTTTAATTTGTGTTTGTAAATTTGTTTCAATTTACCCTGTAAGCAATGTCACGTAAACATGGAAACAATAAAAAGACCATAGAAATAAAAAATCTTTCTTGCAACACTGTTCGGAAAGTTTGCACACTTAGAAGTTTCCAACGTTTTCACCATAGCGTTTGTTGTTTCATCATTTCACAGAGTATATTTATTATTCTAACGTTTTCATCATAGTATTTGTTGTTTAGTCATTTCAAGCTATGAAAACTGTAAAATAGAAAGTATACCTTTATAATCTATTACTCTTTATTGAACGTTGAATCAGAGAAAATATTTTAAAAAACCTGTTTCTGAATTCCTATTCTGTCATATTGGAATTATCATTGCGACAAATGAACAAGTCTCATACGTTTATCGTAAGGGAAGAAGTGTTGTTAAGCTGCAGTGTGTTTTATTTTACAAGAAACTAATTATATCGGTCATATGCAATATAGACTACATTTCAGCTTAGTTATATCTTAGTAACGTAACCAGACTGTAATTATGGATGCCAAGTTTTTAATATATAGAATGTCTATACATTACTGTAGTAGCAGAAGCCAATGTTTTATGTTCATTTAGTTATTTAACAAAATGGGCGGTAAGGCCCATAACTTGTAATGAGAGGTCCGTGTTGCGACGTTATTGTGAATAAAAAATCGGGTACCTTATTTTATTCTCAGATTAGGTATTTATATCGAAGTTCGTTTGATACTCTCTGAAAAAATCAGTACAAGTTTTCACAAGTTCAGGGGAAGGGAGTAAATACTTGGGCACTTGTTCGAGCTGAATACATTGATGTGTAGAATTTCAGCTCCATGGTGGAATAATTACGAACAAACAACCAACATCCCCAACAGTGTAGAGAAATCTTACTTCTCTGTTGATTTCGGCACATCTGCAGTAGTCTTAAAAACAAAATGTAATAGAAAGTGCATGTAGCAGTACTTCAGTATCTATTATTTACGAATCACTTTTAAAGTGTATTTTTCAAACAAACGAATATTTAATTGTGAAAATATGAATACCGAGAAAATGAACTTATTCCAAACTGAAACAGCAATGTAAAATATAGTTGACTGGTTGAAAGCACATCACTTAAAGGGTATTATTCAAGCTGATAGGAAGCTGCACGAAGCATTAAACACGCAAATAAAACAGGTTGCACATTATAGGCCCTAGTTTTAAAGCAATACCAAATGTGGACGCTACTTTACCTGTCAATTAATAGACGTTAAATATCAAATTAACGTCGACAGCGAGTATGTAATGTAAATCACAAGAAAAAATTACAGACCGAATGAGTCACTCCTATTTTTTTTTTTTTTTTAAAGTCGACTCATTAATTCCAGTTCGTCTCGCTTTTATTTACCTTTTGATAGATGTTCTTACAAGACAATGGTACTGTTATGCTTAAATGTTTTCTTTTGACGATTGCTGTCGAAATGTTCCACTGAACAGTAGTTGTAATGTCGATTTTACGTCGTCATAACGTAACGTTATTACGAGTCCTACCTGAGCAGGCGGCTACGACCTGGACGAGGCGACCAGCTGACCTCATGGTGGGAAAGTGTTAGTCTTACTGACTCTGCAAAGGTTACATCGCGTCTCCTCCGACACGTTGCATGCCGTAAACTGATGTCTGAACCTCACCACTTGTCCTTGAGGCGAATATTGCAAGATAAGAACGTAACTCATTCCTAACTATCGATTCTTGCGTCACTGTTCGAAACGCACCGTCATTCTAAACCCTTTCATAATAATTTTAAACATTCCGCAATATCCCAATCACCCACTACTTTACATTATCTTAATTTAAAGTTTGCAATACGCACAACATATCTGAATTCTTCTTATATCTAATAATGAGAAAAAAGGAATTGCTTAAACGCCTGATAAAGTAGCAAAAAAAGCAGTCTGATGATATTAATATTCTTCATCTAAATTGTCATCCATAAAATTGAAAAATGCAACTAAATATTCTAGTTGTAAATACTCTCTATATCGTAAATGAAATTTTTTTGTGATTTGTGGATTGGTAAACCACTTTCAGAAGTGATTGGTTTACGAAATAGTCTCTTTTTGTCCAAACATATAAAACACGTTTTTAACTTATTTTTTCATGCATTGTATCTTATTGTGACCTCTATCTTCTTAATTTCTTAATTTATGTTCAATTGCAGCCATTATTTTTCTAACAAATATCAGATTTAATGGTGAAGGGAAATGCCTGTAAATATGTAAATCATTCAAGATGGCAGCATTGATATTCCTTTATTTTAAATTCTGTTTCTGTTCTTGAACCTAAGCTGCAGGGGACTTCAGAGGATGCTTTTAAGAGACCGAACAAGGATTTACTACTGATCACAATAAAAATTGCTATTATGACATGAAGATTAATACTTGAATGTCTTACCGCTCTCTGTTCAGCAATATGACGAAATGAATTAAAAAAATCCTTGGACTGCGTTGAATATTTGTCTTAAGGATGGAGAAAAATTATAGTTCTGAAGCTGGTGCTGTTGTCAGAATTCCATACACAAGCGACTATACCATATTTAACAATTAAAATGGTGTCTAAACATATTATGCATTTTTTTAACAGCATCGATTCCTTTGTGAACAATACCAACAATTTTAAAATTGGTTCATATTTGTGCAGCCTCGAAGATGATGGCACATGTATTTAAAAATGGCATTCGGCTTTTCAGTAATTCAGCAAGCATCATCTTTGTTTCATTTTCCTCGATTTTTTTGACTCTTCTAGTTTTTGGTGATAATTTCAAGTGAAAGGACAACACAGGACGGACACAACACTTAATTAAAACTAGCCATACCCTGGGCCTGACTCGAACCGGCGATCTCTGCAACGTGAAGCCAGCACGCTAACCCCTCTGCTCAGTTTTGGTCAGATATAGTTAGACATTTCGAAATTATATTTTCATTCAATATCACCTCTTTTTTATTTATTCAGTTAAGTTAATATTACCCAAGAAAGAACTGTTCATAATAGGCGTAGCGTCACCGGAGAAAATCCCTAATGAGTATATATATTTGCAAATGGACCATGACACTTTAATTAAGAATTTACCCGGTGTTTCCACTGGGTAGTTAGAACCGAGAAGTTTTGGTTCGTGGAGCTATGAGTGGAGCTCAAGGGCTGCCATCTGTCTGAGATTCTAGTAACTTATGTTCTATTTGTATATTTGTTTTGTGAAATGTGTAGTTTATGAGGCGAAGATTGGTGACTGTTCCAGTGATTGCGGTGGCCAGGACTCGAATCTGGTTCCGCTGTGCCAGTGTAGTGGCGCCTTAATGAGCTCAACCACACTAGCGGTTTGCTTTTATACACTTACTAGAATTTGCCCGCTGCTTCACGCGCGTGTGTTTTGGTATGTGTAAAAATTCTTTACCGCTTTTATTCTATTACCAATTATTAACGTGATGAGGCATGAATTTTAAATGTCTTCTGAAAAGCTTCCTTTGTATTAGTTACTAGCTTCGAGCCCGTCAAAAATGACGGTTTGAATGCAATATCCTGGCAGTTCATTTTTTTTAGTTGGTTAATTATATGGAATTGTTATTACATAATGCTTATGGCCTGGATTTTGCAATGTTCTATATATTTCATTCGCAGTTCACATAGCGATACAGTAGTAACTTCTACTGAATTAATGACGATGGAAGTATAGAACCAATAAAATTGAAAACAAATTAGGAATCCCACAAAAACTTTTGCTGTCAATGTAATATCAGTTTTATTCCTGGTCCAGGCACAGTTCAGCATGATAAATATGAAACTTCTTTCCCCCGTAATAAATAATACTTCCAGTAACATTGCGCTTATGAAAACAGTTTAAATGGTTTGTAAAACTCATTTCAGAGCGAATTATGCTGTAACAAAATGTGTCAGTTGCGAGTCTGGTCAACTTAGCCTCAATCTACATTAACATTGCATTCGAAAATCATAGCTTTTATTACCCTCATATGAATAACGACAGGCAGCACCTATGGTGGTATTCTGAATTTATTGTGGAACAGATTGCATGAAGAAGCGAATATCGACCATTTTTAATGAAATCATCGTGATATGAGTACCATACTGTGGTTAGATTATCGGAGTATTTGACTATGATTTATTTAAATAAATACATTTTACTTTAATGATGGAAAGTATAATATCAAAAACGGATAACGGTAATTTATCTCGGTGATGCATTTCATGATTCGTAAATATGGTGTAAACTTTTTTCGAGTTTTTAATTAACCTCATTGTTTATCATCTGCCAAAAACATTCTTAGGTTATGTTTTAACCTCGTTCTTATAACTGGTACATATAAAATAACACAAACATGGAATACTCTTCTCCTTGCATTAATTTTTGCATCTAGTTGTCATAAATTAACAAAAAGCAACATGTAAATTTAAACGAACGTACCAACTATAACTTAGCAACAGAGCTTAGTAACGTATGATTGCCTCGCAAGCCAACATAAATAAATAAAAAAAAAAAAAAAAAAATAATTTTCTATCTCTGAACGCCGCTATTTGGTTGCAAGAATATCTTTGTTGAATTGCGAATTATAAATTGAAATCATTTTTAATTATATCTTTCGTGATATGAGTACCTTATTCTGGTTTGATTATCAGAATATTTGGTTATATTTTATTTAAATAAATGCATTTTTATAATTTCGAAAACGGATAACTGTTATTTATTTGACTGATACATTGCGCTATTACGTACGTTTCTCTTAGTTTTTAATAAACTTCATTGTGTCTTATCGTCTGCTAAAAAAATTCTTAGGTTATGGTTTAACCTAGTTTTGATAACTGATACAGATAAAATAGCGTCAATATTAAATCCCCTTCTCCTTAGATGAATTTCTGCGTCTAACTGATAAAATAGCGTAAATATTGAATCTTCTTCTCCTTATATAAATTTCTGCGTCTAGCTGTAAATAAACGAAAAGCAAGATGGTGGTACGAATGTAATATGGTGGCTGATGATTGGCCGTTCTTTAGCCAATAGGTGTAACAGCTATAGACGACGCACGCAGACCACACGTTAGCGTTTTATATAATAGGATTACCTTAGGCTCGGTTTTCGCACTGATGTCTGAGAGTTTGTTTCAATCATATTTTAATGTGATGCAATTGATTAAATAGTAGAAAAGCTACCTGAAAAATTAACAGTACTAATTCGTGGTCGTAATTATTGTGCGATGTATAAAAAAAAATATTGTTCAAAAAGGTTTTTATTTTTGTGATATAAGTAAGTGAAGAGATGTTTAAGAGAAATGAGATGCTACCTTTACTTTACTTGATAGGTGGCTAACTACAATACCTCTGTGTATACAACATTTTTGGTGCACATACATACAGACGTGATATACCACTCACCCTGGAGCAAGCAACGTTGGCCGTGGGAGAAACTTGGTGTCCGAAGATCAATTCGTACGGTTCCTGGTGTCTGGTCCTGAGATTTCTTGATTGTTACGACAAAACATAAGGTTACTGGAAATTGCAGGCGCTTGAGTTTGAATGGAAATTTGATGGTAGCAATAGTATTCGCGAAATGAATACTTCCTCTCCTTGTCCATATACTGTTAAGATATTGGCCTCAATGATGTTTTTGAGGAAGGATTTCGCCAGAAGTCTAGTTCCATTGCACAGCTGTGGTGATGATATGTTTCTGATGAGCATGATCCGAGTACCAACTTTTAAATTCAGTTCATGAGCTAGAAGACCAGATGCGCTTAGGGAATTTAAAAATTCAGCTGTATTTATCTTCCACCGTGTTAATAGCGACGTAAGTCATTATTTATTATCAATTTTAATTGCGATGGAGCTTATGCTCCGGTGGCAATACCCTTGTCATTACCCATTTTTATATTATTTTTTAATTTTCTTTTATAATTGAAGTGCTAAATTACTCCGCCATTTACTTTTCCGATTTAAAAATTTTAATCTTAAATTCCTTAAGCGTTTTTGGTAAATTATTTATCGCTACACTTGATAATTTGTTCCAATTCGTGAAACCCTTACCAACAAAAGAAAATTTTTCCACTCCCTTATTCATGAAATCGAATGTCAGCTTGTGGTCATGGTCGTCTTTCTCCTTCCATGCAATATTTCCACTTTTTTGACCAATATACCTCCAAGTCCCATCACCAACATATGCCGTGTACATTCCCAACACTCTCTTCATCCTCCTTTCACCCAATAACTCCAAATCCAGCTCATCGATATGGTGTTGATCATTTCCAGGATGTACGTTCTTGTTGATGTCATTCACGGCTTCAGCACTAACAATTAAAACCTTATCATAGCCGAATTTATCATCACTATGCGTAAACTTTGGCTAAGATTATATAGAGAAACATAAAATTTGGTAAGGATGTATCTGTGGTCATAACGAAAAATATTATTTTTGTAATATTTGTTATATTAAAAACATTTTTTTTAATGCTGATATGGAGGATTACACGATAACCATGGTGTCACAAATTTATATCGATATACAACAATAAACATAGCTGAAATTATCATCACTATGTGTAAACTTGTTGTTGGGATTTGATGTGTAAATGTGGATGTGGGATTATATAGTTATGCTTAACATTGGTAGGGATGTATCTGTGGACATAACGAAAAATATTATTTCCGTAATATTTAACTTAGCTAAAAAGAAATCTTATTTTTACATTCGGATACAGAGGATTGCATGATAACCGTGGTGTCGCAAATTTATATAGATATAGCAGTTACCCACGACTTAGTCGTCTTAAGTGTGTTGTAGTATAAGAGTTTTCTCTATTAACAGCATCTGAATTTTTTCTGTTTGAATATGAGTTTTATTTTGACGATATGTTGATTAGATCAATTATTCTGCTTTAAAATAGAAATTTACGCGGACTAAAACTAATTATATGCGGTATCATACATTAAGAATTAATTTTAACTTCCTTCATTTTCAGTGACAACATATTACTAATTTCATTATTTCAGCCACATGTAAGTAATTCCAAAGTTTCAAGAAACGATTGCGATACAGTGAATGCATCAATGCTGATAAGACAGAAGCGGTTAAGTTGAATTGTAGTCTGCACCAGAATGACAATTGACTCGCTTTGTTAGAGTATAAGGCATAATGGATTTAGATTTATTATCATTTATGCGGTGTAGCATAAGATTTTAGGATGCTTGGTTAATTTTTAATTTCACTGGTTCCATGTTGCTGTCTTCATTAATTCAAAGGCACGTATGGGGAAAAACATTTCAAAATCAGGGTTATGAGACATATTTAATAGAAAGAACGGTTTATTTTACTGGCCGTGGTTTGAACAGCAGCCAAAATTTATTCACACGTTCCTTGAGCGATATTACTGACGAATATTTGCACATTCCACAAAATATATAGTAATCGAGTAAAGTACATCGAAATATGGAAAGTTCTGCACAAGTCATTACGGAAAAAGTATGTATTGTTACCTGTTGATATTTATGGTGGTTGTTTTCCAGACATCTTTCTTCGAGAAAATAACTGATTTTATTATCCATAATGATATGTAAGGAAGAAATTTGGCTTATTAATGTAAAGCGTTCAGCGATCACGTAGAGATATTGTTCCAGAGACAAACTATTTAACTGTCTACCAGAGACAATATATGTCTACCACATTAGTAATATAATGCATTTCGCATGGTAACTGAACTGTTGCGATGCAAGTCAGTACTTATTACGGATAATAACAAAAGTTAAAAAAATAAAACTGAATCCTAAGTTATGTCAGATTTTTGCGAAAGGAGTGCGCGTCTGAAGTGCATAATGATCTGCGGTGCACAATTTTCCAAATATAAAGATTTCTAATTACTTTCCCCTTCCCTTGCGGCATATAAGTCATTAGCTATTTCCACAGATTTTGATTCGGACCATTAGCTCAAACAATTTGAAAACCTCATCCGAATTTCTATGGTAGTTTCTGTGCAGCTCCCGTTCAAATAGACACACACAGCTTGTTTACAGATTTATAATAGAATATAGATAGATAATGTATTGATGGTTGAAAGAACTTTCATATTGACATGAACCTTTCAAGGTAGTGACGTTCCAGGATTTGAAAGCAACGTTTTTTCGAAACTGAACCTCAAATCTAGTTGACTTCAAAAACAGATTTTATTTTTAGTCTCACCTCATTGGTTTGCTGTGTTTAAAAAATAATTTCATGTTAATTTGTTAATTATTCAATTAGTCATTATAAAAGCATATAACATAACATAGTAAGTATTATGGGATGAGGAACAGTAGACGTTTTGGGCTTGGTAGGGGTGGTGATGGTTTATACATTAGTGATAACACCTGTATCGCTTTAATAATACTTCATAGCCTTACTTCTTTTTCTGCAATAATCTGATCTTATCGGTTTCAGTAGTTTGAAATTATTTTAATAGCATATGAGATCATTTCTACTTTCATGTAGACCCGGTAGATATTTCATTCAAATATAGTATAATACCATAGAATAGAGGCCGCAGTACAAAGGCTACGTTTGATTCTGAAGTACTTCTGCGGATGTATTCTACATGCCCGGTCAAGCAGCCTCTGTGCGTAAAAAGTGCGGTACGCCTTTAATTCGTCGCAGGGGCCAACAAACCTTTGGCGCGGTTTCTGTTGGCTAGTAGTCGGCGAACAGGAAGTGAACAAGCGGTCACATCGCCTCAGGATTTATTTGAGATGTCTTGTGCCGTGGTTGAAGGTTGACCCCGTCAGTCTTTCCAGAAGGGCGGTTCTTTTGGAGGGTTCGCGCTGTGTGGTAGACAGCCAGCGAATTTCTTGACTACGTCTGCTACTTTTTTTTTTTTTTTAATGGCGAACCCCCAAAACCGCTCCTCCAAGCATGGCGACCTTCCTGTTATCTACTGCTCATCTCTGCACATGCATTAAGTTATTAAATCTATAGGTGATCACAGGAACGGGATTGTGATGTATTCCATGCGCCCTGGTGTCCGCCCAATTACATGGGTCCATCGGATAAGATAGACAGAAACTTTTGAAAGAAGAGACAGGGAAGAAGGAAAAAAGTGCCAGAGTTTTACCCCCGGAAAAAAAACCTCTGCGACAGTTAAGGTGGGATACAAGAGCGGCTAGCTAAGATACTGCCAGTAGCGCGACAGAATCTATACTGCAGTTGAGGATGATGTGGGAGGTGTTGTTAGTTGGTTAGGGTGTCATGCAGTGACTTGCAGTCACCACGCCAGTGTAGTTCCTTGTGGAAGCACGGGTTCCAGCGTCCACACTGCGACGGTTTACCGAAGCAGAGGTGCACGCCGGTCCGACTTACGACGTCCGCGCCACCGGCGGTCACCAGGTCCCCGCCAGGACGACTCGTCGGCATCCGCGTGCTAAGACCGACGACCGCTTACCACGACGCGACTGTTCAGCCACGAGGGTAGGTGGAGTATCCACCGTCCACGTAGCCAAGGGGGTTTCACCAGCTCGTGCTGCAGCGATTTCACTGGCAGCCCCATAATTCCAGTGTCCTCACCGCGACGGAGTTGCAGTGTCCACAGCAGGCGGTATGCCGGTTTCCGCTTATGCAATGGCGTCCCAGCCGCGACGGGCCGACGGCGCCTGCCCCTTAGCGCTTCCGCCGATATCCTCGCCGATATCCTCGCCATGTAGGTTCACCAGATCACGCAAAGCAGCAGGTCTGCCGCGTCCGCTCCAGGCAGCTCGGTGAGTTCCGCGCCGTCGCGTTGTCGGTAGCGTACATGCCAGAGATGTGATCGTCTTCGTCCGACCGGCTTGGCTAGCCGCTCCACACAGCAGCGGTCAACCGGCAGATCGAGCCGGCAGCCCGCTGGCCCCCATTCCGCCGCGCTTCCCTCATCATCATACCGAAGCGGGCCTAGGTGTGCTCGTTGGCTGCTAGCCAGCGTCTGCGCCGCAGCGGTTTGTCTACAGCTACGCAGTAGAAATCAACCAGGCAAGATAGCCACCCCAGCGCTTCGGCCGGTGCCACACACTGTTGCGGTTTCCGGTATTCGGTGATTGGTACAAGTGTGACTGTGCACTGTACGGTTCCCGGTGTGCGGACGTTGTGCAGTGCGTACCAGCTTTCACGCCAGGGCGGTGGCCGGCATTCAATCCACCGCGGGTAGCTAGCACCCCGCATTGGTGATTCCGTGAGCGTTCCCGGCTCGGAGAGTCACCGATGTACACCCCGAGGCAGACACCGGTATCCACGCAGCAGCGGTCGGCCAACGACGCCGCCGGACCTCCCCTCCGACACCGCGCCACGGCATCAAGCCGGTGCTCCATCTTCTTAGCGTTGGCTTCTGGAAGTCCCTAGCACCGAATACGAGAATGGTGGAAATAGCTGACGATTGCTTTTTTAAAAGAGTCCACCACTTCGCCCCAAGTAATCAAGGCACTCATTGAGGCTCTCTAATGACCTTAGCCGTCGACGAGGCGTAAAGCCATAAGTAAGTTGTCGGGGCTGTAGTCGCTGTAGGTCCGCTCCAGTTGGCTGCCCAGCGGGAAGTCCGTCTGCCACTCTAACGTGTATCTTTTTAAATGTTCTATGTTTTCGTCCAATTAACGAGTAGTGGCTAAGCTGAGATGCCATGGGGTTGGTGTGGATGACCAGCGGAGGCTGTACGGAGGAGGAAAAAAGGATTTCCTGAGAGCTGTGAGTGGAACTGGGGGGTTCCAAAGAGAGATGTCGTTGGAAGAGGACTTTGCCTGAAAGCTGGACTGACCTTGGAGTAGGTTGTATCAGCTGTGAATTTACCTCGCCCTTCTGCTGCCAACACAGTTTGCCACCGTGGAGCCTAGCCGATTTTGGGGTAATGCGTATCGTCAGCTGACAGAAAGACATTTGCTGCATTTAAAAAGCCGGATATGCGATCCTGAGAGCTATGTTCGAGCCCAGATCCAGTGAATCATAAACGCAGGTGTTAATTACATTTATTTAATATGTACTTGTGAAATTTTAATGACAACCAGTTTAACTTTGGTGAATAAATTCAAATTTCATTTTTGTGTAATTCCGTGAGACATATTATGTGTAGTAGACAATACTAATCGTATTAAATCAAATTAATTTTATTAGTTTTGTCAGGTAACACCATACAAGATGTTTATCATCTAGTGCCTATTATCTTCTAAATTTTTGTTATATATCTCTACGTTATAAATGTAATATGTAAAAAAAGAAAAAGTATGCCAATTTATACATTTAAAACATTTAGACATTTAAAACATTAAAGACTGCACTGTGTTAGTATATCAAACGGTTTACAGTCTTGATGAATTTCATCGGCACTTTGGGATTGATCGTTTAAGTTAGTCCAGTTTGTTTCCTTGAAATAATATTTGCCTTGGGAACAATATTTTCTATAAAAAGACTGGTTGCAAATAAAAAATTATCGCAAAGCAGTGAATGAAGTGTCGAAAGGTGTGTGTTGCAACCAGATTGAAATTCAGTTATCCCATTATTTTAAGAGTTAGGTCGCGATGAAGAGCTAGGTGTATTTGGTAAGTTCTGTATCTGTGGCCGAACTTAGTATCACGTCCTTACACTTCTCTGATACTTAAGTTGTATAAGTACTCTGTCTGCTATGATCTTTCGCTTAAAATTTCTCATTCTTTCAGCTATCTTATTTCGCAGGTTATTCTCATTTGTCCATTGTGAACATTCTGTCGGCATTCATCGACGAAATTGTTTACTTTCTGCATGTTAATTGAATCTATCATTAATATTTAATGTAAACTAAAACCAAATGCATAAAATTTTAATTAAAAACGAGCCTCGACACAGTGCAGTAGTCTCTAAACCAACAGGGTTGCACTTTACACACTAGTTGACGTGAAAAAGCTTTTCATAGTCTGAAATGAAACTAAGTTTAAAATTTAAAGGAAAAAGAATTATTTACTATTTAGAAAGCACTTAGATCGGATGATGAAATCACAGAATTCTGGGAAGCTTCTGCTGGATAGAGTCTGAAGAAGGCAAAGATATTTCATAATCAGGTGAAGATACCAGTGAAATAAAATTAACACTTCATGTTACAATAAAGGTTGACCGAGCGGGGCGGTGTAACGGTTAGCGTTCTCGCCTCGCATTCGGGAGGACGGCGGTTCGAATCCCCGTTCGGGCATCCAGATTTGGGTTTTCCATGATTTCCCCAAATCACTCCAGGCAAATGACGGGATGCTTCCTTCGAAAGGCCATGGCCGAATTCCTTCCCATTCCTTGCCCCCATCCTTGACCCCCATCCTTTCCCGTCTCTAAAGACCTCGATGTTAAAAGGAGACGTAAAGCAGTTAAATAATAATAAAAAAAGAAATATATAGGAACGGTTGTTACGATATCGTAAGATACTGTGCTGCTTGCTGATGAGAACAAACGTCTAACGGTTTCATTGAACGGCATTAACAAAATACTTGGAACAGTTTTTAGTAAAAGTTAACAAAATAATTACATGGTTAAAGCAATTCTGAGAAAAATAATTACAGCAGTCATATGTATTACTTTGAAGTATTTGGATTCTGTTATAATGAATTTAAAATTACATATAATAATCGAAGAGGTAAAGTATTAAGTTCATTTAGCACCAGAAAAATTATTCTTTTCGAATTAAATAACGAACTAGGTCCCCGAACTAACTTTCTGAAGCTTTATATATACAGTACAGAACATTATGGAAGTGTAGAATAATATTTCGGAAGACACAGATATTGAAGGATTTGAAATGCGGTTTTATAGGTGGAAGTGAAAATTAAGGCTGCCAGTGAAGTACGGAAATAAGTTTCTGAAATAATACATGAAAGAATCTTACAATGGAGTGACATGTGTCGATCGCATTCTAACACAAACAGATTACTTTAACTGTTCGTAGAGGAGACAGTCGACGGGAAGACCTGTTGGGGGAAAACAGCTTATATTAACCAGGTAATTGAGGCCGTAAATTTTACTGACTGAGGGAATTAGGGGATTACCACATGAAAGGCGGAGATGGAGGATTTAATCATATTACGAGGGTTGTTTGAAATGGTCTCGGAATGGATTACCTTAGTGAAACGTTTTTTATTTTTCAAAATAGTCCCACTGTACACTAATGCACTTGGTCCAGAGATATTCCAATGCCCTGATCGTATCTCGAAAATTAGATTCATCCGACCCTGCAAAATACCTGTCAACTTCAACTGTCAGTCCTACGTTTCAAAAAAATCTCCGTCCACCGAAGAAATTTTCGTGCTTGGGTAAGAGATAGAAGTCTGATTGAGCCAAATCAGGCAAATAAGGTGGGCGTGGCATCAATTCAAATCTTAGTTTATGTATTTTTGCCATGGCGACGACATTTGTGGGAGGGCGCGCATTGTCCTTATGAAAGATGTCTTTTTTCCTCGCAAACCTGGTCTTTTTCCGCGTATCTTTTGCTGTAATTGGTCCGGGAGGTTAGCGCAGTATTGTCGCGTTGACTGTTGTGACTGTGGGGAATAGTAGTGGATCCAAGTTTCATCTGTGGCCACAAGCCGGCGCAAGAAAAGTCTTGTTGGTTTCTATGAAATCGAGTCTAATATTTGTCGGACATTTCCACGCTGATGCGTTTATGATCCAGTGTTAAAGATTCGCTACAACGATCTAAAACGTAATTTTTAAATTCTCTAATTCCACTTTTAAATTGTGAAATGCCCGTTCAGATGACATCCCTCGATCTTCAGCAATTTTTAGCTCTTTCAGACGGCGATCTTCCATGACCATTTTATGCAGTTTTGTTATAATTTCTGGGGTAGTGGAACATCTTCGCCGACCTTTTCGTGGATCAGGATTTAAGCTGTGTCGACCAAATTTAAACTCGTTTGTCCACTTGGAAACAATTGAGTATGAAGGAGCAGAGTCCCTCAGTGTGTTCTAAAAATCCGCATGAATTTTCTTTGCTTTCTTTTTTGTTTTTGTTAGAAACAACTTAATCACTGCTCGATTTTTTACATCTTCACAAATCACTACACAGGAACAACAACAAAGAGATATACGCACCACAGATGTCTACCGAGAGCACTGATGCGTCACGTGGTTACCCGGGATCCTCGTTACGGTAGCTCTGACATCTGGTGGTGATTCCGAGAACTTTTCAAATCAATCTCGTAGATGAGATACTGATAACAGAAAAAGTTGCCTCCAACTCATTTGATTTCAAAAGCCATAGCTTGTCCACATTACCCCATGTGAAATTTAACATCTCTACTTATTTATGACAAAGAAATGTCTGAAAAACGATGCCCTATTGATACTTATTGTGTACTAGCTGTGCCCGCGACTTCGTCCGCGTGGAATAGTTATTTTAGGCATCATATTTATTTTTGCAAACAACCTCCTCAGCTTTATAAATTATAGCAGTTACCCACGACTTTGTCCGCGTCAATTTCTGTTATTATTTTAGACAATTTTTTGCAAATTTAGTTTTTAAGTTTTTAAAAGAACATAATTATTTTAAAGTACTTCTGCGTAAATTATATTTTTAGTTTTATTTTCTTGTGGCAGAAGAACATATTAGTTTTCTCCGCAACCCGATCTTGACAACGCGACATATAGTTGGCCGTGTGAAAAGCAGTCTTGACGTAAATCGATTCCTACGTGTTTAAATGTTTGCTCCTGTGATTTATTAATTGTAACGGCGAAAGATAGCTTAACGGGAAATTGAATTATTTTAAAATTAAAAGGTAAGTCATTTGGAATCATTGGGATGCGAGGTATAAGCACTCTTTGACCAACTGCTGGACCAGTCAAAACTATTACAACGATCACGTTATTGCGTAGAAATTTAATTTGAAGTCGGGTTCCGTTACATAAATTTGGTGGTTTGAGATTTCTAAGTAAAATTATTGGGGCACCTATTTTTAACTTGAGGGAATATGGGGGAAGGCCACTTGGGTTCAAAGAATTAAGAAACTCTTGTGGGTAATGTACCGCATCTTCTTGATCCATTACGTTATCAATAGATGTGTAGGTAACTATGTCTCCTGGAAGTTTACTTAAAATTAGGTCGTTAATTTCGTCCACGCTACTGTTTCTCGCCGCCAATATTGCCCTTTGACACATCCATTGATGATCTTTATTTTCTATTTCGCTGATTTCAGGGTAAACTTTCGATATTAAGTCCTCAATGTTACTTACTCTTTCTCCTAAATCGCGATCAATTTCAATTTTATTTTCAAAATGAGGTACTTTCCCGTCTCCTATTAAAAGTAACTTTGAAGGAAAAGTTATACTACCTCCCCCCAAATGTGCTCTCATATTTGTAGTTAATTTTAAAATGTTAACAAACTTCCATAATGGGGAACTACAACCGTTCAGAAGGGAGCCGACCGCGCGTAATATCTTCTAAGATGTTCATTGAAATTAAGTGATGCCAAAGACAATTTTGTTCACAATTAAATACTCTTAATCAACAACACATTTATTTGGATAAAGATTAATATTATTATGTTGATACAACTCTAACAAATAATTGGTAATAATGCATTAATTTCGACCAAATTTGATTGCCATAAAAACGGTTCTAGTGAGTTAATCTTAAAAGATAGACATATACTGTCGCGGACATTTTTTTAGATCATTTCAAGAGGAATAATCCTTTCATACATATTTTTTTGGTATCTTAAACCGTTTTCGCAGCGCACGCAACAGAAGCCCTCAAAGATGAATAATTTTCCCCGTTTTTTCCACGTTTTCCATTGTTTCTTCGTTCCTATTAGTCGCAGCGTGATGTTATATAGCTTAAAGCCTTCCTCGATAAATGGTCTATTCAACACAAAAAGAATTTTTCAATTCGAACCAGTAGTTCCTGAGATTAGCGCGTTCAAACAAACAAACAAACAAACAAATAAACAAACAAACTCTTCAGCTTTATAATATTAGTATAGATTAGACTACTTGTTTCGCAGCACCAGTTACGTTTAAATGCCATAGCGACTTCTTGATTTTTTTTAAAAAAAGCAGGAATCAAACTCGACAGGTTTTATTCCTTGGAGTTTCAATTACATTTACGAATTTCTGTCTCCAATCCATCGTTGCATAATATCGGTCGTAGCGGTCCTTGACATTTTTGCGACATACATTACGATGCTAAACTCAAACCTACTCTCTCTTTCTGTCTCACACAGACACACGAAGCAGATGAAAATGCTAATGTTTCATTGGTATTAAGATGCGCTAAATTGTCTGCGTAATTATTTTGTTTGTAAAACTTGCACTGAGTTCTGTACATGATTTTGCATTTGCCATTGTTAAAACTTTGTTGGTGAGTAGAAACCACTCCTGGCGTAGCAACAGGGATCAGATATTTTTAAGTGCTTTTGGGCTCGTCTGCAGCAACGTCATTACAGTCGGGATTCAGTCGGGATTGGGCTGGGGATAGGCAATTCTCCCACAGTATTTGGAGAAACTATCCCTGTATTCGCTTGATGTGATTTCGGAAAAAAAAAACAATGAAAAACAGAACCCTTGATGCCGGAATGGTGGAACCATATCGCGTCCACACGAATGCCAGCCCCGAGCGTTAACCGCTCATTCACCAGACGCGGTATTATGTGCTTGTCCTTTAATTTACGTTCTGACAAAAGTAAAAAGAATTTCATTCTAACGGCTGCCCAATGAACAGAAATTCACACGTGATAATAAATCAACAACGGTGGTAAGAATAGAGTGTTTCTTTGTATCAGATTTTTTATAAAGAACAGTTTTCATTTATGTTGACGGGCTTGGATAATTTAAAAGGTGTTTTAACATTACTCCAGGACGTTCCGTGGTTCGGATTCCACATTAAACACTTGGTCCCAGAAGAATGACTTAGTATTCCTCCTAGGAAGATCCAACCAACCTTCGGGTTGTAAATTATGTTTTCGTTAGCTCTCGTATAGTCTGTTACTGTCTGTAAATGGATCATTTTCAATCTATCGTACAGTGATTAATGCTTATGTACCACCAATGTCTCTCACACAGTTTCTGCAAAGCTAGCATCAATTTTCTACCAAAACAATACTCTTTCTAACTTAGTTTTAGATATCTACAAAGATTTCATTTATCAGACATGGACAGCTAAACATCTGTAAAATTCAAATCTGACTTTTTTTTAAAAAAAATTCATACATCAGACACACTAAAATTGATTTAGTGTAAAACTGAGATGAGAATATACTTTTTTTAATTTTCTCGGTTGAAAGTAATAAATATACAGATAAAGTAAAAATGTAATAAATATACTTACAAATAACTTCAATACAAAACTTTAAGCCAATTTCAAAATGACAGTTTCCTCGTTTGAATGGAAATACTTTTATCTGATGCTAAGTGTCAGATAAATTTTCTTTATATTCATTTTTCTTCGGATTTGTTTAAAAATTCATAGAGTTAACAATAAAATATCCATAAATCGCACTAAAGCGTTTCTGGCTTATTATACAGATGAACTGTTAAAGAGACTGACTTATTACTACTCATTTCTCTAAGGTTTCAAAGAGTCAAGAGGCATTGGAGTAGCATTCTACAGCACATTACAGTCGTAAATGATTCCTTGTAAAAGTATTTCACTATTTCAGTTGTTTTTAAGGTTTAAATCCTGTCGTCGCACATTCTCGTTCGAATATAAATGCAACAGAGAAGACTAGTCAAGTACATAATTATCTGTTGTTTTGGTCATTTGTTGCAATTTCGTGTTTCAGTTCTTACACTTATCAGCTACGCGATCGTTTTATCTGCATTGCTGATGTGTAACTCGTTTCCCCCAATAGATTCTAACGTCATTGAGCATCAACAAAGTAACCTACAAAATCAAACTGACTCCTGCTGTTTAATGATAGTTTGGACACTCATATCAAGTGAATGCTGGCTATCTGCCATGTACCTATAAATCTTTTTCAACACACGCACCAACACAAATTTTACGCCTCTTGTAGTGTCGAATTGCGAAAAAATGGTAAATAGGGAAAATCTTGTTACCAGTGAAGCCAACTGTCCTTTCCTTATCAGGTTGGTAACTGGCTGATTCAGAGAGCAACACTTTATCCCCGTGGAACAACGTCGCGGACGGATGCGTGCCCTGTCGGCAGCTCATACCGCCGAATTCGTTTTGAACTTCTTATGGAGCTCGCCCGCCTGCTCCTTCATATCTGAGTTGATCTCCGCGAATGTCTTCCCCTTAGTCTCCGGAAGCAACAGGTAGCTGTAGACTGCGCCGGTGACGCTCATGAGTGCGAACCACCAGAAGTTGTAGGTGGTGCCTATGGTGTCTGCGACCACCTGGAATAACTTCTTCACAGAGAACGAAGTGACCGTGCCGATTGCAGACACCAGCGTCGCTCCCAGACCCTTCACCGACACGTGGAAGATCTCTCCGATGACCACATACAGCACGGAACCAATGCCAAGGCAGTATGAAATCTGTAAAAGTGGCAGGATTTTTAAGACGTTTTGTCATTACAAGTATCTAAAGATGAAAGCGGAAAGAATGACAAACTGGCACATTGTTAGAGGATAAAACAGTCAAAGGTAAGAACCAATCGAATATAAAAATACATTATGTAGATAATTGAGGATCTTGATTATTACTCGTATGATTATGTTGAGCTGATGGTATTAGCTTAGAATAGGAATAAATGAAAATTGTATCACATCTGTCGAGAAATTGATGATGGAAAAAAATATCACCATTTCTCTCTTACCTTACGCAAACCAGTCAGCAGCGTTAGTAATCACACGTAGCCAGTGAAACAGCTTAGAAATTTCGTTACTATATTACATTAGCATCAGACGGAAGAATATTTCTGCTTGCTAAAAAATCTCTCGGGCATGCGGCGGATCAATTGATCGTGGATGAGCAGTGGCTTGCTGGACTGCGCTCCTCACGCCACTCACCTGACGCAACCTGAAGATATTGGCGCGTTACGCCGTCGAAAATTCGTTCATGCACGATCAATTGATCCGGCCGCATGCCCGAGAGAGCTTCAAGCATCAGATTCGCCGGGAAAACCTACGATTACACATAAGCATTTCTTCTTGTTACTCTGGTATCTGTATGGGTATTTTTGTATCGTTATCACCATGGTTGTCTACAGCGATCACGTGAAACATGTTTATTAATTGCAGTCAGTTAGCTTTAACAAATTTGAGTACCTTGATTGTGAGGGTGACATAGGGCGCCACGTGATCATGCGTGCGAAAAGTGAGTATATCATCCTGATTTCAGTTTTCAATAGTTTCCCGAAACCGCTCCAGGCGAATGCCAGGATATTTCCTTTAATAGGGCATGGCCGGTCTCCTACCCGTTCATTATATCCAATCCACCTACTTTAGAGTCAAGAGACACTGATAATGCTTATAGCACGCAGTGATGCCATGGACTAGCAAGGGGCGTTACAAACCTCCATAAAAAATAATATCTTTCGTTAACACATCCATAATAATAATAATAATAATAATAATAATAATAATTGTGAAGCTTTCAAGCTGTTGGAATCATTATTAAACAGGTTAAAATTAAGAATTTAATTGAAAATAACAGTTGAAAATATGAAAACATCTGAGGAATTTTTAAACTATTGTTGTCACCGCATTACTTGAGGTTTGTATTCGGCATGATTAAAAGATAAAGGAAACTTATATATGTGAGGAAATTAACAGCAGCAACCGACAGAGTAGCCTCTATCTCCTGCTAGGAACTTGGTTTTAATTTACGTCCTCAAGATAAATGAAGTCACAAGAAACATAAACTATGCTTTGTACGAAATGCAAAGGAAGGGTACTCATAAAATTCTGTTCTTTAACATGCTGCATGTCGAACACTTAAACATCATTCATATTCACCCATCAGCGTAAAACATCCAAGAGCATATTATTTCGTGCTTTTCCTCAATCTGTGCTGATTCGTGTCTTCAACTCAGAGACAGTTTCAGATCAAGTAATTGGAACTAGTCTATATGCTGAGCTCTGGTTGTGTGTGTGAACTGCTGTGCACTAAACCTGAAATAACTTCGTCATCAGCTAAGTTTTACCATCTAAATTAGTTTAAAGCTTTCAATTATAAAGTAAATAGTTAGGATTATTGTTGGTGAGGCGAAATACAAGATTTTCACTCGGTAATACAGTTTCGAAAATCGCGTATTATTAGTGGCTAATACTCATTTCTTTTTCGCTAGTTTTATTATTTAGAAATAAGCTGAAAGCTTGATAGTTAGATTAAATATAGCAAATTGTAATTAAGTTCTTAGGTATATCTAATTTAACATCTCAAATTTCTCGTATAACTAAAAATTAAGTGATACAGATTCAGATTGTTGTCGATTGTTGCTAAGACATAATTAGACATTTTTTTTGTCTGAAATACAATAGTTTGTTATTTGTATTAGAATTAAAGCATAAAAATAACAATAATCTTCTAGAAATACAGGAAATAAACGTAATAAAAATATAATAGTAAATATCTGACTTCTACCTCGATATTATCGAGTCAAAAAATCGTTTGTAGATATAACTTCCTAAGATATATTTATTAATTATCACTGTCTTAAAAATAATAGTTTCTTAATCACTTATTTCAGTCTTAAATATAATAGATTCGTATTTACTTATTTCCAAAAATATTAAAATAGTAACTTCTTAATAAAAAAAAATTAAGTCTCTGATTAAGTATTTTTATCTACTTATTAATTACAATAACTTGGTTGAGGGGTAAATCTCTTATCCAATTTAATAAAATGTTAAAAAACGTACTATAAACTTTATTAGACTACTTTATCAAATAAATTAAAGGTTCGTTTAGAAGGTGCTAGAAGTATTTGGGAAAAATCATGACTGGAAAGTGTGGGACCTGTCGCAGGTACGTTGCGATGGTTTTGGGTTGTAGTTGGTGTAAGAAGTGGTTTCATTGGGCATGTAGGGAAGAGGAAATGTGGGAAATAAATTAGGCTCTCCCATGGTTTTGTCCACTTTGTCTTAGGGATGAAAGGATGAGGGAGATGGTCGAAACGATCAGGGAGTTGCGTGAAAGGATCATGGTTCTTGAGGCTCGTCCTATCCTCTTCATTCCCGAGCTCATAATAAAAGTGCAAGTTAACTAATATTGTGTTATTTACTTTGTTTTAATGCTAATTAACAATGAATGACCATGAGAAAAAAATTTGAAACAATAATTAATTTTTTATAGATGGTATCATATATGATACCTTGGGACTCAAGCAGGTAGATTATATACACAACTTTACTGCTTCATGTTGTTTTATTACTAATAAATAAGTCATAAACAATACACATATTCTTCAGATTTGTTGTAGGTCTGTAGATAGGCCAACATACAAATGTAATTTAAAAAGTAATATAAAAATTTTCATCAATTGTGAACAATTCAAAATATTTAAACAAAATTACAACAATAAAAATATTCAAAGTAGTTTTTCTTTTCTTGATATTAGCACATGGATCACTGTTAATATTATCTGTCTCAATTTAATTTAATTTTACTTTTTGTAACATTTGTTAAAGCAATTACTGTCAGTAGTGAGTTCACCTGTGGCTACTGAGCTGCTGCCAACAATGTTCGATTTAAGTTCACTGGAGGCGTCACCAATCTGAAAACTAAAATTGACAAATAATTATTCTAAATAAACTTTCAAGTGGGAAAAAAGTAATTACTTTGGTAATATACTTATTCTTACTCATTTGTATGCCTCCAGAACTCATTTGTTTGTCGAATTTGAACAAGAGGCACGACTTCCTTTTCTGAAGCACTTTCTTCACTTTGATCTGGAGGTGTCACCGATCTGAAAACTAAAAGTGACAAATAATTATTCTATCTAGTGGGGAAAAAAGTAATTACTTTGGTAACATACTTATTCTTACTCATCTGAATGCCTCCAGAACTCATTTGTTTGTCGAATTTGAACAAGAGGAACTTTGATCCGTTTGCGTCATCAGATTCATCAAACTCCATGTCAGAATAATCTTGATTAATTCTACTGACCAGCTCAGTGATGTTTTCATCAGTCAAGCCTGGAAATCAAGTGAAAAGAATATTTAATTACACTTCCACTGATGTAAAAAACAGTAGGCATTGAGTCCCAAGGTATCATATATAATACCTAAAAAGTAGGCGTTGAGTGCCAAGGTATCATATATGATACCTAAAAGTTTAAAGTTTTTAAATTCGTTATAACATTAATCTATAGTTTGATTTTAACTGGGAAATGTCTGTACAGATTTAATAAGTTATTAAAGCACGTGAAAACACTTGTAAATGGAAAAAAATATGACTCTACCTTTATTTCGACGAGACATGCTGTGCAGCTGCAGAATCCCAAGTTTCAAAACAGTGCTGCCACCTTGTGACACTCGACAGAAGATCGAACGAATGAGCTGTGAGAAGCGCGATGTGTATCGTAGATGATACCACAGGCCAGAAAAGGTTCAGCTGTGCAGTGGCCCGAGAAAAAAAATAATTTATGGAGGTATCATATATGATACCTCGGGACTGAAGAGGATATGGAGGCTCAGCCTGTGGGGGCGTGGCCTGTGGAGGCTGAGCCTGTTGAGGCTGAGCCTGTGGAGGCTCAGCCTGCGGAGGTTCAACCTGCGGAGGCTCAACCTGTGGAGGCTCAACCTGTGGAGGCTCAGCCTGTGGAGGCTCATGCTATAGAGGCAGAAAGTAGAGATAGTGGGTTGGAGGAAGTTGAGAAGGATGGATGGGAGCTGGTAACAGGTCGTAGGAGAAATATGGTTAGTAGGATGAAAAATCCAGACACTTCTGATTTTGTGGGTAAAATAGGTTTGACTTGTTGCCAGAGTCAGGAGGAGAAGAGCCTCATATAGATGTAGGAGTAGGTAAGATGCAGCAGGCCTTTAGGAATAAGTGCGTGGAATGCAAGAATAGGAAAAAAAGGGTTCTGCTGCTAGGTACTAGCCATGGGAGAGGTGTAGGCCCTCTTCTGCAGGATAAGTTAGACACAGGTTACCAGGTCACAAGTTTTTTTCAAACCTAGTGCAACATTAAGATATGTAATAGAGGATATAGGTTCACTTTGTAGGAGTTTCACTACAGACGATAGAGCAGTGATAGTGGGAGGTGCAGGGAATAGTATTGATAGAAACGAGAGTTATAGTATAGATTGTGACCTGAGGAAGATGTTGAAGGAGGCGCAGCATACCAGGTTGGAACTCATGCAGGTCCTAAGTCACCATGACCGGCCACAATTGAACTATGCTGTGAGGCGAGTAAATGTGGAAACGGATGTGCTATTTGGGAAAGGCATTAGTTCTGTTTTGGGGGTTGTGCCTGTGAGCACCATTGGTAGGTGGGGTTTCACTAGACATAGCCTACACCTCAATAGGAGGGGAAAGGGGGTACTTTCTGAGTTGTTAGCTAAAGCAGTAGGGGAGCCCATTTCCAGTGATGATGAGGTCAGGACTGTGCCTTTTTTAGGTTAGGGGCTGCTGGTGATGGGATGGAGATAGATGATCACAGTGATAATAACTCTAGATCCATAATGGGAAAAATCACAGATGTTAAAGAAACAAATGAAGTTGCTGAAAAAAATAATAAACTAGGTTAGAACTGGGAAGGAGGATGTAAATGCTAAAAATATACAGCCAGTAATAAGGGTATTTTTGATGAACTGTAGAAGTATAATGAACAAAGTAATCGAATTTGCAAACTTAATTGAAATACACGAGCTACAAGTAATAATAGGGGTAGAGAGTTGGTTAAAAGAAGAAGTACTAGACAGTGAGGATTTTCCCGATAGTTACACATTGTATCGCAGAGATAGGGGAGCAATTGGTGGAAGAGTTTTCATACTAGTTAACAAAACCTACCACAGTTCTTTGGTGTTCATAGATCATGACCATAAGTTACTTGGGGTAGATTTCTGGGGTCAGGGTGTTGGCTGCTTACCACAGTGGAAGAATGGCAGATGAAAATAAGGCTCTTGCCGGGAAATTAAATTCATACTCAGATTTCAGAGGTGAATGGTCATTATTGACGGGGATTTAAATTTACCAGGTCTAAATTGGGTCGGAAATAAGATTAATAACACAAGGGAACAGAGATTTGCAAATACTCTAATAAGGGAAGGAGGATTTACACAAGTGGTAGAGCAGAACACTAGGGGACAAAATATTTTGGATATATTCCTAATAAAGCCTGATGATAACCTTGTAGGGTGTCAAGTAACCGAAGGAATAAGTGATCATGAAGCAGCTCTGATGGATATTAGAGGATTCAGTGAACCAGCAGCCAAAATTGAAGGGGGAAATAGGTACAATTATAAAAAGGCACAGATTTCGAATTTGAAAAGATATTTGAGAGAACGTTTCAGCAAATGGAAGGAAGGCACAAGTACAGTAAAGTCAAGGTGGGAAGAATTCAAGGAGATAATAAGAAAGGGGGAATAAAAATTTATTCCAAAAGAGAAAATAAAAAAAGTAGAGATCCTGTGTACTATAACAGGGAGGTGAGGCGGTTAAAGACGTTGGTAAGAAGAGAACATAACTGTGATAAGAGACACTAGGGTAGTTGGGAATATTTAAAACAATTAAACAAGGCCTAATAATAGCTAATAAGATGGCTAAAGACGGATTTATGAAGAGCATTGTCAGTACAGGGGGACCATTGACTGATTCATATAGAAATTTCTATAGCTATGTTAGAAAACTGAGAGGAAGGGAGTGTGTTGAGACACTTTTAGATAAGGATGGACAAGAAGTTACGGAGGATTTGAAAAAGGCAGAGATTTTAAGTAACTGGTTTAGTGAGAGCATTAGGGACAATGAATCAGAAACAGGAGGTTCTGAATCGGACAACGACCTTAACAAAACAATTAGAAATGAGCAGACCTTAAAATTTGAAATCCATCCTGAGGTTATCATGAAGGAACTAAGAAAGCTGAAAAACATAAAGGGGCTGGTGTAGATAATATTACTACAGATGTCTTAAAAATAACATGATGTGACAGTGTACCTTATCTTGAAATATTATTTAAATTGAGTCTTGATACTTGCTGCTTACCAGAGGATTGGAAAAGTGCGATGGTAGTGCCGGTACATAAAAGAGGGGTGAGAAACAGAGTCGAAAATTGTAGGCCAATTAGCTTGACGTCAATGGTAGGTAAATTAATGGCGAGATTGATATGCAACCACATCAGCAATATATGTGAGGAGCATAAGTGGTTTTCAAGTTCATGGCTTTAGGCAAGGATATTCATGTGAATCTCAGTTGGTGGGATACATGCACGATATTTCGGATGAAATGGACAAGGGAGGTCAAATTGATGGTGTGGCAATAGATCTTTCAAAGGCTTTTGACAGAGTGAGCCATAATGGTAGTAAATAAGGTAAAATCTATTGGAGTGGATCAGAAAGTGATTTGCTGGGTAGAAGAAGTTTTAAAGTTAGAAATCAGAAAGAAAATGCGGTATCAAAAGAAGAGGAAGTAAAAATGGGAGTGACACTGGGTAGGGTATTGGGACCATTGCTATTTATTATTATAATTAATAATTGTGTTGATTGTTTACTATCAGGAATTAGATTGCTTGCAGATGACATAATGCTATATAAAAGGATCAAAACGGTTGAGGATTTGAAACAGTTTCAGGGTGATCTGGACAGGATATCTAGTTGGGTTGGTAAACATGGGATGAAGATAAATGCAAAGAAGAGTCAGCTTATTAGATACACAAATAAAATACTAAATGTTTATTATGATTATAAGGTAAGGAAAGAATTCCTTATTGATGACTTGAAATGTAAATATCTTGGCATTACATTTGATAACAAGCTTAACTAGGCAGATCACATTGGACAGGTAGTAGGAACAGGTTACAAAATCCTGCATTTGTTGGAGAGGGTGATGAGGGGATGTACCAGAGAAGTAAAGGAATTGGGTTACAAAACATTGGTCAAACCAGTGCTTGAATATGGTAGTGTAGTATGGGACCCACATTTTGAGTATCAAATACAGGAGTTGGAGAAGATGCAAAGAAGGGCTGATAGATTTGTTTCGCAGAACGCAACTAGTAACAGATATGATAAAAGACCTGGAATGGGACTCATTACAAGACAGATGGAGGGTGAAGAGTGTCATGGGAGTGTACAAGGCGTATATTGGTGATGAAGCATGGAAAGATATTGGTATAAAAATTGAAAGTAATGCATGGAAGAGAAAAGATGACCATGACTACAAGCTGGCACTCGATTTCGGGCACAAGGGTGTAGGAAGATTCTCTTTTTTAGGTAAGGGTGTCAGGGATTGGAATAAGTTACCAAGAGTAATAATGAATAATTTAGCAAAAACGTTGAAAGAATTTAAAGTTAAAATATGTAAAGGGTAAATGTAGGTGGATGCAGAATAGGGGGAAGATGAGTGTTTAGGGAAATTGCCAACGGAGGATGCGCTCTATTGCAATTTAATTTAATAATTTCAAATGTGTTTGCGTAACAATAGGAGGTAAATTCAAACAGAAAATTGCTCTGTACACTAAAACGTTTTTGAGATAACTGGAGATCGCAGTCCACGAGTAATTGGTGTCATATTACTGCAGTAGTAAAATGCAAAACACTACTAAAAATAGTTTTAGTTTCATCCTGGTCCATGGATATTATAAAATAATTACTGTTTAAAAATGATAGGTCTTACAATTAAGTACTGCAGTATTATGGCGTCATTAGTGAGCGAGGAGGAATTTTTTTGTAGCTTCGGTAGAACCTCGTATTTTTTTACTTCCCTCCGAGTTTGAATTTAGGTGAATGGTGGAGTGGGGGAGGGGGTGCATTGACGTAACCTAATTTATCGTTGGGAAGGTTGAAAATCATCTCATCATTCGTGCAGAATGTTATTAACTTTCTACCTAATCTTTTGATCTACTATGTGGAGAAATTTTTCCGTGAATTGCTCATGTAGCAGCCAATATAAAATTAAAAGTTTTCCAGTTCGATTCATTCTACTTGTCATCTACACTATACATTTTTCACGGTGACAAAATTGAGTGAATACGAGCTATGATCATTTAAACTAAATGTTTTAAAGACGAACCTGGAAGATGATAAGCCCCGTGAGTGGCAGCCAGAAGAGAGCTGATACGTCAACGCCTCTCTCTTCAGCGAGGTAGAAGTAGAGTCCCTCGGCACCTTGCGATACGGCGCAGCCCAGGAAAGATCCGATCATGAGAGTACGGCGACCCACGCGGTCCATCAGTGCCGACGACCCCAAGCTGGCCACCAGCTGAACACATGCGACCATAATGGCGCTAGTGTCTGCGTCCAACTTAGTGCCACTGCTTTCGAAGATTTCAGTCGTGTAAGTCATCAGGGCGATAGAACCGCTCATTGTCTGAAGGAATCCCAGGCCGGCAACAATGAGCAGCGTGCGCAAGTTCGTTCGATCCAAGAACAGGTCTTTGACGCTTCCGCGTGTCGCCTGATTCATCTGAACTGCATACCTCATCATCTCCAGCTCCGGTATCACCTCTGCGGCGTCGTTCTTCCCTCGTAGTCTGAGTAGTTCACGGGTCGCCTCCTCCTCCCTCGCTCGCAGCATAAAGAAATACGGCGACTCTGGCATCCACAGGATGGTCGCAAACAAGAGAACCGGGAAAACGATACCAAGAAAGGCGCTGTTACTAACAGACGTATAAGGAGCGGTACAGTACGCGAACAGCACTCCACCGTTCAGCATGACCTGGTACAAAGCAGACAGCGCCCCTCGGATTTTTGCCTCTCCGATTTCAGCCAGGTACATGGGGCAGACGGTGAATAGGATTCCGCTGCCGAGACTACCAACCACACGGGCAGCCATCAGAACAGCGAAGGACTTCGCAAAGGCGACCATCAGCCACATGGCGACGTGGGGCAGGGCCCCCACCGCCAGCATCTTCTTGCGACCTACTGCGTCGACGGCGTACGGCACGAAGAACATGACGAGCAGCACAGAGAGAGAGTTGATGGCGGCCAACCAGGAACCCTCGCCAGAGGTGATCGGGATCGGAGAGTCGTCCGCCTCGAGCTTCGGAAGTACCGGCGATATCCACCCAATGAAGAAGCCGTGAACAGCCAGGCTCAGCGCAGCTGTACAATTTATTACAACTTCATATACTTGACCACATATTTGTAACAAAGAAAAACATAACTAAATCTGTGAGCGGGCGATAAAATAAGTTCAAGGTGTTGTAGGACAGGGAATCATAATCTAAAAGTAAGAGTTCAAATCCAACCACCACATATACACTAGACATTCTGACTAAGGTTTTTTGACTTTTTTCATATTTTTAAGACTCTAATCGAAGTATTCTAGAGAATTTCTCTCAATACACGTTCCGAAAGAATAAATTCCTCTAAAATTAATGTCATTTCGTTAGGAAATGCGCTCCTTTATGAACTACTGCATCAACAGGATGTTAAATTATTGCCAAAAAATAGTTAAAAAGTTTGATTCACCTAGATTTTTTCACCCGCGTGTAGTAATTGGTGTTTTGAGATTTTACAGCTTCTGTTGTTAATAGTTCTGATCAACGGATTTTTTAAAAATAAAAATTAGTTTAAAGCACTTAAATCATAAGAAAATTCAATCACAATTTTCTTTGGTAATCCACAGTGAACCACTCCCTTCTAAACGAATGAGTTACTGTACGCTGAGGAGTATCGTGTAACTCGGGATTGAAGAATTCCAGTGATAACGTGTTCATGCAAAGGCTAAGTGCCTCAATGAAGTTACTTTATTGCGTCTGTTCTTTACACATTCTTCAGTCGCTTAAATTACTGCAGTGTGCGTTATTTTGAAGCAGAACCAGCTTTTGTAAAAATATATTGTTTTAGATATACAAAAGGTGAACAAAAAGTTTGATGATTGTTGTCTGATCGTCCAGACATTATATCTTTAATTACTATCATTTTATCAGAGTCAAATACAACTATATCGCTGCACACATGATTAGTATCAAAAAGATACCATTGTGTTAGAGATGAGGAGGATGCGTCATGAAGATATGAAGTCTCACTGGCTTGACAGAGGCTTTCTTTTTTACTTCGAACCTGGCTGTTAATATTGTGTTATTTTTGTATGCGAGGGACTAATGTTTCTTCTCAATGATGTAAAACAGGGGTAAATTGAAACTTGCTAAATCTTAAGCCTTCTGTATCTTGACCTAAGGTAGTTTCTTCAGACGTATTCTCACTTTTTCAATATATCTTATGGAGAAAGTTGGATATCTTATCTCAAAATAATTGAAATAACATATGTCTATACTAATAATTAAATATGCGAAAGTAACTCAGTCTCCCTGTGTGTTTGTTACGTTTTCATGGTTTGTAGGCTAAACCGATCTTGTTGAAATTTGACAAGGAAATACAATGTACCATTAGGAAGGACATAGGATTCTTTCTGTATAATAAATAACATATTTTTTATGAAATTTTAAAAACTAATCTAAAGGTGATAGTTATATAGCGTGTGTAAGTCTCTGCGATGTCCTGTCATTGAGTGTTTTGGTGTATCATTGCTTTAACCGCTTACTTCAAGAGTTCTGTGTCCGATATCGGGTACAAATCCGGTGGGGCAAGGAATTTTTAATCGTATGAGCCACGTGAGGACGTTCCGTGGTTCGTAAACCACATTAAAGTATTGATCCAGCCACGACAGACGCGGAATGCGTGGCCAACATAAAGTCTCTCACTCAGGTGGCCGAACAATCCTTTGGGATCTCCCGTCCAACAATGCCATACGCGTTTACTTTCTTATGTGATATCGGTGGCTCAGGCTTTGTTTCTCTCGCACTCAGCTTTGTATGCCCCTATACTAATTTAATAATTAAAATCTACTAATTTGAAAATACTAATCAATACTAATATAATCTAATATAATATTATAAATTCAAAAGGAACTCTGTTTGTTGCAATTTCACGGCTAAACGTTTAAGTCAATCTTGATTAAATTTGACAAGGAAATACAAAGTATCAGTAGCAAGAATATACGATACTTTTTTGTGGATAAATAACATATTCTGTCGTGACATTTGTAAAATTATCCGAACAATGACAGACAGACGGATGGCGTGTGCAAGTTTCTGTAATGTTATATTTGTTCGTGATCTGGTGCCTTAGTGATATAGATGATTCCTTTCATCATTTCGAATTTCCATACGTTGTTCAAATCCCAGCGGGGCTTCCATTTTTAAGGGTTGTGTTCGAACATATGAGTCACACCAGGACGTTCCACGTTAAGCTGTAGGTCCAGCCGCGACAGAGGCTGCATGCACGGTAAATCGCGACCAAAAATCCTTGGGATCCCCCGGCCAACAATGCCATACGCATTTACATTTTATATTATATCGGTCGCGAATGCTTGCTTTCTCTCGCCTTCGGTTGGTGAACGATCTGTTCATAAATTTTATATACAGTCACAAGAAATTTTAGCACTGAGTACGAACTGGTGGACAAATAAATGATAATTTGATGTCGCAAATACAATGCAGAGTAGAGGAAAATCTATCGGTCGATATTACATAAGTTGTAGCATATCCTACAGAGTTTCTTAACTTTTTAGAGTTATCGGGGGCGCCTTCTTGTAAATTAACATTATTGTTGGAGTTCCCATACTACAGGACAGCAAAATCCAAAACGGTATTGACATAAGATGTTCCCTCAAAATTACATAATTTTAGAACCACAAACAAAAATCTGGCTGAGGAGTAGTGATGGGTAGTTGTTATTTTTAAACATTTAAAAATTGTATAATGGCTTCCCCCTCATTTTATCCAGACTCCGTGCATTTTGGGATAGTAACTTACAGATTTCTATATCCAGTTTTAGGTATAAAATTATAAGTCCACGCGTACGAAGTTGCTGGTAACAGGTAGTATTAAAATAAAACAGAAGAATTATCACTGAAGTGCACCAAAGAGTCGAATACTATATGTAGAAAATATTACATGATTAATTACGTAAACAAATATTAAATTTCTTTATAAAAAAATAAATAAATCTTTCATCTTACCCGAGCACGCCGCTGTGATCTGGACGAGTCTTCCCATTGCGTTCTGATTGATTGGTGGTCAGTCTTCGTTCGCTACTGTCTGTCTTGCAGTGAATTACCTGCTATTAAGATCTTCAGGTTTAATGTTACGTCACATATTTTTTCCCTTGTGAAAAATACTCAGATAACCAAAAGGCGATAAGGAAGCTCGTTTGTCCCTCTTTAGTCTGCTGGTCATGCTAATGTACGTTTATCTCTCCTTCGTTCCAAGAATCAACGTGAGAATTTCGAGATATACAAATAAACCACAGACATTGTAATAGCACTTCATTTATAATAAAACCTGATATCGACTAACCATTCGAAAAACCACACCTAAACAAGCAGAAAACTGTACACAAGGTGACAAATTTTGATTCTTAACAAACGAATTTGTTTCCCTCACCAAAGTTTACAGCCCTTTTTTCAAAATTACTAGTATCAGAAATTTTCGTATTTCGATTTTTAGATTCATTTATTCTGATATCTTGCATCGATAGTGCAGCAGATTTCAGAACACAACGTTTAACCAAAAAGTAGTTTTTTTGCCTAGGAACAGTAAAACTAGTGCGTTGTGTAAGATGTCCTTCCGAGAAACTTTCAGTGGTATTTTAAATTTGTCAATCTGCCAGGAAAAAAACAGAACCATTATCAAAGAATAAGGAACTGATAAAAGTGTATAATGCAATTAAATTACGACGAACGTGTACTACACCATGACGACACGACTTGCTACAAAATGACGAGATTCAGGCGCTGTATTGGAGTACATCTGTTTACTACTTGTAATTACGGCGTGTTAGTTTCACAAGCGATTTCACTTAAAAGTGTTTCCAGAACCCGTGTGCGTTGAACATACTAGGAATAGCAAGAAACCTAGGAATAATGTAAACTACATATAAAATTTCACAAACTGGATTGCGATATTGTGCAGAGCAACTGAAGTGTATAAATCGAGTATCAGTCAAGGCGAGCATTTTAGAAACATTGTGAAAGATTGTGAAAAAAATTACTGTCATTTAATTTTTGGTATTCCCGCATACCTTGAACTTTAATTTTCATTATTCTAATTATTTTGCTTACACAGAACATTTTGTATTTAAGGTATATGATGATATGTTTTGAAGAAAACTATCAGAATTTAGAACAGTTTTCAAGTAAGATTTCAAAATTTTCTCCTTCAAATTATCTAACGTGTTCTTGAAGATCGGTATATTCTTGTTATTTTTCGGAACCTTACCTTACTAAACTGTGAATACTTGTTAATCAGTGAAGTCGCAGACTATATAGCTTTCTGTCTTGTTCAAAACTGAATATTTTATAATTGACTGTTAAATCAGTTTCTTTGTAAGCTGACGTCCAAATTAACTTTGACAAATTTTAGCAAGGATAAGAGATTTTCTATTATTAAATCAGCGATTTCGTTAGTGACTCTCTTTTTTTTTTTTCCAGGCGAGTTGACTTTTGCGGTTTTGGTGATATGTGGCTCCAGGTGTCATTTCTGCGTCGCCAATGGTTGAAGTTCTTAAAGGAGAGCTTTCAGTTGTGGATGTTTAGCCTTAAAAGCCTTTTTGACAATCCTGCTAAAGAGTACTCTTAGATTAGAGCCGGTTTAACAAAGTTAAACGTACGATAGTGAAGAAGCAGCAACTCACTAGCACGATGACAGTAGTAAATGTAAGGAGCGTCATAAATACAGAACCTGAGTAGACGAATGTAATCTGCTGTTAATGTTTCATACGTTGAACGTATACAGATTGTGTATGTTACTTCTTTTCCAATGTGTTGAACATCGCTGACGACGGAAAGTGTACTACTTGTTTTAACTACAAGTTAGTTATTTTCTAAGTTGGAGCCCAGACGATCTTGTCCACTAATAATTTCTTGTCCCCTCCGTTAAATGGGAATGTACAACTTGTCGACGTGGAGAAGCGAATGAGGAAAGGAGTAAAACACTGGAAGGCATCGGGTGGTGGCTTTTTGAACGAACCCGGCAATCGCCTAGAGTGATTTCGGAAAACCATGGTCAGCCGAAATCTGGACGACAGGATCCTCTCGAATGCGGCTCGGATATTAACCGATTACCCAGCAGGATCGCGACCCACTCCTTTGACTGATAGTCTAAGCCTTATTGAAACCAGGATCGTTACTGCTGCTTGATGGACGATTATGTATGTTTACTGAGAAGTAATTGGAATGAATTCCACCACATAGTTAAACTTTAAGAATAATTTATCGGTACAATGGGAAACGAATATCTGGGTCTGTAGTTATTTTCTTGATACCGTGTGATAGGGGCGAATGTTTGCTGTGACTAATCATTTGTACCCTGATGTACGCCCGGTGGTGTAAGGCTTTGATTTCTTCAGACCAGCTAGATGCGGAGGTTACATCGTAAAGTTTGCCCCTTCTGATATTGGTTCATGAGTTATCGATGAGGGCTTGATAGAGAGAGTGGCAGACAGGTGTGGAGATGATTGGAGTATTAATTTGAAAACTTTGCTCCCACTTAGAGTAGCTGACAAGCATTTCGCGTTTATCTTGCTTATCAAAGAAGGCATTTTGCACTAAATGACATATTGCTGTACGGTTGCAATTTTATAATTGATTCAACATTTTGTAATAATGGACAGCCGAAATAATGTTCGTTCATTGATTTGAACTATGTATGAATTGTCGTGTGGTAACAATGCTAGCTGAGTTCCTTTCAGGCGGTTCAGCTACTACCAAATTAAGGAAACCAGTCAGTTTGGTAGTGTATTCCCGTGAAATTTCACGTAAATTAATTACTTGAAAGGATTTTTATACCAACAGATATTTAAACAAAGAATATTGCAATGATAAATTATTAGCTTCACACACCTGGTAAGAATACTTCTTTTGAAATAACAAACTATTGTATTCAGCGTAAGGTAATATCACTCCTTATATTTCAACAATTATGTTATTGTCAATTATCAATAATTACCGTCCAATGATTTGTGAATCAGAGGTCGCCGGTTTTCTCTCGCTCGCGGTTGGAATTTTTATGTGTCTTATACTGACATTAGCTTCTGGTAAATCTTTGAATTGTTCATGTGAAGGAAGCGGTTACTGTAGGCACCTTTCATCCGGCGGGATTTCAGAATTATGTTGGGTAGCCAACACAAATTGAAACTCTTATCACTTGGATTCCCGAACTGCCCATTGTCTCCCAGCCATTAGCAATGCCTTACACATCTGCTTTTGTTTTGTTTTTATCTCATTAGGCTTCAGTTGGTTGAGTTTCGGATAACCTGGCATGGTTTTTGAGGCCTTGTTTCTCTTTGCGTCTGTGGGATAATATAGATCTCTTGGTAATTGCTCTTTTTTTTCGTAAAATGGAATATCTTATCTTTAAACGAGCAATGCTTGTATATATATGTAATATCGGAAATGACTCTAACGATTTTGATGAAATTTCGTATTTAGATAACGTATTGTTTTTAAGATTACCTAAATAGTTGTCTTCCTTGAAAAAAACGCAGTTTTACAAAATACGAACAATTTTTGCACTTGATGTCTCGAAAACGGCTCTAACGCCATCTAGTAGACGATTCAGCTACCAGAAAGCCTACTAATAATTTCTCTTTGGTTTCAAGAAGGAATTCATATACTTATACGAACAGTTCTTGTATTCTTGTATACTAGATGACCCGTGGGACTAATAGCACTACATGTTTAATTGTAAAAATTTAAAAAGAAGATATTTAAAAAATAGATATTGTCTTTGTCAGAAATGATACTTTACTCTATAAAACTTCTTTGAAAATAATATTAGCAGTTATAATGTAATCATAGTTTACTTTTTGACCGTATGTGTCTTTAACAAAAACATCAATATTACTGAATTGTAAAAAGTGGTTATCATTAAATACTACCCGTTTAATTGTAAAACATTTATAAAGCAGATATTTAAAAAAATAGATACGCGATTTTTTCAAACTTCTTTACCTTACAAAACTTCTTTGAAAACAATATTAACATAATAGCAGCATTTTTATCTCGGAAACGGTTATCGCAGAAGTTTCAGGTAATGCCTACTGATGTTATTTAAGTTTCTTGTTGATTCGAGCAAGGAAATGTGCACTAAAAAATGTCTAGGAAGCCGTTAAGAAAAACTTTTAACTACCTCCAAGAAAAATAATAACATACGTGACATCCTTGAAAAATTACAAGCTTACACAAAAAAAAAAAAAAAAAAAAAAAAAAAAAAAAAAAAAAAAAAAAAAAATTCTAACGCCACGCAATGTCGTAGAATTTTGAGGCACCAGTGAGCCTACTGTTTTATCTTTGATTGTTGTAAGCAACTTTGAGCTTCGAAATGCATAGGAAGCATTTAAGAATTTTTTTTAACTACAATCAAACCTCACGCAGTCAAAACTCGTCTCAAAAAAACCTAAAAGAAAATCATCTCAATCAAGTTCCTCGTACTTCGCCCAGTGAAGACTCAATTCAAGAAAAACCAGACGAAATTCGACTTAATTCATGAAACGCCGCCATTAAAATAAAATGTTGAACTATTATTCACGATTTTTATTTAACCGCCTGCAGTCCCTATGTGAGTAGGAAAGAAATATATTGTATGAATAACAAATATGGAACGGTCTGGAAGCTCAAATGTAATTAGTGGGGGAAAAGTGGTTACTGCGCTAGCTCTTAAAAAATTATGGCTACGATGCCGGGTTCAAATCCCTGTGGGGGAAAGAATTTTTAAGATTTGTATTTGATCAAATAAACTACGTTGGGGCGATCTGTGGTTCAGATTCTACGTTAAATTGTAGGTCCCATGGGGAGGACGGCTAGAGGAAAGGAACTGGCCGTTCTACCTCTGATACAATGGCTTAGGATGCCTCCTTCTGGAGGATCCAACCAACATTAAGGTTAGGTTTCTGTACTGTCTATATATTTAATCTATCCACTCTAATGCTATTGTATGAGCAACTCTTGCAAATAGATACAATTAAATTCTCACAAACTGCTCTAAGGATTTCGATGAAATCTTGCATACTGAACAGAAATCGAAAGGTGCCGAGCGAAGATCGGTCACCCAGGTACTTGGGTAAAACACATTAAACTGATCTCTCCAATTTGAATCTTCAACGATAAAAATTTAAAGAAAAATTTGTGGTAAATCGGATGTACGTATTTTATTCCTCTAATTCGTAATTACTTTGTGATTATACTTACCATTAATTGCATATATAGGGGCCTATAATAACGAAACACATAATTGAATAAAAATGCTCGATTCAACTGTCGTGAATTCTTTAGTTGCACTATTACTTAGTAAACAATATATTCCTTAGAAAATTGCATTGCAAATTACAGAAGGTAATGCTGCAGCTCGCTTTTGTCACACACATACGTGATTAGCAAACGGAGTTTCGGAAATGATTGACATAAGAGCTTAATACTATTTCAACATAGTATAACTCGTGTTGACTTTGTAGGTTTCATCTCAGAATTTGCCTGAATCGTGGAAAATCGAAATTAGGATGACTGATTAAGGGATCAAATCCAAGTTCTCGCACTTTTGATGTCAGACTGAATGTGGGAATTACGGGTAGCCCCAGTCACTTAAAATTAATTGCAAATAAAAATAAAATAAACTCATTTTCAGTCTTTATTTTAATCTTAAAATTAAACTGGGATCTTCTGCAGTTATATTATTTAGAAGTTAGTAATCATAACATTTTTTCAACTAATAAACACCTTCACCTTAATTTTTTCGCAACATAAAAGTTGTCGGGTAGCCTAGGCTTAACAGTTTTTTTGGCCTTAGAAAAATCACAATAATAGTGAGTATCTGAAGAATCTATATAAACACAATCTTCATGCGCCCTGTCTATGCTTCATAGCACTGAGTCTTCTTCACAAAATTCTCCAAGTGCGATGTATTCGGTCTGTTTTACTAGATTTGCTTCGGAAAGACTTTGAAAACTTTTCTTTGCTTTCAACGTCTTTCTAGCGCCTTTGCCTTTTTATTTTTTCTCTTCGCCCTTTTTACTGCCTTTAATTTTTTTACCGTCCTCGCCACACTTTTTTTAAGGTGGAGATATTATATTCTCGCCCTTTTTGATTTTTCGAGCTCGCGTCACTGTGAGTTTATTTTAATATTCTCCAACGAATTATGACAGGGGCGACGAAAAACTTCTGTCAGGACCAAACACACACTAGCGTGGAACTCACTGGCGCTCAGATGCATTTATTTTTACACTACAGAGTGCGTGCATATTTGTTTTACCGACGCAGCGTGGTTGGTTTGTTAGAACTTGAAATGACCGGTGATACCCTCCGTCCGGGGCTACCCGACCTTGATAACTTTTACACAGAAAGCTGAACAATTCATTGGTTTAAATTATATTTCAGATGTCCGTGAATATGGAAGTCTCCTTCAATTTCCAGTATATTGTCATGCTAGCTATACACACCAAAGAATTTCTCTGCGGTCGTCCTCAAGACTTCTCTTCGTAGCTTAAAATTGATTATTCATCCAAACTTTTCAAATAATAAAATACGCTCGAAACCTTTTCGTCAGTTTTTTACTGTTCCTGTAACAACTTATTTTTCAGAGTCTCATATCTGCGCTTACGCAGACGGCAATCCAGTGATGTAGCTACTTTATTATTTTCAACTCTTTTGCTTCAAGTCTGTTTTATGAAATCACTCTCAGAAAAAGGTTTCGCTCTAATTTCGCCCTTTTGCAATGTCTCTCTTCAGTTTTGCTTCTTTATTCTGTTACTGGCATATAGCGACTAGCAGTGCTCTGTGTGTAGTCAATATTACATACAGTATGGAGGAAAAACATATATTTTGATCACTATTTAACAATTTTTTTTTCTGTTATCTAGAGCTGTAGCAAACCGTATGTATTCGTTACTGAGTAAAGGGTTCGTCGCCTGACTCGAAGTACCGAAACGTTACTCACAAATTCATTTCGTTACTCGCATGTTCGTTACTCACATGTTTTGTTACTCGCATTTGTCGTATAGATGTCAGTTTGACTCGATAAGCCAACGAACAAGACGTATCATGCGTCATGCGGGAGCTGGAACGGTTCGCCCAGCGATTGAATGGGCAGATGTTTGTTTTGAAATTAGTTGATTTAAGTGTGCTGTGATCGTGGTATTCGGTATTATTCTGAAGCATGTAATATTCACTGCAGTAAATCAAATGTACGAACAATTTACCTAAATTTACTTAGCTCAATGAACAATTTACTTGAACTTTACAAAGTACTATCGAAACTATTCATGCTTTGCTTCATGCTAATGCTCTGTTGTATCAGAAGTAATGTGACATAGCAATCAAAGTGGGGAAATTACCACAGGTGCATGTGCTATATCGCAATTAAAAACATGTTTTGAATGTGAACGAAAGACAGAGGGTGGTGGGTGAGCGGTTAACGCTCTGGCCTCGCATTCGGGAGGACGGCGGTTCGAATCCCCGTCCGGGCATCCAGATTTGGGTTTTTCTTGGTTTCCCCAAATCACTCCAGGCGAATGTCGCGATGCTTCCTCCAAAAGGCCATGGTCGAATTCCTTCCAGTTCCTTGTCTCCAGTCCTTTCCCGCCTCTAATGACCTCGAAGTCGACGAGGCGTACAGCCATAAGTAAAAAAAAAAAAAAAAAAAAAAAAAGTGAACGAAAGAATGAAGGTTGAACATCGTTCGTCGTATACATATACGCATATTTGTGAGAAATTTGATTGGAATTCGTTTCGGTAAAAACAAAAATGTTTGTGTACAAACAAATTTTGCGAACATTATTTTAATGTAATTAATGTTATTTACTGTTAAGTTTTGATATTTTTAACGAGGTAAGTGATTTTGACAACGTATAGTCTATTTTTTTAGTCTTTATTTTGTTTAAAATTAAAATTTACAGTGCATAATTTGTAAATAGAAAATTGGTATGGATAATTTGAGGTAGTTAAATGTTTTTTCATTGATCGCTCAATAGTGAAGTTTATTGATTTCAGACATTTATGAAATTTGTTTATTTTAAAATTTGATACCTTCTATTTTATTTTATAGTGTAATTTGCAGTATAAAAGAGTTGTCTAATAGTTTGTCATACACATCTCTGCACTTACGTTCCAGAATTCCATAAACAAAGAACAAGGTACATTGACTTTATTCCTTTTGCCTGGCGTTAGTTATTGTATTATTACCGCAGTATCCATGTGATCAGTGTGATCCTGAAATAAAGGAAGACAGTGGTGAAACCTCATATCTGAAAACGAAATACTTTGATGAGATTATAATATTTGTTAAATACATGTCCCATTATCATATCAGGCTTGTATGTAGGGTTTTGAGAAGTCTACTTTAAAATAACAAATGTCATCAGTTATTGTCACTAGATATGACACTGTCAAGTGAAAGGTCAGGTTTTTTTCTTGTATGCAAACAGGTGTTTGTTTTCAAATTAGATAAAACTTTCATATATAATACTCATTATTGTAAATCAAGTGTTCATTCAGAGGCTTCCACAAGATCCATGTGCTAATTGCTTGACTTTAAGTTTTATCCAGACGAACAACTTACCTAAACTTATTTTACTATAGAAACAATTTACTTAAACTTTACCGAATACGAACGAAGTCGTCCCGTATGCGACGCGACTCGATTCTATCGATTCTATGTTTCATGGTACTTGCTAGTGTTCAATTGTATAAAAATAACGAGTAACGAAACGATAGGATAGTAACGAAGTTACTCTTACGGGACGCGACTCGATGCGGTGCTTCATGCTAGTGTTCGATTGTGTCACAAGTGACCAATAACGATTAGAAAGTAACGAGTACTGACTGGTTTAGTAACGAATACATATGGGTACAGAATTTCTAGTTACTTTCACAGCTCTAGGGTTAGTTTTCCCACATGATTTTACGTATTCGGTGGAAACGATTTGCTTGTTGTTCCTACATTATTAGTATTATTTTTTTTACTTTTAAATGCACTCCGGGGTTTTAACAATTCAGGGCACACACAACAGTTGCTTCATGTTACTGACTATCATGTTTATTGATCTGCATTTAGAAGAAACTGCAGCAATGTTGACACAAGCTCAATGGTTGAGGCGTCTGATTGGATATCGAAAGGTCCTTGGTTCGAATCCCTGTCTCAATAGGGAATTTCAAAGCCTTTTAACCCATCTTTTACCTACGGCATAGCTTGCAGCATGGGCGTATCCAGCGAGGGGCAGGAGGGTGGGGCTGCTGCCTACAAAAATAATCAAGTTGGCTCCAGTACGCTTGGACGAGTGAAGAACTGATTCAGGAGCTGAATGGGAGAGGAAAGATTGACTGGATTATGCCCGATTAGTGTGCACTGAAATTTCGTGAAAGAACACCGTGAGATATTTGCAAACAAAGTTATTGATAAATTTTCTCAGAATCCAAGATGATTAATGTATACATAAAAAAACTATAACTGCGTTAGGATCTTAATTAACTACATAGTAGGTCCTTAGATTAAGTGGTTGGTTTACTATGTTAATCAATAATAAAAGTAGTTTCCTCATTACGTTTGAGTTCGTCCCCCACCCCGCTTCCTCGAAACCAATCCGAGTTGCTCCCCTCTAGTTCAAATCTTATCCCCCTAGTGCTGATCCTGGATACGGCCTTGGCTTGCAGTATTATGTGAAGTACGCCATTGCGCTTCCACGTGAAACTGCAAATCCTCTATACATACCTAGTAGGATTACCGGGTTAGGTTACGGCTACTACGACAGGGCGGAATGTGCAACTAATAGAAACCCTATCACTTGGTCATTGCGACATTCACTATGCCTCCAGGCACGCGAAAAGCTTACTAAATCTGTGTATGCCATTGAAACGTGACTTACTGAGCGTGGTGAGCGAGCTTTCAGGAGGACACGGGTTCGAAGCCCCGTCCGGGCATCCAGATATCACTTTTCCAAGGTTTTCAGAATCGTTTCAGGCAAATGCCGGGATAATTTCCGTTATAGATCAAGGCCAAATTCCTTCCAGCTTTTAATGGCCTCAACTTTGACTAGGCGTAAAGCCGCAAAGAAAGAAAAAACTAAAAAATTGTTCTCACGTTGGATATTCCTAAGGGTGCGTCCATAAACTACGTAACTCCATTTACCTTCTGTGAATTACTTCTCCATCCCCACGTAGGCCGACGTGATTTTTGCCTCTTCCTCCCCTCCTACGCTCCCCTCCCTACGTGGCATGTAGCTTGTTTCCCCTGTTCATTACAGAACACATTTGTATTGTTTTATCTTGTCTGACTATCGTAAATTACATACAGAGATAATTAAATGACGAAAATAATTATTTATATGCTGTTGTGTGTTGTGTACCTCATTTTGACAAATAATAGAAATAAAAAGCTACGTGGCCTGGCTCGGAAATCCCCCCCCCCAGTAGTCCAGCGTAGCTATCCTGACCCCCCCCCCCTGACCAAGCTACGTAGTTTATGGACGCTCCATAATTGACGTGTTGAAGATCGCAACACTACCAATTCCTTTCTCATCGACGGCGCCGGGTGTCCAATGTTAGTTTCAGACATCACAAATTGGTGAACTTCACGTACGAAGAACCTTATAACCTGCATATCTCATAACAGACAGGAAAGGCGGATTTTGATGATTTTTTTACAGTAATAATAGCCGATACCTGCTATTTCGTACGCGTGGATGAAGAATTTCGTTGCCAGAATTGAATATAGAAAGCTGTTGGTAACGTAGGATTGGTCCCAAACAACACCGAGTCGGCATAATATGACGGGAAAGCCATCACTACATCTTTTTACCGTCGAAACTATTTCATGAATAGAATCAATTTCCAACATAGTTAAAAAGAGAAAAACCGACGAAGGTGCGGTGATGTGGAGGAGGGGGGAGGTTTAACTGCTGGAATGCCCGATCTTTTCTTCTTTCTTCAGCATGGGCATCAGATTGTTGGGCTCTAATAACTTTAGCTGCTCATGTTCTTCTGGAGCTACACCTTGAGCCAGGTTGATGCGCACAAGACATGTCAAAGAAGAAGACAAAATAAACTGGTGCCAGACACTTGGGCAAACACATAGTAATAGTACTGTGCAGAGCAATTCGACATCTATACTAAATAATAAGTTTTGTCTCTAAACGAACTTTAGCAACAAATCATACAATAACAGACTGCACGAGAAGCATAGCTTGAGCAACCGACGTAACATTACAGTCTAACACACGCATCCGTCTGTCTGTCACCATTCGATAAGTTCTCAGAATTTTTGTTCAGGTTGCATTTCGACCTAACCACAATTATACTGATATTGCCGCTCCCAAATCAAGCGATGCAGATACGCTTAAACGCATGAAATGCATTGCTAAATACATTTTTTTTTGTAATGACAGGATTTCAGGATTCAAAGTAAGCCCAGTGTAAATTATAAGAATTAATTTCAAAATACAACTTCAGTTTGAACTGCAAGAGTAATAAAACACGCGGAATAATACACTTCTGTATCGCCATGTAGAGATTATTCTTATGGTTAGGTTGAAATGCGGACTGGAGCAGATTAAAAACGTCACCAAAGGCACAAGGAACTGTATATATAACTGATTTTGACTTACGATATATCGAGAACTACCGCTAAACGATATAATTGTTTATCAATATCAAATTGCGGCGATACGGTATAGTGAAAATCCAGTAATGTTGCGCAACATTACCGAATATCCTGTACTTTCTAATATCTATATTAAGCACAAAATTACTTACCATAAATATTAATCTTCTGTTACTCTTATTGAAGGGTTAATTAATATATTCTGTAGTGGTTTTAGTAATAATTTTCTTTTAATTATACTTATCAAAATACATGAAACCGGGAATATGTGGCCAAAAATAAAATATAAACAATCAAGAGATCAGTATCGTGTGTGGTCAAACGCTTCAAATGCATTTTTACAGTTAATTAAGTATTAGTAATGATTATTACATCTGATTCAGTTATTCCATTTATTTACTGTATTCAAGAAAATCGAAAACTAAATATTCGAAGTCAAACAGAATTTTAAGTTAAGAAGTGTAAATTTTTTTTTAGTTTTTTGTACAAGGAGTGAATATCTCAATTACAGTGTGGTCCGTATCTCCTAATTTTGTGTCTAGTAATGTATTTAATTATTTCCTCCATCCCTTGGTACATATAAGTTATTAGCTATTTCCTCGGATTTTAATACGGACCAAAAGCTCAAAAAATATGAAAACCCCGTCTAAAATGAGGCCATGGTTTTTGAGGGGCTCCCGTTCAAATAAAGAGACACATGCACCTTGGTTACAGACTTATAATAGTATAGATATAGAAGATAATGATAATAATTGTAACGATAGTTAATGTCGAATTGCATCTGAGCAATGGTACCCAGTCAATGAATCATTAGAACAGAGAGCGGCTTACGGTAAACAGGATGAATTAACGGTGGACAAGATTTGTGATATAAAGATGTACTAGAAGGGACAAATCTAGATGATAATAGATGATGAACTATTTATAAAAATGTTAGACAAACACAAAGTATAGTGATCGATTGCCTACAAATGTAATAAGATGTTATTTAAATGTTTATGATTTTCGAATTAAAGTATGTAAAATCTGATAATAAATAGGTTAACTGAAGTGGTTCGATGCTGAGTCACGATTGAATGAGTAATTGAAAGTAAGATATTAAGAAAAAAACAGGATAAGTATTTTCACTTATATAGGGAGAAAATTAGTACAATTAGTATGAGGTGATCTTTCCTGAAATACGGATATAAATGTACTGTACTTAATGAGGAGACAGTAAATGCTGCCTGGATACATGATAACGAAAGTTACTGTATTTTGTTAGAGGTCCGCTGAGAATAAACTAAAACATTACGGGGAGGAAGTTGATAACTTGCATCTTCCATTAGCTGATCTCATGTCGTTATTTTCTGGTTCTACCTGTGTAGATGAAGTTTTTTTTTTAACTATGTGGATTCTCTGTTATCGCTCGAAAAGTACGCATTAATCTTTCTGTCATAATGCTGGGCGTATGGTGCCACTTTATCTCTGGGTAATTTAAGGTACTTACAGAAGAAACTCAATTCAGTAGAGCTGTAGAAGTAACGATGTATTCGTTACTGAGTAACGGGTTCGTCCACTGACTCGAAGTACCGAATCGTTACTCACAAATTAATTTCGTTACACGTATTTGTTGTATAGATACGAACACGTTCTAGCTCTCACAGGTAACTAATTTTGCCAACATAAAGACTAATTTTGTACTTTTTATTTTCTTTAACATTAACAGTTACAGTGCATAATTTGTAAATAGAATATTTTTATGGATAATTTGAGATAGTTACTGTTTTTCATTGATAGTTCACTAGTGAGATTTATTGATTTCAAACATTTGTGAAATTTGTTTATTTTAAGAATTGATACCTTCTATTTTATTTTATAGTGTAATTTTCAATATAAAAAAAGTTTTCTAATAGTTTTTGATATACATCTCTGCAGTTGTTATGTTCTAATAATATTTAATTAGATTGCAATAGAGCGTACGCTCCGGTGGCAATTTCTCTACACACTCACCTTCCCCCTTCCCTGCATCCACCTACATTTGTCCTATACAAATTTTAAATTCTTTCAACGTTTTTGGTAAATTATTCATAATTTCTCTTGGTAACTTATTCCAATCCCTGAAATCCTTACCTAAAAAGAGAATCTTCCTAAATCCTTGTGCCTGAAATCGAGTGCAAGATTGTGGTCATGGTCATTTTTTCCCTTCCATGCATCACTTTTAATTCTTACACCAATATCTTTACATGCCTCACCATCAATATACGCCTTGTACACTCCCATGACCCTCTTCACCCTCCTCCTGTCTTCCAACGAATCCCATTCCAGCTCTTTTATCATATCTGCTACTGATTGCGTTAGGCGATAATTTCCGGAAACAAATCTAGCAGCCCTTTTTTTTGCAGTTACAGAATTCCATAAACAAAGAACAAGTCACAATGACTTTATTCCTTTTGCCTGGTGTTGGTTATTGTATTATTGCAGCAGGATCCATGTGATCAATCATCAGTGCGGTTCTGGCTTTGATGTTGAATGTTTGTTGTAAGCGCGACGCAAGTACAATTAATCTAATCGCATGTTTGTCCTGTACTTTTGTTATTGATTTTGAGTATTGATAGTTTTGAAATGAAACAATTAACGCGGGAGGCAACAGTACTTTGCCTGCAGGTCCGATTTGATGGTATGTCCACATTTATTTTAACAAACCTATCACAAAAAGATTTAGAATTTACAAAAATAAATGAAAACCGTATAGGAAAACAGTGGTGATACCTCCTATTTAAAAATGAATTATAATATTTGTTAAATACATGTCCCATTATCACATACAGGGTTTTGAAAAATAACCGTCATTAGTTATTGTCACTAGATGTGTCACTGGCATGTGAAAGGTCAGGTCTTTTTTTTTTTTGTATGCAAACAGGTGTTTGTTTTGAAATTAGATTATTCTTTCGTATTAATATTCATTACAGTAAATCAAGTATACATTCAGAGGTTTTCTGTAAGATCAATGTGCCAAGTACTTGCAACTTATCTAAACTTATTTTATTAAATAAACAATATACTTAAACTTTACCAAGTACGAACGAAGTCGTCCCATATGCGATGCGATGCAATGCTTCATGCTAGTGTTCGATTATACCGAAATTAACGAGTAACGATTCGAAAGTAACATGTATTGAATGGTTTAGTAACGAATACATACTGGTACAGAATTTCTAGTTACTTTTACAGTTCTACAATTCAGTAGCTAAAAAATCAGTGACACGTCTCTGATGCTAGTAACGTGCAAACGTTCTACGCGCCCTTGATCACATAAATAAAAAAGAATTCCTCTTCTAGGGGCGAAATAAATTTAGACTTCGTTGAATACCTGTGTTGTAGTTTCTTGATACCAGTGAATGGAACACAGGTCTGTTGTGATTACTAACTTGATTACAAGGTAACAACGGTTTAGTGACTGCTCTATAAGTAGCTAATCACCCATGGCAGCTTAACTGGGATGGCTTCTCCTCCCCCCCCCCCCCCTCTTTTTTGTAATGTTGTTGAAATACCGCCGCATTTGCAGCCTAATTTACTCTGTAAATTGGATTTTGTTTGGGGGCACACTTTTACTATCAATTTTTGGGGAAAATGGCTGTGGTCTTTTGACCTTATTTAAAACCCGAACTGGGTTCTTCTGCACTATTAGACTGTTAGCTTAGAATGCTTCTTGGTATTTCATATCTGTGTCATGGCTTTGGTTATAGTTTTCCTAGGTTGTTGAGTCTGGCATCCATACAGTAGTGCTGGTAATATGACTGAACGGTACATTCTAAGTTTCGTTTCCATGGTTGGGTTTCTGCTTTTTAGTTTGGGATACATGTTGAGAAGTATGGCCATACCTTTTTTTTCCATCCTGTACGTGTTGGCGAAAGGTCAGCTCTGTCAATTATTACTCCTATTACTCCAAGGTAGCGATGTTTCACACGCCAGGGAATTTGGCGACCCGACATTTGTAAAAGGGTTTCAATGAGTGGTCGCTCATTTTGTAAAATATACTCTTCTCTTTCCGGATGATGGTAGTGTATTTATCGTTATTGTTTAGTGTGGATGTTGTTTGCATCATGAATAAATGAAAGATTGAGGAAGGTAGAGGGTGAAACTCGACACAGGTCCATTCAGACTTACTTCTCCGAATATACCAAGGAGTCCTCCAAGCTAAATTACTCATCTGACGGGCTAATCATCGTCTCACTTATTACACACTGCGTAGAGACTACAGACTAACACAGCACGTGAGTGCACAATCTAGTGATAAGAAATTAGGATTTGTGTGAAATACGCTAGTAGTGGTACCGCCATTATCGTTGTTCCAGTACCATCAGTATTTAGTGGTGGCATTAAGAAGTGCTTTGGAGTATGTTGTTATTGGAGAAGAAAAATAATTCTTCGTATCCGAAGCGTTTTCAAATTTTTCCTGTGTCGTCAAATTTCTGAGAGATCAGTTACTTTGTGGTTACATAATCTAAAGCTTATTATTGGAGGAGTATACGTGAAAATCAGTATAATGGCTTTAGAGTAAGCACGTAGCATCTGTATCATCTGTGATACTTTAAGGTGGATGCATAATATCATTTTTTTTATGGATGGTCACGTTATCCGAAAACACCTGCCACGTCAAGACAACGATTAATCATTACCAACTGCTCGTACCATTGGAATTATATGCAGTAAATATCATAAAGCGAAGGTCCATTTGACGCCACTGAGATGAGTTGTCCTTTATAAGTCGAATTCGATTGCAATCGTTTTAAGCCTAGACAAAGTCGTTCTTGAGAAACCCTCGTTCAAGTACCGATTGTGGACATGTCATGTCTCGAACTACTGACGGTACTGCACGATATATATTTTTGGAAAATCCGCCATGAAGATGATGCTCTTGCTTTCTGTGCATTGTTGGACGATTCATCGGATCCCTGCTACTCGTGTGGTTGAAAGCGAGCATTTTTCCCCCTCCGTATCAGCCGTGCCTGTGACGTTTTACTGGATTCCTTCCGATTCAGGATATCTCTGGTTTTATTTTCTTCAGATGTAGTGAGTGATTCCGAAATTTTTTTCACTAAGTGTTACGTATGACTTCAGATCACGGCTGGTACTCATTGAGGGAACTGTGACGGCACAACGATACAACAGTGACATCCCGCGTCTTCTTATGTTACCATTTATGCGACAATATCGTGGAACCATTTTTTCAACAGTACAATACTCGCCCACACACGTCACGTGTGTCTATGAACTATCTGCGTGGCGTTGAGGTACTCCCTTGGCCAGCAAGATCCCCAGATTTGCCCCGATAGCACTTTCAAAGCACCAGCTCGGATGTCAAATCTGTCTGCAGTGAGATCATGAAAAGCTGTGACGTTTTGGAAAAACCACAACTCACACATTAGAAAGGGTTGGTGGCTTTTGAATTCCGCCAATCAGAGGCCGACAGACTGATTACGCCTTTCGCGTTCAATTATTAACAAAATACCCATCAAATACCACGCTAACACACATCTAAACACTCCATCCTTCGGATTTTTTAAATACTTTTTTTTGACTACGTAACTATGGTTACTTCAGGTTTTTTTTATTTTTTTGATCGGATTGTCGTAAATATTCTGCACCACCACCAACTTTAGCCGTATTCCCTACCGTTTCCGTGATTGTTGAATTGTTGCACGTGTAACTTTTCCTTATGGGAGTGATGGGGGAGAGAGGATGTGTTTTGTAAACCAAATTTATACAATAGTTTTCTCTTTGTATAAAGAAAATTTGCAGATATCATATTGGCTAAAGGGGATGAGGGGTTTGGTTTTTATAAACAGAAAGTAGACAATATTTTTCTCTTTATTTCAAATTACACGTGTGCAAAGTTTCTTTAAAATCGCATAAAAACTCTAGCTTTGTATAAAGAACATTGACAAAAATTAAGTTGGTTGAGAATGGTTGGGTTTTTGCAAACGAAATTTAGACAGTATTTTTCCGTTTGTTTTAAAGTATTTGTGTGCAAAGTTGCATAGAGATCGTGTAAAAAGTGTGGCGTAAAGAGAAGCGGGAGTGGTTTCTTATTTCATTTCATTTTTTGGTCAAAAAGCTTCTCCACGGAAAAAAAAAAAATAAAAAAAAATGAAAAAACACGTTTGTGCCAACTTTCATGATTATCGGTCAAACTGTTTCGAAGTCTATAAATTACGGATATACCAACATTAATTTTTATATTGAACTATCTGACCCAGCAATGCTACGCTATTGCTAGACTTGAGTACACATATAGATTAAATGAATACATTTGAAAGTTTGTATGTAGGAAAAATTAGATATTTATGTATAAATGTTAATTACTGTTTCATTCAATTTCAAGTTTATTGGAATGGTCCTGGGTATGCAATGTTTTTGGTGATTCAAATCAGCATATATAAAAAAAAATTCTCAGTTTTCTTTTGGAGGTATATGCTAAACACAGAAAAGTTGCACGTGTAAATCAGTCTTAAGAGGGGTGAAACGGGAGAGCGGGTGCAGTTTTGTAAACTAAATATAAACAACTTTTTCAATTATTTTAAAGCATGTGTGTGCAAACTTCCTTCGACATCAAATAAAAACTGTATATTTGTGTGTTGTCACAAAAACTTTAAAATAATTTTCAAAATTCAAGCTCGAATTTCTTGGTCTGCAATTGTCCGATCGTAATCTGTCCAGTACTGTTTAACAGGAAATAATGTTTACTTTAATTATGTTGCTATCTACTTTGTCTAATTTCCCCACCGTTTTCGAGATATTTCCAAAAAAACTGAATGTTTCAAGTGTAAATTTTGCTTCATTAGGGTGATTTTAATTTTAATTTAATTTAATTACAATGGAGCACAGGCTCCGGTGGCAATTTCCCTACACACCCATCTTCCCCCTATCCTGCACCTACCTACATTTGCCCTCTACAAATTTTATCCTTAAATTCTTTCATAGTTTTCGGTAAATTATTCATCATTTCTCTTGGTAACTCATTCCAATCCCTGACACCCTTACCTAAAAAAGAGAATCTTCCTACACCCTTGTGCCTGAAATCGAGTGCCAGGCAAGGTGGGTGGGTTTTGTAAGCAATTTTTCTCTTTGCTTTAATTTATACATGTGCAAAGTTCCATACACGTTAAATAAATTTAGTGTAAGGAACATTGGAAATTAAGAGATAAGGGAATAAAGGGGATGAGGGGCTGCGATTTGGGAACCAAATGTAGACAGTATTTTTCTCCTTGTTTTAAAGAATATGTGTGGAAGTTCCTTTCGGATAAAAACTGTATGTATAAAGAACATTGGCAAAAAATAAGGGGGGAGGTAAAGGAGAAGAGAGTTCCGGTTCTTGCAATCTAAATATAGACCATTTTTTCTGTCTGTTTTATAGTTTGCGTGTGTAAAGTTCCACCGATATCGTATAAAAAATGTGGGTATGTTGACAAAAATTAGGGGGTTGGGGTAATAGGGGAGAGCAGTTGGTTGTTTAGAACCAAATGGAAACAGCATTTTTCTCAATGTTTTGAAGTATACAAATGCAAAGTTCCATCTAAATCAGATAAAAACTGTGGTTTTCAATAAAGATCACTGGATATTAATAGGGGTGGGGTAAAGGGGAAGAGGGTGGTGTTGGGCTTTGGCAAACTGAATGTAAACGGTATTTAGTATGTGTATGCAAACTTCCTTCAAAATCGGATAGGAACTGTAGCTATGTATAAGCAACATTGACAATAATAAATAGTGGAAAAGGGCAGAAGCAATGAGTTTTTGTAAAACTAATGTCTACAATACTTTTCTCTCATTTTTTTAAAATAAAAAAAGTATATGTGTGTAAAGTTCCATAGAAATCGCATAAAAAGTGTGGGTTTGTGTAAAAGTTAAGGGGGTGGGAACGCGGAGAGGGGTTTTGTTTTTGGAAACCATATGTAGGCAGTATTTTTCTGTTTGTTTTAAAGTATATGTGTGCAAATTTCCATAAAAATCGGATAAAATCTGTAGGTTTTTTAAATTATTAGGTGTTATGGAAAAGAGGGGATGGTTTTTTTGAAATTTTATTTGTTAGGAACCTTCTCCGACGTGCAGTCGACAACTCACGAAAGTTTCACCGTAATCGGATGAACGGTTTAGGAGCGCATAGAGGACATACAGACGTACATACAAACATACAAACGTACATTGATTTTTATATACCTAAGACTAGCTGTTCTCGTGACTTCGTCTACGTGCAATTTGAGATTTGTGCTGATAATTCACCGATAAATTATTAAAAAACTGTTGGATACTGTCAGCAACTTCGTCCACGTAGTGTGTTAAAGTGCTGATCTCCATCTTAAATCGATTATGTCGCAATTAATACAACACCAGTGATGCAAAGAAACTAATGCGATGTATGAATAGCATTCAAGAAAAGATGTTTACTAATTTGTGGAAACTTTTATCTTTAATTTTTCAGCTTTCGAGCTTCACATCATAATGTAACATATCCTATTTTACCTACCGAATGCTAGCATAGTAGCCGTCACTGCCGGGAATAATTCGGTTGATTTACCACAAAAGAATCTTTAGATGCCCATTGAGAAACACGCATACAAATTCTCATCAGTGTCAACTCAGCTGTTTCCGGAACGCAACAAAACGCAGAATCACCTTCATTCAACCCAGTAGGTGGCATGTTGGGATTGATTTTCACCTACAGTGTATTTAACCGCATATTTTTCTAAAAAAATTATTTCCAAATATTGTCAGCAGTGAATAATAACAAAAAAAGTAAGCACCAAATAAAAAATATTGCTCCAAGTGGAGATCCACCGGCTTCAAATAAATTATGATCTATTACTACGAACTGTGATATACCCGAAGTGTCACACTATTCCCATGTCCCCATCAAAAGACTTCTCTTTGCGAATCTACTGAATGGAAAGAAAAAATATATCAGCTTGCTTTTCCTCATCCCCAAGTTAACAAATCTGCCAAAATTTTGGGGCATTTTCTGGTAAGGGGAAAAAATATCCGATCTGTTGATACACTTGTAATTGCAGCTTAAATGTTATTTGGAAATTTCTTCCATTATTTTTAATTATTTAAGTCTAACCAAATGAAGTCATTTGAAAGCATGAGTTGAATTTTCTAATTATGCTGAAAAACCATTTAGATTCTTGTCTCTCACCCAACATGAACGATGTTAAAAGTTTAGGCTATGCATTCAATTCCGGCAAGACAACCTTTACACCAGCACAAATTTCACTAATTGTAAATTTTATTAATATTTCCAATGTGACTTCCGGACAATCGACCGAAATCAAAGCCACTATGACGGAACACCACATCAAATGTGATATCTCAATCACTTCTGCCGTTTTACTGTTTTTAATACTCTTATTTAATAAATTACAAACTCACTATGATAGAAACAAACAGCAATAACTTTTTATTTACCATTTATGACCCATAAAGACCTTGTAAAATCTCATATACTGAAAACAGTTTCGTTGACTACGCGCTAGGATAAACTCAGGACCAGAGACTATAACAGATATTATGTAACTACCATGGACGAAGGAATATATGGAGACGAAATAACGCCAAATCGGTGAAACATCATATAAAAACTCGTCTCCTACTGCGCATGTGCGGCGGCCACTGGCGGCCATAGGAACCACCCAAAACATTGGGCTGTTAGCACTGTGTATACTGCTGTGAACATTTCATTTTCTAATATTTCAAAGTTTTTTATAATGCCAAGTTGTGTTGCATACAGTTGCACAAACAGACAAGATAGGAAACAACCTGGCAAAACGTTTCGTAACTAAATCACATTGTCATTATGGTTCTTGAAGTGTTTGGTAGATAACTGCAAGATCAGAGCCTATCGCTATAAATTTATTTATTGCTCTCAGTAGGATGATATCATTCTCAAATGTTTGTTGGTGTAGTGTAGACAATCAGCTTATGTTACCTTAAAGGTTAGCCTTATTGTAAACAAGTATTGAAAGTCTAATTTAAGCGGGTCAAGTTTACATCGCGATACAGTGAATGTGCATACTTAAGTCCAGTTTCAGTTTACACTGAAAGTGTACGATGAAATTAATTGTGATGATTTGTGTTGTGTGAACTACTAAACTTGATGAAGCAAACGTTGTTGTTACCCGAAATGTAGTTCGCGATGCATTTCATGTGTTTAGATCTGTCCACGTAGTTTGATTTCGTAGCGGCAGTATTAATGGAAAGGTTAGTAGGTTGAAATGCGGAGTGTACCAGAAAGGTACAAACAATTTATTTATTACTAGCAGAGTTCCCGGCGTTGCCCGGTATAGTTGGCGTAGATTAACTCGTACCCTATTTTTATTCCCGCAACGAGAAACATTTGCTCAAAATTTCATAAAATTCGCACCCACTTTTTTCGGAATTAAAGCAAACCTAGATTCACCCGCCCCCTACCGATAAACGGGTGGATTGAAGTTTATTTGCACGTACACTATTTTAATTCGTCGGAAAAGATTCATGTATATCAATCAAGCTTTATTGTTAAGAAATTGCATTATTAGATTACTGAAAAACGCTAGCTTATGCTGGAAACTGACATTCGATTCAATTGTGAAGCGAATATACTTTTTGCTCGAAACATCAGATACTTTAACTCCACAGATTCAGCCTTTTATAGAAATATCAAAAGTGAATACAGAATAATATCATCGTAAACAGAAGACTATTGTCTAGAGATCGTGCTTAAAGAAAATCTGTTGTTCATTCGGCTATCTATGGCGTTTAAAAATTGAATATCCCGAATTAAAGGAAAGAATACTTCAATTTTTCTTTATTGTGCAAAATAGTTATTATTGTAAAGTTATCTTATTGCTTTCATTAAAGGCTATTGTCAGAGACGTTGTAGTTGTATGTTTAGTGCGAAGTATGCATCATCTGATCCTTCCAACTTTGGGATTCGTCATCATGCGTTCAGAATTTCATTTAATTCTCTTGCGTTATATAACGTTGAAACGTAAAACGCCAAATTGAAATGAGATTCTAAGCTTTAAAACGGCGAAAACTCCATCGAAATCCGCTCCATAGTTTCCGAGTTTTTATAAGACAAATTTATCCGGTTTTAGTTTTATAGATATAGATTTGGTAATAATTTATATAAGCTTTTAACCGAGGAAAAATTTAATGTTGAGCCCCGGGCCCAAGACGTATGCATCAAGTCCTGAGTATTTTGCTTGTGAAACCATGTAAAACCGAAAACTGGATGGGCGGATGGCGGACGGGGATTTGAATACAGGTGTTCTCGAGTGCAAGGCTTTAGCACTACCGTTCACCCATCAAGCTCGCTTTATAGTTTGATTTAATTGCGATAGAGCACACACCCCTGTAGCAATTTCTCTACACCCCCTTTTTCGCCAAACAGAGTATTTTTGCCGTTTGAGCTAAGTTTTTGTATCTCAGAAATGTTAAAATTACCATCGTAGATCGTAAGAACAAATTTAAACCTTCTTCACAAGGAAACAAAAATCCATGTCGATTTACTACTATAATAGTATTCGTCCAACCCAGAAACATGTAAAAAAATCTTTTAACTGTGACGTTGCAATTTGATGATGTATTCTTATGTAACACCACAAGACAAATCAAAATTGAAGATTATATATATATACATATATATATATATATATATATATATCGTTTACACTTCTCGTTAAACCAGACGATGGATTCTTATCTAACTTGACGGGACACATTGAAAGTGAAATGTAAAATATTGCTTTGTCCTTGGGATATTGTATCTCTAAATTGAGGTTGATAGTTTGAAATACAACCTGGACCAAAAAAAAAATCCATTCACAAGGTACTACAACCTGGACATGTACAATGAGAGTTTTGTTTTCTTTCTAGCGGTTGTGGTCAAGTTGAAATGCAGTTTGAAGCAGAAGAAAATCGTTGTCAAAAGGAAAAAAAACTATAGCTATAAATAATATTTGACTTATCTCGAGAGCTAAGCGAGATGTGTATCTTTTTACTTTCTATCTGTTTCATTGAGTTATATAATAATTCATCATCAAATTGCGGCACAACGGTTGACGTGAAACCTGCATTACTAAACAATTCAATAAATTATGAAATTAATGAAAGCTAGATTGTGTCAGAAACTCAAGTGCATAGTGCAGAATGTAATGCAAAAAACGTTCAGTTGTTATAATAGGTTACTTTCCAACAGTGTGGACATAACATAAACTTCTGTTTACGTTAAAAACCATTGCATTACTAAACAACGCGATAAAATATAAAATGAATGAAAGCTAAATTACGTCAGAAACACGCGCGTGTAGCGCAGAATTGCAGCCTAATACCAAAAAATGTTCAGTTGTCCTAATCCGTTATTATTCTCAACACTAAAGATTTAATACAAACATCTAATGATACAAAAACATCAGCTTACTTATTAATTACTGCGAATGGAATGAATCTATCAGCTCCAAACACCTGATTCTGTTATTATTCCTAACACTAAAGGTTGAATACAAACTTCAAATGATAAAAAAAACAATCAGCGTACGAATTATTTACCTGTATGAACGTAATTTATTCAGAAAATTGTAATCGTAAATAATTACTTTTATTATTAACAGAACACTAAGATTGATATCAGAGACAAATAGTAAAGCTCATGGTCAAAGACTTTGCCAGAAATCGTGGGCAAAGAAAATCTCTACTGATTTCTCGTTATTAATTCCTCGCATTCAATACCGCCATCGATGCGTTTAAAAACTAAACACCCCGTATTAAAGGAAATAATATTTCAAGTTATGTTCAGTGTAGAGTATGAAAAAATGGTTATTATTGTAAATTGCTCATTAAAGGCTATGGTCAGAGATGTATTGTAGTTGTGTGTATATTGCGAAGTATGCAGCATCTGGTGATTCGTCCTATGGTATTCCTCACCATACGTTCAGAATTTCATTTAATACTTCTACATTATTTAACGTTGAAACAGAAGACATGCCAGACAAGTGAATTAAGATTCTAAACATATCTCGAGAACTAGGCGAGATATCTAAGATATATATTCTTCACTTTCGAGTTATCGTGTTATAAGAATCTATCATCAATTTTTTCTTCTGAATTGCAACCCGAAACTTCTCTCTGTTGAGATAGTATATCTCTAGAACTAAGCACGATATCAAAAAATGTTATTCCTTATTTTTGATCTGTCTCGTCGAGTTACATAATAATACGTCATCAAATTGCGGTGCCACGGTTGTCTTATAATTTCATTGAAGTTTTTGTACCTTTTCCCTGTGTTTCTACGGCCAAGCAATATGGCGGCCTCCCCACTCCACTTCTCTCCACCCGGTTTTACTCCAGTGCGTGGTGAAGGTCCCTTGCGTCGTCTCCATATATTCCTTCCTCCATGGTAACTACCGCTTATAAAAAATTTTCTGTGCTGCTGTCATGTTTGGGTAACCAAAATATTATTTACACTTGTTACGTTCAATTAACTTATTCAGTTTTAATTTCCTGTACAAAACTTATGAAATAAATACCTGAAAATCAGTGGTAGTGTAAAATTTGGTGATCAACGCTTCTCAAATACAGAGCTATCTGTGGAATTGCGGCCAGTATAACCTAATTTTAAATATAGGGATTATGCATTAGCGCCATTTATTGGGATGAATTATATATATTTTTTTAAACTTTCGTGCCACCTCAATAACATTTATTGTGAATATGGCTTCTATGGTCCCGCGATTTGTCCGTGATGATGCGGTTTACGCACGCCTGGGATTTTATAGACAAAAAAGATTAACTTCTTCAACAGGGCTTCTCTATAAACTGCCAGACTTGACTAACGACTCAGCAAACTGTAAGGCAGGGTTGGCTAGCCGAAATGATCTTGCGGGCCACTTTGGAAATGCATCATAACTCCGCGGGCCGCATATAAAATCGTATATCCCTATATTAGATTTAGTCCACTACAGACATTTTTTGGAGTGAAAAATTGAAACTTAATGAGTTATTATTATTGTTTTTCCTTTTATTATTGTCTTTTTATGTAAATACAGATAATATAATAACTATGATACTCATAATTTCGACAGATAATTTTTGAATCTATGGATGCACAAATAATGTATTATTTTAACAAATTGATTTTCACTTCTTTTCCCATTATAAAATAAATATATTTTGTAAAAGTGTGATGAATCTCGCGAGCCGGAAAAATGTTCAAGGCGGGCAGCATGCGACCCGCGGGCTGCGGGTTGGCCGCCCTTGCAATGCTAGGATTTGATCAATTTCGTAGGTAGGAAAGGTATTACAATTCTCTGCATTCAGTGAACCGTCAGTCTGGCCATACGAGTTAAAGGACCACAGGGACGCTTTAATAGGTCCGGGATCAAACATCGACCTGTCGTAAAGACATTCCAGATAACGGTTTAGCGAAATCGACTATGCGGTTGGATAGCTGCAAGGTATTTCGTCTATCAAGTGCGGAATTTCGTAATGGTGTGCGTACTCAGAATTCCTGATGCGTTCGGACATACGATACTTAATCTTATTAACTGGGAAAATCAATTGAGTTCCTGGCTTGTACAAGGCGCATATTGGTGATGCTCCTCATTCGGTTCGTTGGTGTTCAGATATCATACGTTTCATCTAAGGTCCTAAAGTCGGATTGCAGATTCGTTTATTTTTTAATGCATAGGTAAGTGTTTGGTTTGGTTGATATTGCTTGGTCTATAGCAGTTCGCAATGAATTTTTCCATTAGATGTTGGAGGATTTATTTTTTATGTAGTATTGACACGTAGGCTATGTTTAGTCTCGGTCGCAACAGCTGTTGGGAGAGAAACAGTCTTGTTAAGGCTTCTACATATTGATAATTTAATAAAAAAACTTAATTTTTAGTTTGATTTTATAACTTATATGCACCTATACAATTTAATTTTTAACTTCTCATAGTAACTTCTCATTTTTATGAATAGTATTAACAATAATAATACCTCGTTTTTCTTTGATGGAGGGGCTTCCACAAAATGCCGTCTGCGTAATCTGTGGATAGCATGAGATCATTATCGATAGCTAGCATTGTAGAATCTTTGGCTGGGCTCGCCTGAACGAACAGCATCGTGTTCCGCTCCCGTGCTGTTAATGTCATATGGTGTGAATTTGTGCTTCATTGTAAGGAAGCCATAGTATGTTGAGCTTCTTAAAATGCAACACGAGTGTTTAAAATGTTAATTGCAAGGAACGGTATTAAATAAATGAAGTGATATTTCGTTCGGAACAGTGACTTTCGTTTATCAGTAACAATAATACCTCTCTACCTTGGTAGTCAGACGTTATTAACTTCGTGTAATTAAAACTAAATTGAGCATTCAGCTTGCATGTGTTCAAATGAGAGTCGTCTTTTCTCGCCCGAAAACATCCTGTTGGTGCGAAAGGCTACTAATTTACGCTATTCTTCATAAGCTGTTTGTTGGCTTTCGGCAACTAATTAATCCACACTGATTGATTGGTTAGATCATAAAGTCTTCTGAGAAACTTAATAATATCGCAACGGTAAAAACTTTCTTGTGCCTTAGGGACAGAAATACACAGTGGGATGTTTAGCTCATATGAAAATATCATACAATCGGAAATCCCTTCATTGTTGGAATTATACCGGAAAGATCCATTTGAGATTAAAAGGTGGTTAAGTTTTCACTTTACACCTTGACTCAAATTTCGTTTGTTTCAGCTTCAGAAGTATCACTGCACCAAATTTAATAGATCCTTAAAAATATTGGAATTATAGCTGAAATTCTTGAGTTATCATTAATGCTGTTTACCATTGTTAATTAGAAATTATACTGTGAAAGTATGTTACAATGTGGGAGATACGAGCATATGTTCATATCTCATATCTCATAAATTTATTACTGACGGAACTCAATGCTTTTGACGTTCCTTTTAATTGTATTTTGCAGCATATCATGCGTACATTGTATGTTCAGTCTGGTAACAAGTACTAATATCAGACGAATTTCATCCATCAAATACAAGAGTTGGAGGAAGAAAGTTAGTTTAGTGTGTGGCGATCAATGCAGAAAACATTTAGTAACAGATAGCATACTGGAGATGGATTTGGTTTTATTGGAAGCTGGGAGGAATATGCAAAGAACGTTGGATAAGATGAAGGTATGGATAGCTATTTACTGAAGAATTAGGAGCACTATGTGGAAGAGAAGAGAGGACTATTATCATGAACTAGTATTGATTTTAGGCATAAAGCCGTGAACAGTTGTCACTTGTAGATAATGGAATCAGGGGCTGGAATAAGCTATTACCAGGAATTACCTCAAACAATGAAAGGATTTAAAGTGAAACAGCTCATAAAACATAAGTAGACAGCTATGAAAATATATATCGGGGCATTAGTTCCATCGCGGTCAATATTGTTGACAAAACCACAAGGTCATTACTTTAGAAAAGGTACTTTTACTGTCAACTGTGGGATGTAAACCATTGTGTACGGCTCTGTATATCGTAACACAAATGTAATATGCTTCCATCGCGAAAACGTATGTTTCTTTATTCTGGTTTACCGCAGTTTATTCTTCATTTATTCATGTTTTGTAACATAAAGGTCTGTTTAAAAACAGTATTTGAATTTTCACTACCAACAAAGTACCTAAAACATGTTAAAAATTATTTCACGCGCCGTTTTCACGATGCTAGTGATGGAAAATGGAATAATGCTAGATCTATTGGAGTTGATTGGATATTCTAGAAGTGCCCCTCATCTATACTAGTATAAAAAGGTTCATACCAATAACTATTCAGCTATAACGAAATCGTAGCAATTCGACATACACTTGGTCAAGAAACTACTTTCCTTTCAGTAAAATGAATATATAATAAATCTACTCCATTACGGTCCAAGTTAAAAAGAAACTTCAATATTATTAACACAAAAAGTATATCCTCCAGAAAAAACCTAGTTCCGCTCTTAGCATACTCCCTGCAAAACAAGTATGCCATTCTCTGAAATTACGATATCCACTTTATTATATCTCAGACGTTTGTTCAATATAAATTGCCAAATCGCAAGGGATTGATTGATTAAAAGAATCGAGCGATTCGTAACCGCTTGCCGCATTTCCGTATGAGAAGATTATTTTGTTTTCTCGTAAAAATCTACATCAGTACTGTCTGGCTGGCCAGAGTTAAATAATTGAAAGCAGGTGGTGTAATCAGTCTATCGATAAATAGATGTTTTATACACACGCATTATACTTTTGGAAATTATATAATCTAGGATTGAATTAAATTGACATTGGCAAAACATTCCTGAATTAAAAAACAAAGTGGAGGAACTCTCCTTCATAAGATTTTGGAATATCGTGTATGGACCATTACTATGCTATATCGCTAGGGCCTGACTGGTCAATTGTACTGAGCGATTTTTGACCGTAAGTCTCATTCCCGTATAAAAACATTAATAGAGGAGAGGAGACAATTATGGAATAGGGGTACAAATATGGAATTGGCCGGTTTCCCCTCTCCTATGTGCTGTACCCTATCGGAAACTAGGTGAAATGTTTCGTTTTGATCCGCCATTACCTCAGTCTTGTCTGTGCGCACATAGACTTCACACCGCTTTAAGGACGAGTTCTTTCTCATTTTTTTGGACGGAGAAAACTTTGGTAAGTCATACTTGCCTAATTATTTTTATATATAACCTGTATTTCTTGGTTTTTGTTAATAATGTGAGCTGATAGAGCACATTTTAGATTTTTTTTAGCATAAATGTGATTAACGTTTTATTTGATGGAACCATGTTTATAACCTTCCAAAGTGCATGTCCAGGGGGCGAAAAGTATGAAATACTAGAGGGGCGATAATTGTGAAATACTATTCCATATTTGTATACCATTTTCTAAAATGTAATTTTTATTTTTGGGGATGGAGAGAGAAAAGTTCAAGAAAAAGAAAAGACAATCGTGGGACGAGGAGCAAATAAAGAAGGCGGTATAGTATGTGAAAGAAAAAGTTCGGGGATATTTGCGGGCGTCTAAACATTTTGATGTTCCGCCAACCACCTTATTCAGAATGCGCAAAAAAAAAAAAAAAAAGATCTGACTACCTACAAACCTCGATTAGGACGGAAAACAATATTACCCGATTATCTAGAAAAGGCTTTAGGGCTTTAGTAGAATATTGTTTAACAATGGAAAACAAATTATTTGGCCCCACTAGATTAGATTTACAAAACATGGCTTATCGGCTAGAAAAAAAAGAGAAAAAAATATGAAAAATCCATTTGAAACCCTGGGAACCGCAGGAAAAGAGTGGTTGAAATTCTTTTTAAGACGTCATAAGAATGACATTTCTTTTACAAAACCAACCGGAAATTCAGTGGCAAGAGCGAAAGGATTCAATAAAAATAATGTGAAAATCTTTTTTTAACCTTCTCGAGGAGCAAATGGAACTGAAAAAATTTCAACAGAAATGATCTATAATGTGGACGAGACAGGGTTATCTGTTGTCCAAACCGAAACACCTCAGATGATTGCTTCAAGAGGGAAGCGTCAAGTAGGAACATTGACGTCAGCTTAACGAGGATCCCTTATCACAGATGTTTTATGTTTTTGTGCAGGTGGAACTTATATCCCTCCTTTAATTATTTTTCGTAGGAAAAACCTTAGCTCACTCTTGGGCAAAGGAGCTCCACCTGAAACTACTGTATATTTGCTTGCCATCCTTCGGTATGTATCCAAACCCATTTATTTACATTGTGGTTTAAACATTTTCTTGAGAAAGTGAAATCCTCAGAAGAGAACCCCTCATTATTAATTTTGGATGGGAACCATACGCATAAAAAAAAAATATTGAGGTGACCGACTTAGCCCGCCAGAACCACTTAACAATACTTTCGATACCTCCACATTCCATCCACAAAATACAGCCCCTAGACAAAACACTGATGAGTGCTTTAAAAAGCCAATACAGCGAAGAAATACGGCTGTGACTTAGGACTAATGCTAGAGTCTTATCACATTTCGACCTTTACGAAGTTTTCGGTAAGGCTTACCTAAAAGTTCAAACTGAAGTGAATGCTGTAAACGGCTTTAAAACAACTGAAATATATCCTTTAAACATGAATATTTTGGAAGTTTACGAATTTGCTGCAGATTCAGACGAGGAGATAGAAGACTCGGTGGAATGTGTTACCCCTTCGAAATCAAGGGAGGAACGTCTGGAGAAACATTCTTGTTCATCTCCTAACCCTCTGGATTTGAGCGATTCCACATTCCATGCTCTACCTTCTGACCAGTCTTCAACGTCAGCTGCATCAATTGTGAGTCCTCAAGACATATCACCCATACCAATAATTACGACAAAACAAAAATCTAACAGAGGAAGGAAAGTCAACGGTGGTCACATCTTCGCCATATCAGATTCAATTAGATACCAAGAAACTAACAACCAATAAGAGCAAGTTTGAAAATTTAAAAAAAAAAAAACATTTACCAAGAAAACAAATTAAGAAGAATCTTTGTAGAGAAGAATCTGACAAAGAAGCTGAGAGCGATTTCAGTGTTCAAGATGAATCGGACACAATAAGCATCCCTGAAATAAGTACTCCTAACTCAGGTAGAACGTATTGTATTTTTTGTGAGGGAAACTTTCTGGAAGACACCAGGGGAGATGAATGGGTACAATGCTTGTTATACAATGTATGGGCTCACACTGAATGTGCTGGGTATTCGAGTGGAAGCTATGTCTACGACTTTTGTAAGGATTAGACTGAAGAAAACCAATCATCTGAGCTATTCTAATTGATAATATAACTTATTGAATTATAATGAATTGTCTTCTTGTTATTTTTTTAGTTATGGTCGTTCCTATTACCGTTATAGTATTCCATATTTGTCACTCTTTTGAGAATTTACGACTTATCCCTTTTGCTTATTTATTTGAATTTGGAGTTGTTTCCTTTTAATTTACGACGAAAATGTGTTCTGTTTTGTTCGAAAATGGTAACTGGAATAATTTAGAAATAAAACTTGTTAAAAAAAGCACTACTTGTTAATTAATTATTATTATTATTATTATTATTATTATTTTTGCCAAATGAAAATGGTATTCTGTAATTATCTCCTTTCCTCTACCATTTTTTTAACGATAAAACAGAATAACAGTCTTGACTCTATGGGCAGAATTAGCCCTAAAATATAATTAATAATTCCGTGTGGTCGTATTGACCTGGTTACAGGGTTTCTATTGACTATGCATTTCGCTCCTGTCGTAGCCGCCTTAACCCGATCCTATAGACCTACCTGGTCCAGGGGGCCTACAGTTTAACGTGGAATCCGAACCAAGGAAGCGTTCTGGCGTATTTCACATTACACAGGAAGATGTGCTAGAGGTGAAGATCGGGTAAGGACATATAAAACCACCGGCGAGACAGGAATTCAAAAACGGGGACCTTTCGATCCCCAGTCAGAGAACTTAACCATTGAGCCACCAGACCGCTCTAGAATTAGCCCTAAATAGTGTGATTGGTTGGAGGCACGCCGTGGTGCTGAAATATTTTTAAGTTCTAACTTGTTTGTGGCGCCGTAATAGATATATCATGTAGTTATGAAACGGATTTCTCTCTAATAGCTCCGGGAAATAGTGCATTTCAGACTTCTGACGACAGACGAGTACATTCCTTGTCTGTTGGTAGCGATCGCTAATCGCTGTAAGCCTTTTCGATGGCAATCTGACCTTCTTTCTTTGAAGATATACCTGTCGCCTCACGAAATTCCTGGCTAGGAATTCCACGCGTTAAAGTAACTCTCGGAAATAGCGGATTACTATCACACGCCCGCTGTTTTGGACAGCCCTACATTCTATTCTAGATAGAGGGGATTCCCTCTAGCTATAAAGTCATGGAAAAACTCCGCCCCGCCACGTCACGCTCTCTCTCATCATCGACTTGGCTCTGATTGGCTTCCCCACCTCGAACCTATGGCGTCATACGAGCTTAGCATCTGACTGGCTGAATTCAAAAGCCCACCAACGCTTCCTATTGGACAAGTCGGGTTTTTCAAAAAAATTCCGTTGTCTCATGATCTCACTACTACCGTCCTAGGGCCAGTATTCAAAATATCAAGGACTAGATACAACAATCGTGGACCAGCTTGCCTCAGGAGAGGATGCAACGAATTCATGATACCCTTCCCAATCGAATCCGCGCTCTCATGCAGGCCAGAGGTGGTGAAAAGTAATACTCATAAGCAGGCTAATAGTGCCAAGTTCTTTGTAGATTTGACACGATTTTGAAATAACATAACATACACTCTCAACGTTTGAAGTTTCATTTCATTACCTCCTCCCGTTCTGGGTTCTCATTTTTATTTTTATTTATTTATTTATTTTTTATTTTTTTCCGTCACCGAGCGTGGTGGTGTAACGGCTAGTGTTCTAGACTCGCATTCGGGAGGACGGTGGTTCGAATCCCCGTCCGGGCATCCAGATTTGGATTTTCCGTGGTTTCCCAAATCACTCAAGGAAAATGTCGGGATGCTTCCTTAAAAATACCATGGCCGAACTCCTTCCCATTCTTTGCCCCCCATCCTTTCCCGTCTCTAAAGACCTCGCTGTTAGAGAAGCGTTAAACGGATAATTTTTTTGTCAGGCAGACTGGTACGATTGCCTAGGAGTTTCAGGCGTGCCTTAAAGCAGACCACCATGATTTCTTTTGCATAATATCTTGTGTGTAAAGCCACGTTCCCACGACGTCTTGTAACGAAGGCGGGACGGGATGGAACCTCATTAGCCGAAGTGTAGGGACGAGCGCGCGCCGCAGGTTAGCCCTCGCTTACCTCACCGCCACCTCTCCACCACGTTGCCTAGTGTGTTTGGTATAGAGCACTTTACAGCAACAGAAGGGGGTGCGCACCGCTGCTGCAAACCGAAGGCAACAGCGCACCGCTACACACGCCTGTGATGTTTACCGACATAAAGTGTGTAGCTGCGTCTCGTTCCCATAACAGAGGCGGCCCCGTTCTCATGGCGTGTGGTTGAGTATTCGTCCCGTTCCGTCCCTCCTTCGTTACAAGACGTTGTGAGAACGCGGCTTAAGAGGTGTTTATGAACGAAGACCCAAATATTTATCAAAGCAGAACAACTTTGCGTTAGTAAAAACAGGGTGGTTATTTACGTAAAGTGGTGAGGGTTGCAGAAGTATTCGACATATGTTAATGCAGTGTACCATAATAAATGAATGGACTATTTGTTTGTATATCCGTTTTGGAAAGACATAGTTACTCACTTAATTTTAGGCGTGTTGGATAATCTATACCATCAGTAAAGGAAATTGCTGGATACTAATCTGAAATAGTTATCATTCTGTGTAGGGTATGTTATGAAATAAGACGACTCACAGTTGTAAAATTATCATATGTCGAGCTGCAACAGTGTTTCAACAAAATCTCAAGCTGTTTGTCACAACTCCTGCCTGGCTAGAGAACGTCAACGGTTGTACTAAGTTAATTTTTTTTTTTACAATCGAATTTTCAGCACCTTACACTATTAATGTAGCTGGAGGCAATTTGCCTCATTTTGACCTGTATTCTGTGTTTGGTGGTTTTAATATTCCTATTAGAATTTCTGTTTTAGCCAGCAATAAAGTCGTTAATTCCAAAGGAATGGATGCACTGAGAATGAATTGTAAACATGTATGATAGAATGTTGTAAGTCAAGCATACATTTTATGCCAACAACGTCCTTTAACAGTAGAAATTTCCTATTTGCTCTAGGGGGCAAATACAGTAGGAGACTGTAGCATAGTGATGAAAACGATTTCAACTAAAGCGCTGATACCAGCATGTTTCACTTCATGTCAGTCTTGCTATCCAGTTCATAATATAAGTTTTGATATGCACTGAAGTGGCAAAAGTCATGGGTTAGGAAGGTGCAAGTATCGATATGGCGCTGCATCTTGGAAGAGACGTTTAAATGTGCCGTTCAGTGTCGTGGCTTTCATTTGTTCTCTCGTGAGTCGTGTGTATTGTTTTCTGATGTTATTTTGGCCACACAACATGGGTTATCAGACTCTGAACGGGGAATGGTTTTTGGTGTCTAACGCACGGGGTATTTCATTTCGGAAATTTTTTGTGACCTCACCATTCTTTGATCCACACATTCAATAGCGTCTCGTGAATATGTAATTTACCTCCCACCACTTACAAAGCAGTGTAAGGACACGTATACTTAATGACCGAGTGTCTAGGTGTCGGTATTAACTAACAGTCAACGCTGCGTCAAAGCACAGCAACAATGTAAGACGTACGACAGATGTACCCATGCAACGAAATTTGATGGGATGTAGCTGAAGAAGACTGACGTGAGTGCCTTTGCTAACAAAACGCCACTGGCTACAGCGCCTCTTCTGACCTTGAGAACATCTTGGTTGGACCCTAGATGACTGAAAGAATGATTGCATGGTCTGTTTGGTAAAGATTCCAGTTTGTAAGAGCTGAAGGTAGGGTTTAAATGTTGCATACAACCCACGAGAACATGGACCAAGTTGTCAAGAAGGCTCCATGCGAGTTGATGGTTGCTCTATCCTGATATGGGCTGGGACTTCTGGTCACCCTGAATTGACCATTAACTGAAAATGATTACGCTCAGCTACTTGGAGTCTATTTGCAACCATTCATGACCTTCGTATTTCCTAATAACATTAGACTTTTCCAAGACGACAGTGGCGACATCATCGGCCAAAATCGTTCACAATTGGTTTGAGGAACATCCTGAATAATTCCAGCGAATGATCTGGCCACCTACATCATCAGACACGAATCCAGTCGAACGTATCTGGTACATGATTAAAAGTCAGTTTGTGCACAACGTCCTGAACCGGCAAAACATTCGCAGATATGGACGGCTGTATAGGAAGCGTGGCTGAATTTTTTTTAAGCACTACTGACAACTTTTGAGTAATTGCAACGTCACGTTACTGCATTTCGCTGGTCGAAATTGATTCCCAGAAGATTTTAGAAGACTTTTGGTACTTCAGCGTGTTTCTCTTCTTATGCAATTAGATCTATGTTTTCAGCAGTTATGCATACTTAGCCCTGGGAACTAGGATTTGAAGTATGGCGCTACCGTGTCTGATCCAAAAAATATTCCTTCATTTGACTTGTTGCTTCTTGAATTAAACTTTAATCTCAAATAACTGTCAAAGAGTTTGGTCTCACAAAAGAAAAAAGTGGAATAAGAAAAAAAGTTGGCTAGTTAAATGTTTCATTTTCTAGTTAAAAAAGTATCTATGGTAGTTTAGAATTCTATTCAGTAATTTTAAATTAACTTTTCATTTGGAACTATGTTAACAATGTAACAAAAGTATGGCAAACGATTGTTTACATGTATATCTTCTCTTTCAGGTGAGTTTCGAGCGATGTTTCAACGCAGTCTGCTCTCAGTTGCACCGTAAATCGTTTATGCCGTGACAGAGGTGAGTGTTTTTATTTGCATACAGTTTCATCGAGAAATTCTTTCTCCTAGGACAGAAAATACAACACATTAGTTCGCCCAATTCCCTATTTGAATAATACGATGGCTTGTTGCAGCTGCAGGTCATTTCAATGTAACACAGAAAATAAATGACAAATACATAATAAAGAGGAGCCCAGGTGTTCGAGGAGCGTTGTAAACGTATTTATTTTCTAAAAGTGTAATTCGAGATAAACCTGAATCGATAAAAACAAACACCAACACATTTAGTGGTAAAATTTGAGGAGACAGCTTTCGATATTCTGATATAATTGGGATACAGACCATGACCAGGCCTTTGCATGAGTGTTTTGGCGTATTATGGATTCCACAGTATCGGTATCAGCTATAACAGATGCAGACGAAGCTATATCTTGTAGCGAAAAATACTACACAACACAATGACTAACGGATAAAATTAAGGAGCTGGGTTGGGAGTTACTTTAAGACAAGAGGCAAGAGAAAAGAGTACTGCTTGTGTATTTTACCGCTCACTTATATAACAAATCTGATTAATAATTATTTTGTAAATTCGTACAAAACTGCCAACGTTTTCCCTTAAACAATAGCTACTAATGGTTCTGTTTACACTATTTTAATGCATTTTTCAAAGGTGCTATAAACGTAACAAGAGAATCAGCAATTTTACCTCCACCTCTATCAACAACCTTTACCGTCGAATCGATTGAGAAAAGTTAACGTCGCTTTGCAAGGAGGCATCAATATAGTCTACGTTTACAGTATTCATAAAATCGATATGTTAATGCGATAACGTGAGATGCATGAAAAAATTTGATACATTAGTATTTTGTAATATTTACATTATCGCAACGTTTTAATAATGGAACTGGAAACTTCACATTAAATTAAGGAATTGTGGAAGCCGCTGAAATAAAGTGTAGTGTTAACCGATACGGTTTTGACACCTGCAAGTTGAAAGATTTTGAATTCTGGGCTTGTATTATTACTTTTGTTGCGAAATCGAAGAACATCTATTTAAAAAAAAGAAACATTTAAATGTATGTCCATCATTGATTCTATTCTCAGGCTTTTACAAAATATCATTTTACTTATTGAATCAGCTTTGTGTCAAACATCAAATACCGTGATAACTTTTCAATAGAACTTAATAACCAGTCTGAGGAAAGGATGAGGTGCTCTGTCATGAGGTGTATGGTTAGCGATATTTATCCAGTAAAATGCGCCATTAAAATAACAGAAGCCGCTAAGAATTACTTCATTTTTTTTCAGAAATCGGTTAATCGCTGCGTATTGGAATGAAGGTATCTATTGAAGGGTATTTGTTGTTCCTATCATCAGAGTATGTTGAAAGAAAAAGGTTACAAACTGCATAGAAAACTATGCTACCATGGTGAACAAGTATAAAAACGACTGAAATATGTGGTCATACGGCAGGTTGTGTCACATAGTTTAAGCTGTAGCAGAAAGATAATGTGTATAAGTTGTTTTACTGTTTAATTACACTAATAAGATTTAAATATATTCTGAACCCAACCAGAAAGTATGGTATTCTTAGGTATTGAATACTTAAGGATGTTATTATGGTTTTAGTATGCCATTTGAAAGTTTTTAATTCGTAACTATTAAAACAGATTATGATTTCCTTTACGGAAGAAATAAACCTGTGAGCCAGACTAAGTGTCAGAAGGATCATTAGCGTCTCTTCAGAAATCGTTTCCTTCTAATTTCCTAAATCTTATCGAATTCAACTTCCATGACTTTAACATTTTGAAGTTTAGAGGAGATTTATTTTATATATCCAGTGCAAACTAAAATAGTAAACCTTGCTTAGATGTGATGAAAAAATTCAATTACGTCAAAAACTTCAAGTAAAAATAGTAATGAAATTTCATAAAAATTGGGGTGTGCTTATACAATTTACCATTTCACAAAGGTAACTATTTGCAGGATAATTAACTATCAGTAGTGATTGATACATTACTTATGATGTTTCCAGTCTGTTATATCTTCAAAGTCTAGGATGTTACCAAGTTTCAATTGCAGCTGTTTAATAAAACAGTAGTTATTACGATATAAAGGCCAAATGAATATTAAAGCCGCACCATATATGGTACAGATTGATATCACACAGCTGTACCGCTAAATAATGAGCTGCATGCAGTTCCTGTCGTTAAGAGTCGAACGTACTGCAAATATGTGCAAAATTTAATCCTAATTATTAAATCGAGACATATTTAAATTAGTATTATAATTTCTTTTTTATTCAAATATTGACTCGAAAATAAATGTTTTCTTGCTTATTTTAAAATTTAGAATCCCTCCTGTTAATTGTGTTGATGTCATTTTTGCAATAGCTCAAATATTAATTGAGAAGGAAATTCTTTCTGTCGACAATGTTTCCTGAAGTCAAGACGCGTTCTTACCCATCTTTTAAAACATTACTCCGCTCATAAATGACTATACATAACAACCTTTCCTCTCCAAACTTGTATTATAAGTGTTTCACAGTCATCTATTTGGCTTCACGTTTCCTTGTTTTATAATAATTCAGGTGTTACCTAGCTTAAACTCTACCTTATTTGCACCCAATAAATAATTAAAACATTATGTTAGATCCGGTATGACTGAAACAGCTGAATACTTTTCCACGCCCATCAGGCGTTGCATTTGATGGTTTCATTAGGCACAAAGTTCAAGTTATTATATAAATTTGATTCGCTTTGTATTGAAACAAAAATGTAGTTATTTTAGCTACGGTGTTCTGCACAAGATAACCTTGAAATAAAATGAGGAAATATGATAAAGCACTCTTTGATTGTTGAAATTAAAGTACAATTTCTATTAACTTTGATCTAAGTTATTTTGGATGCAAATGCAAAAAGAGCGACCAGTCAACAATTTTTACCTAAAAATTTTAAAATAAAAGCTATAGCATTTCATATAGCTGATTAATAATAATAATAATAGTCAGTATTGCTTTATCTGCATTACTCACAATAAAAATTCATCATCAAGAATTCGGTAGAAATTCGTTCGTTAGTATTATTACTTTATAAAAATGTTCTTCACCACTATGGATCCACTATTGTCGCTAAAGAAAAAAAACACCGATTGCTTAAGTATAGTTTCTTTTTTTTCATGGCAACAAATAATGATTTAAATAACGTTTATTCCTTCCAGAGAAACAACTGCCGCTATTTTCATATCATTTCTGTACCAGTGAAATCTCACAAGTTTGATGTGATGCTGTAATGAAAATTTACTGTCGCGCCTGTTTTCTTGTACCGTTGACAGACCGCTTTGTACAACTGTTGGAATTGTTGTCTACTTCTCAGGAAACATTAATGAATCGAGTGAACGGTGGCGGCGCTGACTACCTGCACTTTTCTCGAAGCGACTGGGGCCATTTTGTACCTTAATTTCTATGGTTTTATTGATGTTACATGCTTCACATTTCTATTACAAATAGATGCCAGCAATCTTAACAAACACACAAAATTTTGTTTCGTTCCTGTCCTTAGTTTGAATGATATTCATATACAAATTTCACCGTTTTTGTCACTCACTCACTGACTGACTGATGATCATCTAAACTCTAAGGTACTTCCCGTAGACGTAGAAAACTGAAATTAATACACGGATAAAGTTTTATCCCCCCCCCCCCCAGATTAGGACAAAAGTCTAAAACTATAAAATTTCATATATCACCCCAAACGTGAAATCGCTTTCTACCCCAATAACGCTACATGCGTCAGATTTTCATTAAAGACGGTGCTATTTTCTTTCCTTTCTTATTCTGGAAGTTAGTGGAATTAAAATAACAATAAAAATTACTACGACACTCTACCGAATATCTCATGGACCTAAAGACAGGTAATGTTGTACACATATACGGTTTCATCCCCAAACCATGAGAAAAGTCTAATATTGGTGATTTTGAACGTATTTATTAAATGGCAACTCAAAAAGTGAAATATTTTGGCTAATATTTGAAAGTTAATTGCTTAGCTCTGATTTATTATTATTATTACTCCTCGATGCGGTGCATTGCACCAGTCCTATTGTGTAACCATTTGTGCATAAAAGGGGATATACGGGATATGGCAGGAGGCGCCCTTGGACTATTTTTAGGAACCATCCCGGCATTCGCCTGGAGCGATCTGGGAAAACCATGGAAAACCCTGATCAGGAAGGCCGGAGGGGTTTATAGGTATACAATTTAACAGTAAATTTGGCCGCCGCTGAAAAATTCTATCACTCTTATTTTGCACAATCTGACATCAATGTCATCCCAGCAAACAGTAATGCAATACCGATAAGCCAGTATTGCGTTACTGTTTCTTAGGATGACATTGATGCCAGATTGTGCAAAATAAGAGTGATAGAATTTTTCAACGGCGGCCAAATTTATTGTCAAAGTGTGTACCTACTCTTATCGGAATCTAAGTTCTCTCGCTCGATAAGTTCTTCCTATACCATTCCCTAATCGCTCGTGGAAGAAAAGAGTATAGAAATGAATCGGTTCTGGCCCTGATTTCTATAATCTAATTTTCTAGGTCATTTCCTATGTATGAATTTGGCAGGTAGTAATATGCGTTTGCCGTCATCGTGAAATAGGTCAGACGTGAATTTTTCAATCAGCTTCTGCCGAGAGCAACGCCTTCCCAACCCAATTCGTTCAATGAATGACACTAAATGCTTGAAGTTTCTTTTAAGCACAGAGATTAGCAAGTGTAAGTAATCTCTTATATTTTACTTTCATCCTATGCGCTGTTTGGAAGTTATTCGTTATTTACTTATGGTAATAGTTAAATCTGCGGAAATCGGCGTGCTCGGCTGTGGCGCAGACCAATTGTTTGACGAGTGAGCGGTCATTGTTGGCAGCGTATATTGATGCCTTGATTTCTTAAATGTTCTCATTCACCGATTTTCAAATGGAATCGTTACTTTTGATCATTGACTCAGAGAATAAACGATCAGCTTACAAAAAAAAATGAGAACCCACAAAAACAATTATTACAAAAAATAGGCCAAGTCTCGTGGCTGTTTAATATCAAAAAGTTATGAGATCTTGTTCTGAAGGACGTCTACCCTATACAGTGTATACTCACTTCACTTTTTGAGACAGATTAGTTTCTCTGCGGTGTTATAGATCGTTTATTTAGAATGTAAAGAACACTCGTGACTTAGCCATTATGCATGTCATAATTTTTTACTGAAATTATATATGATTTCTTCTAAGATTTGCCAAAACCGAAAGACGCGCAGAGGAATTCTTGGATTTTGTATAAAGTTGGATAAAGCAACATATTTAAGGTATTTGTCTAGTCTGCGAAAACATGGCATACATAATGGCCAAATCATCAGTGTTATTTTTATTCTAAACTAGAAAAGTTTCCGGCGTTGCTCGTTGAGTTACGCATACCATATTTTTATTCAAGCAATTACAAACTTGTATCAAGTATCGTACAATTCGCGCCATCAATTTCCGGAATTAAAACAAACCCAGTTTCACCCGCACCCTACCAAGAAAGAAGTGGGTAGAAGTTGGTTTACCCGTACACTATTTTTATTCGTTCAAAAAAATTAATGCCTATCAAACTTCATTGATTTTTTACCGGCCATTTCCGGTACTAAACTGAACCGTGATTTATCAGTACAGTTCTAAGAATGGTGTGGTTTGTATGTTTTGATACGAATTTCATTTTAGTCCAAGTTACATTTCAACAAAATTACATCTACTAATGCTGCTGCTCGAAAATAAAAACATTGACCGTACGCGCGTTAATACATACCACATACGTAAAAATATATTTGGAATGTGTCTGTTTATTCCGGCATCGCGCAGAAAATACAGATTTTGAATGGTTTTTCAGAATTTGAAAGCTTTTAACGTATGTGTTAAGAAGTTATGACACATTTATGTTACGAATAAGCTAGCATTTCCTGAAAACTGCTGAATCGATTAGTAGAAACGACCGAGTTTTTACAGTTTCAAACATTAGATAAGGCTGATTATGCTGCTTTATCTGCTTCCGGAGCTAATAATGTTCCCATTATGCTACTTCATCTGCCACTGGAGCTCAAAATTTCCGTACCTGTACAGTTGAATATCAGGTATTAAGAATTGCATATCAAGTACTAAGAACTAAACGAGATTTTTAAAAAGCAAATCTGTGCTTCTGATTTGTTTCAGGAAGTAACAAACTGAGTTGCCATTTTATAGTGAATAGAACGCTGATGTTTGCCAGAGACATTGTAGGTGTGCTGATGGAGATTATGAGAAACAAGGCTTTCCCGGCGCATCTTTGAGACAAATTCTTCACAGGTTTGGCAGTTTGGCAGTTTATCGGCAAACCTGTGAAGAATTTGTGCTGATAGAGATTGTTATCAAAGAAAATCTGATGTTTTTTCGTTATTTGTTTCTCGCATTCAATACGGCCATCTATGGCGTTTAAAGATTGATTATCCAGAATTAAAGGGATATTGCCAGTTTTTTTTAATGTGAATAATAGTTTTTACTGGAGATTGATTTTGTAGCTTTCATTAAAGAGACATTGTAGTTGCGTGTTTAGTGCTAATTATGAAACATCTAGTCTTTCTATGTTTGGTATTTGTCATCATAAGTTCAGAATTTCATTTAATGCACCTGCGTACGCTGAAACATAAGAAATACGAAACAACTAATTGAGATTCTAAGCTTTAAAACGTTGTAAAACCCATCGAGATCTTCTCAGTAGTTTCTGAGTTTTTATAGCTCAAATTTGTCCGGTTTTCGTTTTTTAGATATAGACAGAAGAAGATAAATGATCAATAACACCGAGAGAAACCATTCTGTTTCACAAAGTGAAGTGAATACACACTGTACAGTGTAAACTTGGCTTAGATCAAGTTCTTAACTTTTCTTACATTAAACACCAACGACTCTTGGCGTATTTTTACAAGGATTGTTTCTGTGTGGTTGTCGATTCTTGCAGTTGCTTCTTGTATTAATTGTGCTCGCATGATTGTACTTACTACTTAATTTAAGTTTCATGATTCAACTATAAACTTAACCTGCTGTGAACTACTGTTATGCTCGCATAGTAATCCTGTTTACGAAAAGATTTCTATAGCATCGTTGAGTACCACCAAGTTTTGCGGGAAAATTTATAAAAGTTTTAATTTAGCGGAAGCAGTACTGTTCTCTAATGATATGTTGTGATTAACTTTATTGGTTTCAGAAATATTGGTTCGTACAAAAGACGGAAACTGTCTAATTGCGGAGAAAGCGTAATGCCATGAGGCTGGAGTGTGTGGTTCTCGAGTTCGTGGGAGTTGCGTGTCGGATCTGGAGTTGGCGTGCGACCTGCCCGCTGACCCCTGAGATGTTATCGACGCCGCTGATTGCGGGCGCGAGGCGACGCTGTTCTGTTTTAGGACGGACTCTACGACCACGTACAAGGAACAGCGGAGTTGGACTCTCGAGGTCACTCAATGCCACCTGAGAGAGTAATTACGCAAGTAGAGGAGCAATACCGCGCCGAGTATTCAGGCTCTCGCACGAACTGACGTGGTGTAATACTGCGTAGTCGTTGCAATTTTATTGAGATTAAGGTGAACAACAGACATTATACATAACCGTCCTACTCTCCACTTTCCACGTAGCTACGTTAGTTTTGGCAGTGCATCTGGGTAAATCTTTTTAGAAATAAACACTTCTCCTTTACACGCACTGACATTTCTTGAGAAAGGCATTTCTAACTACGGTCCAGAAATTAAGGGATCGATGAGCTACATTTTTTGAAGCAGAAGAGTCTTACTTGGTGGTGAATCTGAAATATACACCCCAGAAACTGAAAATGATCATAAGGGTTTCGTTACATTTTTTTTTATACCATGCACATAGGGAACCAGAAATTAATTTTTTTTTATGCGTAGAGATAACCGGTTTCAAACGTAAAGTGTTGTTAATTTAAAACCTAATAAAAATGTTGTAATAAATGTATATACCTTACGTTATATAGTATCTTGAGTGTTATGTACAAGCAGTAAGATTCCTAATTAGAAAGATTGATTGTAACACTGCATGAATAGATGTTTTTGTACCGCTATATTCCACAGGTTCAGCAGTATATAACTTTAATTTGCCGTTAAAAACTTCAATATAATGTCTGTGTATCTGGTTTTAGTTAATTTTACAAGCGAACATGGAAATAATAAAGCTGATGTGTTCACGATCATAACATTTTCTTTCTAACTAATAAACAGAACAATCAGTAATAGTACGTGGTGTTTTTGCGCATCCTAAAATTTCAGATTTGTGAATGTATTATCTCCCTTCAGCTTCAAGTCTTTCAATAACTCAGATTTTTAAATGTATTCTACGTTCTGATACGAAACTATTGAACTGATCTTCATCACTTATTGATCTGGCACTGAACGAAGTTCTCCCTGTTGAGCACCATTTGTACCACATATAACTTCTTGGTCTTTCAAAGAAACACATTAACACGTAATAAAATTAAAGAAAAGGCTTTTAGAATGCACTGTATTGAATGTTTATACCATCTACGTGATTAGATTGAATTTAGTGGTGTGGGTGTTCGGACTCCACGCAAAGTGGTTTTAGTTGCTTAACTGAAACACAATGAAATACTGAAAGTCATGAGTTTGGAAGATGCAAATATCCAGATGCTGGAAGCACTGTAGAAGCAACGTATAAATGTGCCGTGTTGTGTCGGGCCTTTCATTTATATTCTGGTAGGTTGTTTTCTGACGTGAATATTGTCACAGGACGCAAATTAACAGACTTTGAACGCGATATACCAGTTGGCGTTAGATGTATGGGGCATTACATTTCGAAAAATGTTCGTGAATTCAACATTCACTGTATCAGAGCATGCCGGTATATGTAATGGTCGCCATTACCTTCCGCCACGGACAACGCAGTGGCCGACCACGTCTACTTAAAGACGAGGGCTAGCGACGTCTATGTCGAGGTGTCAGTGTTAACAGACAGGTAACACAGAGCCAAAGAACAGCAACATTCAGTATGGAAACACGACAGATATGTTCGTGAGGACTGCGTTGATGGGATATGGCGGCAGAAAACCAACGCGAGTGTTTCTGCTAACATAACGCCATCGGTTGCAGAGACTCTCCTGGGCTCGCGAACATATAAGTTGGTCTCCCCTAGCTGACTGTAAAAAGGTAGGTTGGTCAGATGAGTCATGATTCCAGTTGATAAGAGCTGATGCTAGAGTTCGAGTGTGGCACAGACCCCATGAGGCCAAGAACTCACTGTGGCAGTTGGTGGTGCCTAAATAATGGTATGGGCGATGAATACATAGTATGGACTGGCATCTCTGATAAAACTGAACGAAACTGGAAACGAATGTTTTCAGCTAGCTGGAGACAATGTAGCCTTTAATGGAATTAATGCTCTTAAAAAATCCTGGAATTTTTCTGGAAAACAATACGCTATTTCAAAGTATCAAAATCGTTTACAATTGATTTGTCAAACATTCTGGACAGTTCCCGCCAGTGATTTGGTGAACTAGATCACCAGACTTCAATCAAATTGAACATATCAGGAACAAGATCGAAAGGTAAGTCCGTGCACTACGTCCTGCACCTACAACACTGTCGCAGTTATGGGCGGCTGTAGAGGAAGCTTCACTGAATATTTGTTGGGGGGACTGCCGACAACGGTCAAAACTGGGTCTCCAAGGTGTTCTATGACTTTTGTGCATTGGTGTATGTTGTATCTTGACTTGGGAGAAAAGTTTTGACGCCATAACTGTATCTGCATGCTTTTGTTGTACCATTATAACTTTTTCTTCATTTGAACTATATCGGCCTAACATTAATACATTCATACGTTTGATACATTGACTTAAGTCTTGATATATAAAAATAATCTGTCTAAATCATATTTTGAACTGAATTTTAATTTTAAACATTATTTTCTATTACGAAAAGGTGTTGGAACCAAATAAAAGGTGGACTGTTTACGAAATCGCGGTAGTGATACGTTATTAATATACAATTGCATTTTTAACCAATAACATTGGGTTTATGTTTTGCTATGTTAAGTTATAATGACACATTTATAAATTTGGAGGTTCTTCTAGAAAAGCGCTTGTTTATTTTTACTATCCGAGTCGTTGCACATATTATATGTTTTTCCCTGTCAGGAAGAACATGTTCAGGCAAATTAAAAGAAGGATAATAAATATAGATAAGATCCTCTAAGATAAGAATGACATTCGTAATTTTCCGCAGAAGAGGAAATTACAAATGAAAATTTAACACAACGTAACATGAAGCTTGAAAATAAACTTTCTACAAAAGTCTTCATGAAATGTAAGTCCTTTGTGTTGTTGCGTAAGCAGACAGTATTTCGCAATTGGTAAATTATGTAAATGAAAGTTAAACGGAAATTAAACTAACCGAATAAAATCTCCACAGCACCAACCAACCAACGTTTACATAGCTGCGACATGCAATACAATATAAGATTTTTACCTGTGCTCTCTCGTGCACATCTTGAGTACCGTGCGGCGGAAAATAACATACAGATGGAGCTTTAGTCAGTAAACCGAGGATCGCATTTTACGGACACTTGGTACCAATTAATATAGAAATAAAAACAGCAAAATCATTTTAATACACATCACAACAAAAATTTATTGGTTCAATGGAGCAAAACGAAAGTAATAAAACTGAATATATAAAAATAAGAATTCGCCAGGATCACGTCGATTAACGTGGAGGAGTTCCAAAGAATGTAAAGAAAGAAGAGGTGTTTAGAGAAGAAGTAAAATGAACAAACTCAGTGAAATGATGGAGAAAAAGTGGAAAGAAAAAAGGATGAAAAAATGTCATGAAGTAGAGCACAGTTGACTAAAGTCGATGGAAAAATATTTGTTCTAGTTTCCGATTACTATCTCTAAATGCAACGAATGCTTTTAAGTTTTCATTAAATATTCAATACAGCACTTGTTAAAGAAACAAAAAAGCTGAATTTGGCTAACGTTACCTGTTGCAGTATAACACGAAGTCTTTTCTTTCCCCATAACTTGGCCCGGCAACAGTGCGACATGCTTCTGCCAGCTTTTGATACGAAGCTCTCTGTAAGCGTTCGGTTTATTTCACTATTTTGATCACGTTAAGGGTGGGTGATGACAAACAGAAACATACATGTAGTACATAAATAAACTGAAGTAATAATCGCATATCTGGACATTAGGAGCCAAACTAAAGTAGCCGTAACAAATGTTTTCAAGCTCTTTAGGAATCTTACACCTAACAAAGCCACCAAGATATAAATTAACTTCACTCAGTTACATGCACTGACAGCAGAGGCTTGTGGCTTTACTCATAAATCTTTCCAGAGTATCACTGGCATTGTATGTTTGTTATAATATTTTCTGTTGTGCTGTTTCGATTGCTTCTTAAAGATTAAGTGTGGATTTTGTCATATATATCTCATTCTGTGGTAACATTAATACCGAGACAAGTTGCAAATCGAGTTTTCCTTGGAGGTAACAAAAATATTTTCTTTCTTCATACGTGAACTGACAAACTAATGTGTGCTAAGCGAGGTTGATGTGCGCCATCATTCCCTCAAATAAATTGTGAAGCAACAAGATGGATTATTTTAAGATGATGTTAATGTTACTAGAATTATTTTAAAGAATTTTTTGCTCGGAGTTTTTAAATGAACAAGTACCACAGAAGTTATTCAACGTCAAAATTTTACACTAGACAACATTTTATTATTTTGCCTAACGCACTTTTGTATTTTGTGTATAAAGTTCATCTGATACCAGCTTTTTGCACTATCAGGATTTTTTTTAGCTTATTTTTGTCATTTGTCTGAAATTGTATGATGGGGTATGATGGGTGAAGTAAACAAAAATAATTTCATTCCTCACTTTTCAATTTAATGAGCATATCCTCGTGTTTCAGAAGGTAAGGACTATTTTTAGGGTATTTTCTGGAATTAAAACTGATAGTTGGAATTGACGCCGGCTTGCAACACTGTAGATAGAGACTGTGATCTTGCTGTTTGTCTTTATACATTAATTCGTACCAAGTGTCCGTAAAGTGCGATCCTCTGTTTACTGATAAAAAGCTCCATCTGTATGTTATTTTCCCCTGGTACATTACCAAAACATAGTTACACAAGCAATATGAAATATCCGTTCAAGAAGTAATCAATGTACAATGTTTTTTGTTAAACTGATATAAGTATAAATTCATCCAAGCTTACAAGAATACATTAATTATAAATAACCTAAAAAAATAAAACGTGAAATCAACCGCATTTTTGTTCAAACATAGAAGACAGCTAAGAGGCTATTGTTAACGGACATAAACATTTACAAAACAAGTAAAATTTTCAAAAATAATCGACAACGTGTATGTAATTAATGATTCCTTGGAAATTGAAAACATATGTTGACAAAATGTGTTTTTTTTCTTTCCTTTTTGCAGGTAAATAAATTAAAATTTTAATGCCACTTATGTGACGAATTCGTACCGAATCACGTTCTTTCTCTTCACATGATCAATAATATCTCCGCGAGAACTATACCCAATGGTAACAGAAACAACAATATTAAGTACAGAAATGGTCGTCGAGGAGCTAAGTCAGTCGACACGGTGACAGCCAGCTTACGACAGCCAGCAGACACCAATACCTGATGAAGACAGCCGAGCCTGCTGTAGAAACGTCGTGTTACTTTGACACCATCCGGCTGAACACCCGTGAAGATTATATTTGATAAACAATTAGTTTTTCAATTACTCTCAAACAAACAAATGCAATGTTAATCAACATATTTTATATGGACGGAGGTATATACCTGGTGTAGAAAAGTTTATCCATTCTGTTAATACAAATTACTATTTATTGTTACTGTTTCTCTTACTGAACCATGTGTATGTTTTATTCTTTTGTGTGAATAATGAGAAAACAATAGAACTTGATGACGAGAAGAGAATTTGTTGGAGAAGTGACATTGAATTTCTCTGTATCGATTCTAGAGGTATGCCAGGCTATTTGTGTTTAAAAAATCGTTTGAGCAAAAAAGAATGGATGAGGGTACTTATAACTTACACAAATTTTCTCCACACTTGTCCTCTTCTCTGCACACTAACGTGACTTACCGGTTGTCCATAAGTCTCACACCATACTGTGTTCAGATACAGGTACCCTAACCAAGCGAGTCAGGGACCTTACAAGCCAGCCATCCTTAGCAGCAAACTTGGTTCCAATTGCTTTCAGGTTTGCACTTTTGGTTGGACGAAAAACGACAGAAAACAGAAAGTTTGTGCAATATTTGTATTTCAAGATCCTTACGAATTTTCTCAACTGTTGAGCTGTCTTCAGAAACTGTGCCGTCATCATTATCAGTGTTCTCACCTAGGGCAGGTTTCCACTTGGCTGCTCTCCATGCTTTTCTGTCTTCTGCCTTTCTCTTAACGTCCATGTATTTGCCGTTTTCCTTGATGTTGTCTGTAATTTTGCACCTTCTTCTTCCTCTTATTCTCTTCCCACAAACTAAACCTTCAAAGCCGTCTTTTAACAAGCACTGCGTATCAGTGTCTTACAAGCTTACAAGCTTTGATCTGTGTGAGATTTTTGTTTTAACCTTGGTAACTATGGAGTTTCAGGCAGTGGTTCTTCATATCTGATTTCAATTCTGAAACCTCTTAGTTCCTATCGCTTTTGAAATTAATTTAACAAAAATATTGTCTACTAAATTATCCCTGCTACTTGGCAGTAAGCTGACAGCAATCGGCGAATGGAAGTTGAGGTTTGCTGTCGCAATGAAAGACTTCTGGCTATAAGGTTGTTTTATTAATAAACTTACTTTTTAATAGATTTTAAAATTTATAAAACTCTATATACTAAATTGCCAGCGATGTATTTTATGGTTTCCTGTAATAAAGCTGTTGTTAATCCGATATTTAAACAGAAATTAACTTTCACGTAACGGAGGATAACATTCACTTCAGTAATATCCTACTTGAAGTTTACATGATAACATGATCTCATAATTTGAAGCTGCCTGTGATAGTTGCTGTGAAGTTGTTTTTGTGATTACATTAAATAAATGGACATGCTGATTTGTCAGTATCAGTGGTTAGTGAAAATTAAAGTTTATTCTGTTTTCGAAAACTTATTTTTTCCAGATGCTGGCTTTCTGTTTAACAATTTTACTGTCTATAGAGGAAAATATGTAAGGATTATTGAAAACGGTTAATAGCATAAGAGATACATAATGGTTTGTATTGGGAATTCTGACTTGCAGAAAAGCGAATTAATAATGGCAGCACAGTCAAAATACAATTCAGTTTGCCTCAACATACATAACATGTACAAAACATAAAAGTAACAGCAAAATAGTAGCACTTGAGGAAGACACACTGGACAACTGAGATGCGTCACTTTCTGCTGAGTCAAGCAAACTGATCTGGTTAACTGTTACGATCAGAAACTCCTCACAATCATCATTCATGTACTGATTAGTTTTTGTGTATACACAGTATACAGATATGTAGCAGCGGATATATCGGACATCCATTTAAGTTAATGTTAATAGTGGGTTTGTCCATTCAACGATACTTGCAGCAACTACAGTTGGTTAGTCCTGTAAGTGAGCGTTGCGCTATATAAATAGTGAGCTATGAAAACGCAGTTATATTATTATCTATGCAGCAAGATACAAATAACCAAGTTATTAACTGATCGGAGAATTCAGTTATTAACAGCTAGTTCCGATCTCATTATTAACAATCAATTCTTCATATCCTTGCTCAGTTTTTCATGTTAGTTTTAGCGTGGAATACATTTAATTTGATGACGATTTGGAATAGCCAGAAATTTCTTTATTAAATTTTTATAAATTACCAGTTACTTAATTACATTGTTATCTAAATTTCGGAGCAGGCATATTTACTTAAATATCGATTTCTGTGTTTTATAACTTTCTTTTCGCTGTGTCGTGGTTTTTTGTTTGGCACCAGTTTTACCCTAAATAAACAATGATTTTTGTCACACCTGCTTTCCCGAGGGTAGGTGATTAGCATGGAAAATGTTTCCACGTTACAACAGTCTTCTCAGAACCTATGACAGTTAATTTTCTATCCCAATACGGTAGATTTTGTTATATGTGTAGATGACTGATGATTATTAAGTGCAGTTAAGTACACGAGAGATGAAAGATGGGTGAGGTTGAAACCCAGTATAAACTCACTCTGGCCTGCTCACCAACAAGCTCAGCGCCTGTATCACAACCAACAGAGTCGAATTCTCTCGCTTTGTTTTTACTGCTGAAAGACTGGAATTAACCTAGACGTTTATAACACAAACTGGTGAATAGAAAATGTGCTTCACAATCTCTCATTCACCGTTACAAGTATAGTCCTCCCACCAAAGGGTTTGGAACCAGTTAAACCGTGTCGAGTTCCTATGACAGGAGACAGGCTCTTAAGAGAACAGACATTTATTTCTAAAACGAAGCTGTTTAATCAACAGACGCCCTTTTTCATAGCATAGCCCATACGCTTCGTTAAATAAAATGTATAAAAGTCCCTTCTTCATCTTGCGACATTCAGATCAAGTAATACTGAAAATATGGATAAACACAAACACATGGCTTTTCAGAATCGCCATTTCTCGCTAGCATTGTTATCCGTGGAGACAATCAATTTTGTGATCAAATTAACTCTGTGTGATGTTCTCTTCTTACTTCGTTACTGTTTCTCCAAGCCCTGGGCAGCCGTGAGGCTTCTCTTTCGGAAAACAACTGTTAACCCAGTAGCGGTTCTCGCGTCCATCTCGTCATTTATCTCGGCAAACGTTTTGTTCTTGGTCTCCGGCAGCAGGAGGAAGCAGTAGAAGGCCCCGATCATGCAGAAAGAGGCGAATCCCCAGAAGGCACTGTATGTGCCAATGGAATCGATCACAATTTGGAACATCTTCTTCAGCAGGAAACCTCCTAATCCATTGACGACGTTCGTTATTGAGGTGGCAAGGCCTTTCACAGAAACGTGGTATATTTCACCTGTTATTGCGGATATCACTGTGCCCACTCCTGTCCAATAAAATACCTGAAACATGGAAAAAAAATTACTTTTCGATACTGTACGTCGTTTATGTAATACAATACTTTATACTTGTATAATCTTGAACAATACAAATAACAACTTCCAGCATAATGGAAACGCTGTCCCAAACCTAACTCAGTAACAGCAGTATATGTGGATTACAACATTTGTGGATTGTTAACGTAGAATGGATAAAATAATAGCATAAGCATTGTAATACACAAAATGACCAAACCGAACTTAATTGTGTAATGGAGTCTAATATTTAGAATTTCGTACAAGCAATCCATTTTAGGTTTCGGCAAAATTATTACACAACAATGACGCTTTTCCAATATCCTTATAATTTTCGTTATCCATGTTGTAGTGACACCCTTGTTTACGAGTGATACCTTCTTCTAAGAAAGAAAAAAATTTAGGACTGAAACTAATAGAACATTTAAGCAATCCGGCAGCAAACCATTCTGGTAATATAAATGTTGGGATGAACAGGATCAGCCGCAAATTTACAACGAACTCTCTTCTCGATCAAACTGATGTATCACAGCCTCGTACCAGAAAGGTTAAACTACATTCGTATCAAACAGGCGGGTGTTGCGATAAATGTGACTAATCGTTTTTGATAATTGACCCCAGTTGTAAAGCACAAACATCTCTTCTTAATTTGACTTGTATTAGAAGAAATGTAGCGGCAGTAGTTCAAACCAAGAATCAAAAAACATATGATTATTATCTTTTAGAGCATAGGTTTCCCATCGTATTCGCTCTAACGTTCCTTTTAGGAAAATATTGTTCACAGCTCCCATTCTCAGGGAATAACAATAATAATAATACTCCGACTCCTTTCTTGTAATAATTTAACCCATGGTGCTACAAATTTTTAGCTCGTAACCCACTTTTTTTGCACCAGTAATTAGATGAATACTGTACAATATATTAATATCATATATATAAAAACAAGGACAGGTTTCTTAGTGTAATTTCTCTAATTTTCCGATGTTTGCTGCCATATTTGTTATCAGCAATTTTAAACCACCGCGTTCCACTATTGAGTATGTGTTTCTTTTCTTAGCTAATAAATTGCTGACTACGCTAAATCCTATTTTAGCTACATGTGATGATAGTAATGCCATTACAAACTTCTTTGATGAAGCCCTTAAAGCAGAATGTAATACTGGAAAACAGGGGCGCCGGCTGGTCCTCAACGGCCCCTACGATCTTCCGTGGGTGGTACCGCCCCCCCTTTAAAGCAAACATCCTGTGTTCTAGTAGCCAATCAAGAAAGTTTAAGAATCATTAATCATAGCTCCAAAAGACTAATTGCGATGACAGGTACAAAACCCATTCCTGAAGTTAAAAGAAGTTCTTTCTAGTAATACGAAAATAATAATTTCCAATAGTGATAGGCTGCAATTGCAAATCTCCAAAAGCTAAGGTAATCTACTATCAGGTTGAAATATGCATAAAAACTGGATTTACCAAGACATATTGATAGTTATAGTTGTTAGGTCATTCTTCTTTTACTTTAGTGCCAAAATTCGATAAGTGGTATAAAAGAAAATAAATATTGTGAATAATTATAATACAGAGGATGTTTAACAACGAAATTAATTTACTGCACGGAAATATGGGAGTACCAGTGTAAATGACACATGATACATTTGTTAATATTAATGAATCAGATATCTTTTTAAAAAATCCTAATATTCCTTGTCCACACAGACAGCACCCAAACATTGATATGTTGAGTTTAATTCAGTATATAGCTCAGTTATGATAAAGTAGTTATGTGTGTAGGGAATGTTTCAATTTATCTAGTTAAAAGTAACTGGACGATTAATAAAATATAAACAGAAAATACAATGGCACAAGATAATCCCCTAACCGCTGAAGATTTTTAATGAACATTTTTATATGCAGCTGGTAATCCAGTGATAAGAAGCTCGATAAATTTCAGTCAAAGTAATTAAATTTTTCATTTGAAACGAAACTTTTGAGTGTTAATCTATCATTGTCATCTCCAAAGGAAATTTTTTAAAACATGAACTCTGGTAGGTGCGATGAGGTATCTAGCAGATTGTTAAAATTGTTGACACATCTCAGAAAACATATGAAATAACTTCAGAGGTCTTCTTCTTATTAGGTTTAGATATGCATTTTATAAACAACATTATATAAAAGGCGATGAATGAGTCGTGACACATTATCCCCTCATTTCGTTATTCACCCCAGTTTCAAGGTTTGTCAGGACGCATCAGGTTGAGACTGTCAGAGCCCTTCAGGTTCAGCTTATAGTGAGAGAAAGGAAAAATTGTGCATTAAATGTGGTGGGAGTAAAACATTGTTGAGAACTGGCAACTTGTTGTAAGGCAGAGAGGGTAAACAGGACGAAGGTGCCATACGCTTTAGGAATGTGAGGAGAAGCAGGTTTGACCGGTTACGAAAGTCGTGGCAGGAAGAGCACTATTTTAGTTGTAGGAGTGAATAAGATGCAGCAGCCTTAAAGGAAAAGAGGCGTAGAAATAAAGCGTAGAGTTCTAGATCATAAGTTTTTTTGTTAGATGATGGAGAATATAAGATATACTTCATTAAAGTGGATAGAGTGATTTTTTGGGGGGGGGAGGGGGGGAAAGAGAATGCGGGGAACGATAGACATGCGAGCTATAAGTGAGTGAGTGACCTGATGACCAAATTTATACTGAATATAGGCGCAAGATGGAGAAATCATAACTCCTAACGAAATAGTTGAAACTTGTTAAAGGCTAAAAGATGTTTTGGGAGAGGGGGGGGGGAGAGTCACAACAAGGAGTATAATGAATGATGTTGAGGATATGACAAAGCCAGAGCCAGTTGTCAGATTGTTACTAGTGAGTAATTGCAGTATAATAAAGAAAGCAATACAGTTTGGTAACTTAAGAGAGAAGCACAGGCCATATGGGTAGAGTCTTGGTTGACGGAAGAAGGTCTAAAAAGTGAGGTTTTCACCGACGGTTACCGTGGAGACAGAAGATCAATTGGTGAAAGGGTATTTATATTGGTTGGCAGAGACTACTACACTTTCATGATGAACGTAGATCATAGCTAGAGTGCGATAGGTCCTAGATTAATGCAAATAATCATTAGTATCTTGGCTATTTGCAGTGATTGGAGGATGAATGACGTAGATGAGGATCTTGTGGAGAAATTAAAATCATATTCCAAATACAGAGATGAGCGCAGAATGATCGTTATTGGTGGGAATTTAAACTTACCAGTTGATAACTGGGAGGGATAACACGAGGGAACTGATGATTGAAAATGCGTTAGTTAGGAAAGGAGGGTTCACAAAATTCGTTGCCCAGAGCTCATAACATGTTTGAAATGTTTCTATTAAAGCCTGAAGTAATTTGGCGGGGTCTCTGATGGATACTAGATGCTTCAGTAGATTTGTTGCCACAACTGAAAGTAGTTATAGTTACAATTATAAAAAGGCACTTCAGGATTAAAAAGTTACTTCAGTGAAACGTTTAGTATATGAAAGGAGGAGAGTAGTAGTACAGTAGAGAGAAGGTAGGAAGAATTTAAAGAGATAACAAGAAGAAATGTTTATCCCAAAACAAAATAAAAAAATAGCACAGAAACTACAAATTGCAATGGGGAGGTGAGACGAATAGAAAAGTTGATAAGAAGAGGACACGACAGTATTAAGAGACAGCAAGGCAGAAGGGAACACTTGAGACAACTAATATGGAATTAATGACAGCAAAGATAGGTTTATGAAAGATATTGGAGAGCAGGGGTACCATTGAATGATACATCTGGAAAGTGTAATGGTGGGAAATTGAACATGCCAAGCTTCTTTATAATATTCATTTTTGCTAACCGAAATACAATTTGTGTACCGTGAACAACTTATTCAAACATATAAAAATAAGGCATGTATAGAAAGTTATTAGCAGATTTAAATTGTAGTGAAATCTTAGACCATACTTCAAAAGCAAATTAATGAGTTCTTTATTTTCCGTAAAATCAAGTTACTTAAAAAATTCTTATTATATCATGGATAGTAGTTGTCTAAGATAACAGTGTTGAAAGAGGCCATGGTAAAGTCCATACACTTTAAATGATAGAAAAGCTGCTACACAATTCGCTGTAAATCTATGGAAAATCGAGATTGCTTACCTGAAAAGCTACCAGAGCGAAAAGTGGAACCCAGTCAAACTCCGAATGCACCTCTCCGTACACTTCCTCGAAGAAGAAATAGACGCCCTCTATTGCCATTGATACAGAGCAGCCGAAAAAACGTTCCGATCATAAGTGGACGTCGGCCTACCCTATCGACCAGTGTGGAGCAGACCATACTCATCAGCATCTGTACCGCTGCCAAGATTATGGAACACATGTTGGAGTCGAGGCCGCTGCCGCTTTTCTCGAATATGATGGTGGAGTAGACCAGCAATGTCGAGGAACCTGTCAACACCTGGAGTACGCCTATTCCCAACATCAGCAGGAAAGTTCTCCGGTGTACTCGCTGCAGCAACATGTCCTTGTACTTCCCTTTAGTTTCCTCTTTTTTCTCCACCGCTCTCTTCATCATGTCAATCTCCCACTTCAGGTCGGCTCGGTCTTTCTTACCTCTAAGTTTTAGTAACGTGTCAATGCCCTTATCTTCCCTGCCTCTGACCATGTAGAAGTATGGCGAGTCGGGCATCCAGACGAAAGTCGCAAAGAACAATAACACCACCGCGGCCGAGACGGCTGCTGAAGAAGCGAGGGTGACGTATGGTGCGATGCAGTAGATGGCCAACGTGCCGGCGTTGTACAGCACTTGGTGCACCGTGCCCAGTGCTCCCCTGATGTCGGCCTCAGCTATCTCGGAGAGGTACATGGGACACACTGTGATAAGCACCCCGGCTCCCAGGCTGCCCACGATCCGAGCGGCCAACAGCATTCCGTACGAGTTAGCGAATGCGATCAGCAGCCAGTTGGCGAGGAAGGGCGCGGCGGTGGCCAGCAGCAGCTTCTTGCGGCCTATCAGGTCCACGGTGAATGGCACGCACAGTATGGTCGTCAGCTGAGTCAGGGAGCTGACAGAGGCTATCCACGAGCCCTCGCCGTCGTCGATGGGAATTGGAGACCCGTCCTCTTCCAAGATAGCCAGTACTGGCGACGGCCAACCGGAGAACATACCGTACCCCAGGTAGGCCAGGCACGCTGCGAGACAGTAAGAATAACAGGTGTTACCGCAACCCAGTAATAACACTTTTCTTGTTTAATACTCTTGCAGATATGAGAACATCAAATAAACCATGCCTCAAATAAACGGAAAATCTAAAAATTGGACTGATGACAGATAAATCTCCTCATTATAAAACAGTCAAGGAGGTTGCCGCTGAACTTCCAAATGTATAAGTAATAAGTTTTTGCCGTACAAAAGTGAAAGTTGTGTTTCTAAAATAACCGATAATTTTTCTGATAGAATTATTTATTTTTAAAAGACAGATACCTACATCGATTTATTGAATGTAACTGCGGTGTTTCCAAACTTGACAACAATTGAATAAAATCAAGGGTTCCATCAGGCAAAATTATTTAATAAGTCAGCCAATATAATTACTTATGAAAGTAATTAACTGATAATCAAAACTGACCCCAAAATGTAAACATGAAACAACTAAGCATTAAGAATCACAATTAACCTAAAAAATTTGTGTTGTGTTGTAGAAAAGTTAGTATTGAGACCAAAGTACGAATATATAAACCCAGAATAAGAACAGTATTGAGGTACTGTGCAGAAGTCTCGGTTAATAATAATTATAAAAAGAGAATTTAAGGATTGAGGAATAGTAATGGAAAAAAACCCTTGTGGCACAGATTATAGGACAATGGTTCAAGCATTTTTGTGAAAACGGGAATTAAGTTGTTTAGTGGAAAAATAAAGCAAATATGAAGGATAATAAACAAATTGATTAGATGAAAAACTAGTTTTTAAAATGTTCCGGAATGTGATAAATAAAAAATAGAAGATGGTTAAACCAATTGAAGCAATGTTATGAATCAATGTCAGACGATAGATGCAAAAAGAGAAGCAAATAAACAAAACGCACTCTAACATAAGAGGGAAAACTTGCATTGTTTTCTTTTCCTACGTGCATTTCAGTTTTAACGAGATGACTGTTTCTAAGCCGAGTCTGATAACTTATGACATTTTACGCTCCAAGTTCGACTGTAACAGGGCCGGCTCTCCCTCATGTTATAGTAAATTTTCAAAACAAATAAGACGCCCCAACGTTGCAAGTACACGCAGTGGCTTCCAGGACACTAAAGCCAGAAAACAATCGCAATTATCATTCAGGAACTTAGATAAGCAGTTGATCACCAGGATACTTCACTAGTATCGAAAATGGGATTTTTGATGATATAAGAACTGCACTTAGATTGTTAGCTAGTTCATAAAATATCCTTTCTTGGAATAGCGGAGCAATTTCAGAATTGTGGTCTGTTTAAAACCATCACAAAATATACATAGGTCTATTATCAATTTACTTCTCTATGTGTAACATACTACTGCTTCGCAAAAGGTAATTGTCAGAAAATATTTACAGAAATGTACAGTACCTTTTACCGATATTCGCGTAAGTTGTTTTGAAAGTTATTCAAATCGTTTCTTATCGGTAGAGGTAATAATTAAAAGGAAAATATTTTAATTGTAAACAAGTACTTGAACATACAAAAACAAATTAAATCAACTGCAAAATTTGATTTTAATTTGAACTTCGTGTAGTGTTTTAAGAGACCGTTAATGGATTACAGTCAGAAGTTTGGCTATTTGCAGATGACATCATGGTATATAATGTGATCAAAAAGGGAACAGCTGCACGGTGACCTGGGTAAAATATATAATTTGGTAGGTCAACATGGTATGAAGATAAATGCCAAGAAGAGTCAGATTATTAGGTAAACAGGTAAAAAACTAAAGATTGATAATGTTTATAGGGTCGGGTCAGAATTGCCTGTTCAAAGTTTGAAGTGTAAATAACTTGGAACAACATTTGATAGTAAACTCAACTGGCAGGACACATTGGGCAGGTGGTAGGAAAAGGTTACAATATCCTTAATATGTTGGAGATGGTGATGAAAAAACGTACCAGCAAAGTAAGGGAATTCGGATACTCGTTTTGGGTTTCAAATAGGGAAGTTTCAGTGTGTCCTAAGGAGAGCAGCTTGATTTGTTTGTGGAAATTATCGCAGGACAAAGTCAGTAACTGATATGATAAAGGAGCTGTATTTGAAGTAATTGGAAGGCAGGAAGTGGGTGAAGAGACCGTCGGAGGTGTTCAACGGGTATGTTGGTGATGGGGCTTGGAATGATACTGGTAGAAGAATTAGGATAGCGCACGGAAAGGAAAATATGACCATGAGCACAAGCTGGTACTAGATTTCATGCATAAGGGAGTTGGAAAAAAAATTGTGGTTAAAGGTGTCACTGATTGGAATAAATTGCCACAGAAGCTGATGTATAATTTTCCAAAAACGCTGGAGTAATTTCAAATAAAAATTCATAAATTGCGAAGGTATATTGGAAGAGGAATTTTACACCCATAGTGTATAAGAGAATTATAATAAAAAATAAAAATAATAAGAAAGAAGTATATAGATGACTAGGGACATTGCCACTGCAGAATGCGCTCCAACGCAATTCAATTCAAATTAATATATCATTAAAAGGTATTTGCCATATTTGGAGCCAGCTGTTTGTTTCTTTAAGTTACTGTGCAGCCATACTGAGCTTAAAACTTGGGACCATCGTGCGCTGAAAACCCTCCTTTCGTCCCGCGGTTAACTGATTTATCACTAAGGATAATCTGATCAGCAGGAGGGCAGTCTGTATCTCACATTCTCTAAAAGTGTAAGCTTTATGTAAATGTGTCTTTTTGATTCTCCGATAATGTCAAGAACCTACTCTTTATGAGATGAAAAACGGGAAAAATTCTTTTAATTATCTCAGGTACTACGGAAACTCGCTTTGTGTCTGTAATAAAGATAGCCACTACTGAGAATTAGAACCGCGTACATTGTTTTACACAAGTGGAATAACACGGTAGAACGGATTTGAGTCATTACGCGGTGGCAGACGAATGGCGACTTACTTGTCTCCCTCTGCGTTGACTATGTGATGATTTATGGACTTATTCTGTCAAGACGTTATAACAACATTTGCAGATGTAACTTATTAGCTCTAAAAAATTACACGTAAGCTTTTGAATCTTCTACATAGGGTCATAGGGTACCAATCGAATCTGCTCTACAGATTAAAAGAAAGGCGAATTATTCAGCCACTGCATGCAGCAACACGTATAAAAGTTTACGTCGTTTAATAATAATCGCTGTACGTAATAGACAAACCGACGTACGGAGAATTTGTTGAGGAGAACTTATACAAGCTTATTGAACTTTTACTACTACTTTCTTCTTAGAAAACACAATTACTGTGAGAATAAAATTCATTCCGCCTTAGCTTCTTACAGCTTATTGTACCAGTTTTACTTGCGAAAAGAGGAACTGTTGATTGGCAGTTTGTGTAATCAGTTATGCTATTATAGTCCCTCTAAGTTAAGTAAGAGATGATTTTTCGGTGGGACTCGGCTTATTGAGCCTTATGGATGAACTGTTAACATTCGGTCCTGTCTTTTGGAAGAATTTTGATTCAAATCACCTGCGGTCACATAGTTTTCGGTATTTCAAGATTTCCTTGAAAAAACTGTAAAACCAACTAGGTCTACAGCCCGAAGGTTGGTCGGATCCTCCAGAAGGAGGCATACTAGATCATTGTGTCAAAGGTAGGATGGCCAGTTCCTTTTCAATGGGACCTACAGTTTAACGTGGAATCCGATCTGCGAAACGACCTGCCGTAGCTTACATAATCGAACAGAACTCTTTAAAATTCCTGCACATGATTTATTAATAACGTTGTTTCCCTATTTACACGCCGCTCATTGTGAATAATCCTTAAGTTGTGACTTTATAGATACCAAATCGAAGAGCGATAGTAGTTTCAATGAACGGTGCATCTATGTTTGTATGCAGGTGAGCATTTTTTTTCAACTGCACACAATGCGTCCTGTAATATAAAAGCCAATGTGCATAAACTAACAACGTATGTTATGAAACAGGCAGTCACTAAACATTTTGAGGAGAAACTACCCAGCATACTCATACATTATTGCTCTAGGTAAAATGCTTGATGGAAATGCTGTCACTATACATAACTACATGAAGACGCGTCGTCATGACACATTGGGCTAAAATAATTCATCTGAATCTAGTTATTAGCAACTGCGATCGAAAAGCGAACCAACAAGTAGAGAAAGGAAATAAGCGGAATTTGTGGAGGAGATAAAAAGCTTTACCGTTGCAGGCGCCAAAAAACAAGGGAAATAAATGTCTTACATGAAGATAAAAAGAAAAAGTAACAAGTTACAAAGTTTTGTGGTTTGAAAAGGTTTTCTGTTATTGTAATGTACTACTTGACATTGTTGTGTTTGTATTCAACTAATACACACAAAAATATTTCCTGTAATCAAGTTACGTGACAAAATTCCATGAGTTCGGAGTGTTCTTCACGGCGGCTTTGTCTTGATGCTAGAGCTTAATGTAAAAGCAATATGAAAAAGCTTCCGGTAGCGAGGGGAGAAACAAGTGACATTGTGGAGTGATCTGTCACTTTGCTTACAGCTTTCTATATTCATAAAGTGGTCTGAATAACTTTTAAATTTTCGTAAACTCTATTTAAAACTTGTTTTTCGACAAGTACAAAAGAAAAATAATTACGAAAAAGTTCCTTGGTATGTGGTATGAAGAAAGCTACTGTTCTTGTCACGTAGGTCCATTATCACGAGTGGCTGTGATAAAATGGCGGCACGTGAAATTACTACTTCTCTCTACACGTGAGTCTATTGAGGTGGTATTGATCAGCTAATCGTCGGTTATTATCGGTTCGGTTCCATTCGGCCGACGGATAAATTTATTCCTTTAGTATTGGCTATGATTACTAAAGCAAATTCTGAGTGAATTAATGGTTTCCAGTCCTGTCTATATTGAGCAATCACCTTAACAAATGTGCATTTGGTAGGTAAGATAGCGGTCACTTTGCGCAAACATCGGTGACATAATTATAACTTTCAGATAAGTGATTTTTGCGCGAATAAAGCGATCACGAAAGTTGGCTGTAATGGTGTTAGTGGCATGTTTACAAGACTGTTAAACATCTGCAGAGACATGCAGTTAATAAATTTTTTAAATTTAAATTTAATTCAATTGCAATGGAGCACAGGCTCCGGTGGCAATTTCCCTAGACCCCTATCCTGCACCCACCTACACTGTCCTCTACAAATTTTATCTTTAAACTCTTTAAACGTTTTCGTTAAATTATTCATCATTTCTCTTGGTAACTCATTCCAATCCCCGACACCCTTACCTGAAAAAGAGAATCTTCCCACACCCTTGTGCCTGAAATCGAGGGCCAGCTTGTGGTCATGGTCATCTTTTCCCTTTCCATGCACTACTTTTCATACCTACTCCAATATCATTCCATGCCTCATCGCCAATATACGCCCTGTACACTCCCATGACCCTCCTCATCCTCCTCCTGTCTTGCAATGAATCCCATTTCAGCTTTTTTATCATATCTATCACTGTGTGCATTTTGCGATAATTTCCAGAAACAAATCTAGCAGCCCTTTTTTGCACCCTCTCCAACTACTGTATTTGATACGTAAAATGAAGGTCCCATACTACACTACCATATTCGAGCAATGGTCTGACCAAAGTTTTGTAACCCAATTCCTTGACTTCTCTCATACATCCTCTCATCATTCTCTCCAACAAGTGCAGAACTTTGAAACCTTTTCCTACCACATGTCCAATGTGTCCTGCCCAGTTAAGCTTGTTATCAAATGTAAGGCTAAGATAGTTACATTTCAGGTCTTCAGCAAGCAATTCTTTCCCCACCTTATATTCATAATTAACCTTTTGTTTTTTATTTGTGTATCTAATAAGCTGACTGTTCTTTGCATTTATCTTCATCCCATGTTTACCAACCCAACTAGATATCCTGTCTAGATCACCCTGCAACTGTTTACAATCCTCTATCGTTTTGATTCTTTTGTATAGCATTATGTCATCTGCAAACAATCTAATTTCAGATATTAAACAATCAATACAATTATTCATTAGAATAATGAATAGCAATGGTCCCAATACGCTACTCTGCGGCAATCCCATTTTTACTTCCACTTCTTTTGATACTACATTTTCTACCCTAACTTTCTGTTTTCTACCTTTTAGAAATTCTTCTGCCCAGCAAATCACTTTCTAATCCACTCCAATAGATTTTACCTTTCAATTTGGCATCCCTTGTCCATTTTATCTTAAATATCTTGCATATATTCCATCAACTGAGATTGGCATGAATATCCTTGCCTGAACCCATGTTGCCTGCTTGAATACCACTTACGTTCCTCACATATATTTCTAATGTGGTTGCATATCAATCTTTCCGTTAATTTACCTACCACTGATGTCAAACTGATTGGCCTGTAATTCTCAACTCTATTTCTCACCCCTCCTTTATGTATGGGTACTACTATTGCACTTTTCCAGTCCTGTGATAAGCAGCAAGTATCCAGAGTCAATTTAAATGATGTTTCAAGGTACAATGTCACATCCGGCTCTCTTTGAGATATCTTTAGTAATATTATCTACACCAGCCCCTTTATGTTTTTTCAGCTTTCTTATTTCCTTCATGATTTCCTCAGGATGAATATCAAATATTCTACTATCGTCATTTCTAATTGTGTTGTTATGCTCGTTGTCCGAATTAGACCCTCCTGTTTCTGATTCATTGTCCCTAATGCTTTCACTGAACCAGTTTCTTAAAATCTCTGCCTTTTTCAAATCGTCAGTAACTTCTTCTCCATCCTTATCTATAAGTGTCTCTACACCCTCCCTTCCTCTCAGTTTCCTGATATAGCCATAGAAATTTCTAGATGCATCAGTCAATGGTCCTCCAGCACTGACAATACTCTTCATAAACCCATCTTTGCTGTTATTAAGTCCTTGTTTAGTTGTTTTATATATTCCCTACTACCCTATTGTCTCTTAACTCTGTTATGTTCTTTTGTTACCAACCTCTTTAACCTCCTCACTTTCCTATTATAGTACATAGGTTCTCTACTTCTCTTTATTTTCTGCCTTGGAATAAATTTTTCTTCCCCCTTTCTTATTATCTCCTTGAACTCTTCCCACCTTGACTCTACTGTACTTGTGCCTTCCTTCCATTTGCTGAATTGCTCTCTGAAATATCTCTTCAAATTTGAAACATGTGCCTTTTTATAATTGTACCTATTTCTGGAGTAATCTACTCGAAGAAGAAAGTAAAACGATTCCTGTACATTGAATGTTCAGTTTTATAGTTGGTGTCTGGTAGTCTGGAAAAGTAATGTACCTCTCTAGAAGAACTTCAACGGTTGGACTCTAATGCACTGTTTCTAATATTATTAGTTTCTGAGATGGAAGTTGTGAATCATTTTTGCTCGTTTTCTCTCTCGTAAATTAACTGAAAAAAAGATATTTAGTTGGTGATAATGTGTGTTATCTCATAGAATGTATGTGATTGTATCATGTTGGTTTCTTCGTGGTGGTGTTTATAAATTTATTAGCCAGAACAGAAAATCACACATATAGACAGTACCGAGAAAAATCAGTACCGTGGTAAGCGCAAATCGATGTGTTGGATACGTCAAGCTTCATGTATTGGTCTCCACATAATTATGTGGGTGAAACTGAAGCGAATACTCGCAGAAGCAACTGTGTAAATGGAGGGGTCTCCAAATTCCGCCTAAAAAATAACACAGTAAACAGACAACTCAGAACAGAACAAATGACTCTTTTGGTTTTATTTTATGAAGTCTGATATAAATTATGTTGGTACCGTGAATGTTGCTTTCTGTCTGGAAAACTCGTATGCTTTTTGATATTACGTTTTGTATTAATCTGTTTTTGTGACTCTTACCAATAGTGGCGTAAAAAGGAGAAACACAATCATTCATTTGAATGACAACGGAAAGCCACTATTAAACCATAATCAGTTTGGCCAGTACGCTGTTGCATATATAAGAAACTGAGCTATTTGTAATTCCCAGTGCTGTGTATACCGACACATCCAACGCGTGGATTTGTGTTTTGACTGCCTTTATATCACCAATACGAATGTTGTGGCTCCAGCAAATTTCGTCATAACATAATTTATGTTCTATTCCTATAGGGAAAATTTACATACACAGAACGTCGATAAATTTAGTCGGCCACAGGAATATTAAGTCACATTTGACATTGGACTGTTGAACTGTGGGACGAAACACCACGGTATTCTCCTGGAGTAAAGCCTAAATCTGTATGGCCTGACGGGGATCTGAACTCGAATGCAGGCCTGAACGTAACTGCTCATTGATGAGTCTCCGTAAAATATAAACTGAACAATACACGAAAATACAAGTTGCACTATGACAGAATTGATTATAATACTCTAAACAATGTTTTAAAATGTACAGATATAACATAATAGATGTTTTGAAAATTAATAAAGCAGTGCATTGATATTTTACAGCACTGAGTGAGTACCTGATGCAGAAATTGACCTGTCCTGCTGTTCTGCGGACCTACCTGTTGTAGAAGCCAGATACTGCATCAACCTGCTGCTTCCACCCATGATGCCCTGTGCTAGTGTCGATGGCAGAGCTTCAGTTGGTAGTTCTGTATGCAACAAATTGTTATCCGAATATAACTGTCAAATAGTTGATAAAGCTGGGAGCTGCAGTCCGTTTTTTTATCAGGATTTGATGGTGAAATAATATGTATTAAGTTAAAAAATATCCAATTAATGTATTTTATCACCGTGCAGTTAAGTGTCTCATTATCTTTGTTATCGGATACTTCAAAACTGGTTTTTCAGAATAATGAAAGTGTTGAGATTTGCAAATGTGTCTGTATTGTTTCTTATATCTGATAGCGTCTAGGGATGAGATATAGCGTCTAACAGCTATACAGTTAATGATTGATACGTTTTTTTATTGATCCGATATCTCATTCTGATGGATGAAATACTACAATACGAGCAAATGCACACCAACTTTTGAAAAGTTGTCGTAAATGTATAGAGTCACATTGGAACTACTTAACTGAAATCGCGAAGGTTTTGTCTACTCCAGGAAGGTACTTGGTGTGTATTATTGTTTTTGTACTGCTGTTTGCCTTCACTGGAAGCCATGAACCATCACTGGCATTCTGGAAAACATGGGTTCGATTCCCGGCCCATCTATCTCGATATAGGCTCCATGGTTCAGGGATTGCGGGCAATAGTTGAATTTCTCCCGTTTTGTTGCTCCTCGCTCCACCTTTCTCGCTTAAAGACCTCGCCGTCGACGAGCTATAAAATCGTAAAAAAAAAGAGAAAAATGACCATACGTTGAAGTCAATCTATAATTGGGAAACAGCTATCGTATTAGTATGTAAATGAAAGGATAGTTTGTATACGATTTAAGGTCCCGAGAGGGTATCTTAAATTAGTAGGCCTATATACCAGGTACGCCGGATGAAGAAATAGAGAGTGACACAGAAGAATGTTACCATACCCTACAGATGGAGATTGATCGGACTATCTAATTTTAGCAGCAGATCTTAATGCCATAGAAGGCAATCAGGAATTTGAAAATAAGGTAAGAAGTTTTGGAGAGCATCGACTTAACAAGAATGGGATTAAATTGAGGGAATTTTGCAGCTACAATAATTTCCGTATTATGAACCCTTTTCTTCCGAAAAAAAATTGATTCGTAAATGTAGACTGAGTGCCAAAGACTGAGATCCTTAATTGAATATGTTATAATGAACGACACGAGGATTTTTAATACAAAGTTTCGTATAAACAGACCACTTTTTTCTAATAAGTAAACTAGTACTTTGGACAAGATGGAGGGAAAGTGACACAAAATAAAAGGAAATATTCTAAAAAATTTAAAACTTGGGCTGTTGCAGGAAGACAGTATTAAAGATCTATACCAAAAAAGACTGGCCAAATGTCTATTAGAAAAATCGGCAAAAGAAGATATAGATACAAAATGGCATAACATAAAAGAATGTGTCACATAAACAGCAGCTGAAGTTTTAAGTAAAACAAGAGTTAACAGGAACAGGCACTAAAGATACGGAACGAAGAAATAAAAGAAGAATGACGGAAGGCTTATTGGCTTTTATGTAGAATGGTAGAGATGAGGCAAAATAATATTATAAGCAAAAACAAAATGGAACAAGATCCATAGCAAGGAAAGTACATAGAGAAAGCTGGGATAAATTTGTAAGTCGTGTAGAAAATTATGTTTATGGGTGCATGGTCAATTCCTTTAAAGTAAGTGTTATGGAGTTTGGACACAACAGGAAAATACACTACATATTGACGTAACATAATTAGAAGAATGGATAAAATACTACAAAAGCCTCTGGAGTAATGACAAAGTGATGATACAAGAAGACCCAATTGCAGCAACAGAAAGAACACATAAAGTTAAAAGAATTAAATTAAGATTTAAGCAAAGCAAAAACCAGAAAAGCAGTTGGATCGGTAGGAAGAACTGCAGAATTACTTAATAGGGAGAAATGCTACTGAAGTATCAGCTTTTACATCTAATAAACATGTGCTGGATTAAAGGTAAAATACCTCAATCGTGTCGTAAAGAAAGGGGACAGAACTGACACAAACTGTTCCAGAGGAACAAAGATTTTGAATGCAGGATATAAAATCTATGCTAGACTGCGATCAATAGCTGAAGCCAGTTTACCAAATTTCAGAGTGGATTTAGAAGAGCACGGTCTTGTTCAGATGATATACACAGTAACTGAGTAACCGATCTTCGCACGGCGTCTATCGATTTCTGTTCTGTATGCAAGATTTCACCTATATATAAGAGCTTCTAATATAATAATATTCGATTAGATATATTATTCAAACCTAACTTAGTCCATGAGATTGTGTTAGAGTCGTTCCGGAGATTTTTTAAAAAAATTATTTATTTATTTTTGTAAAATCGTGTAACAAACTTTAAAAACAAATCGTTATCAGCATACGAAATTTCAACCAAATCACTAGAGCCGTTTCCAAGATCGTTCAGTTTACCACCTCATAAGTAGTATTAAAAGGGCGGTTTGGGATACGACCTTCACGTACTGCGGCCATCTGCCTTCAAAGGCGCCGCCACCCACCCCGCTCCTCCCCTGCCTCCTGCAGCCCTCTACCTTAAAACTTAATTAAAATTTCTGTCGGGGGGATAATAAACGCCCTTAACGGCCTATTACCTGCGAGAATTAATGGCTGGCTACCTGTGAAGATTGCTTCACCTCCCTGGCGGCTTTTAACTAAAGTTTCTGTGAGAGGGAAAATAAACGGCCCTACGAAGATTGCTTTCCTCCCCGCAGCCTTTTTAACTAATATTTCTGACAGCCAGAAAATAAATGACCCTACGAAGATTGCTTCGGGCCGCCCGCGGCCTGGTAATTAAAATTCCGGACCGGAGATGGCTGGGGCCTTCCCCCCTCCACTGGAGCCAGGTGCAGGCCTGTAACAGCAGTATAAAAGAAAAATATTGATTAATCACGATTTTGTACTGAAATGCCGTCTGATATTCACAATTTCCTCAATTTTACTATAAAATGACCTTAAAATAGTAATTATTCGCAATTTAATTGATTTTGTCAAAAGTATTGATTAATCGCGATTTTGTACTGATACAGTCTAATATTAACATTTTCCTCCGTTTTACTTTACAATGGTCTTAAAATAGTAATTATTCACAATTTCATCGATTTGTCAAAAGTAATGATTAATCACTATTTTCTACTGAAATACAGTTTAATATTCGCGTTTTCCTCCGTTTTTCTATACAGTGGTCTTAAAATAGTAATTATTCGCAAATTCATAGTAACTATTGAAGTAATTAGCATATTTTCGTAAAGTGTATTCAATGGTCCAAAACCCCGTTGGTTTAATAAAGCGAGAATGAATTCTGCAAGTTGAAGAAGGGAAATTGTGAAACCTGGTGCCGGCACATTCTGCTACTCTTCCAAAAGATACCACCAGGCTTAACGTCCCCATCCAAGGTAGTTTACTAGAATTCGGTCAGTTTAGTTTTGCGTGGTACGTGAATAATAATTATTATTTATAAATGTGTTGTTCTCGAGTACTAGATGAAATGTGTAGGGATACGATGATTTCTGAGATCTTGTCAAACTAAGTACTCATTTCGGCTTACGGATGCAGTTTTAAATGTAAAATGTATATTTATAATGTCAAGGTAGGGGGAATGATCAAACTCGACTGCACTATTTTCAGTGTTACTTTTCCTCTTTGTTTGAAAGTACACTGTCGAGGTCATTAGTGGCGGGATGGGACTGGAGACTTTGAATTGGAGGGAATTCGGCCATGGCCTTTTGAAGGAAGCATCCCGACATTCACCTGGAGTGATTTCGGGAAACCATGGAAAACCCAAATCTGGATGCTCGGATTGAGACAGGAACTCGCGTCCTTCCGAATACGAGTCCAGTACGTTAACCGTTCACGCAACACGCTTGGTGTAGTATGAAATGCCCAGCCTTTAATGGCCATACGTCGACGAGGCCATCACGACCAAACACGAAATTCCACCTGATGAGTTGATATTACTTGCGTACTTGCATAAACAGAATTCAGTCTGGCTGATCTGTTAAGCCAGATGAGTGATAAAATTTTAAGTCCTGTTGGTGGACTAACACTAAAAAAGATAGTCTCCATAGGCTGTAGTTCTGTCAACGACTTCTTCAAGTGTCGACCGATACCCCTACTTTACGCATAATGTAGATCATTGAACGTATGCGAGATGCGCGTCTCTGTCTCAGCGACATTACTAAAATCACGCCGAATTAGTGGTGATTTCGTGACAGAGACCCAACTGGAGCCAAATATGTTGGACGCCCCATAATGGAAATAAGCCATTTACAGAAGATAACGATACACATTGCGTTCTTGGATGCGGAAAGTAAGTTTCACCTAGCATCATACTAACTCATTTACGATATCCCAGGTTGCATGTGACACCTAAAACTTATGTGCTCTTAAATTACATTATATGAATCTCAGAACCATTCAATATTCAAGATCGTTTCGAATTTACCAACAACGAGTGATACCATACATTTTCAGATATGGTTAGACGTGCTTCAATTGCCTTGAGGTTTCTTTGGACTCTTACAAGTTCATGCAGACCTCGTTAGATAAAATCGTTGGAACCCCTGACGATGACGTACACATTACGTTCGTATTTCACGGACCTCGAGCAGTTCCAATTAGTTAAGCGGAAAGAAGTCTCCACATACAAATACATGGATTCATGGAAGAAGCTCTCCGAGGCCACGCTTCCGCACAAATCAAAATTTTATATTTCAATTTTTCCCAGTTCATTACAGCCGTGAAAAGAAGGTTAAAAACGAAATACCCATACACCTTAAATAGTTGTTTAATATATTGCCTGATATCAAACTTCATATGAAAAATAATAAATATATATTTCGTCCATAAAACAAAATTACCATCATCAGAATTACGACGATAATCACTATATGTTCATCTATTTTTTTTTTTAATTTATAAATGTAGCGTTAGTTTTTAAATGCTCCGTCTTAACTGTATTAATTCACTCCAACGGATAAAATTAATCGTACACATCATGAAATCGAATACTGAATATTTATTTCGTATAGCTGACTACAAAATTTCTGAAAACATTTAAAATACAGTCGAAGAACATTGCTGACAGTTGAATGGCTGCCAAGGAATGTTTATATTACAAAACACCAGCTTTGGGCACTATCGATGTAACCCCCTTAGTAGACGAAACAGTCAGAAAATTATATGTAGAGCAATATATCACCATTCTGGCACCTATTTTTATGGAGGTAATTGTAGAGCTCTACCCCAGATATACAATCTCAGTTGCCTGGCAAAAGACAAAAGATAAATGATAGTAATCAAAATCGAAAAGAGAAAAGTTAATGTAATATTATAAACTACGCTAAGATAACTTTATATGTGAGCAGGTAAGTGACAGACAGAAATTGTTCGTCGTGGGAAGTATTTGTTCACATCAAAGAACTTATCGTTGTTGTCCTCCCTTCCTTTTGCGATATTCATTCACCAATACACGTCTTATATAAATCAAGCCCTCTCTTCATCCATAATTAGACTTCCAATTACCCTAATTCTAGTTTAATAAAGATGGGGTATAAACCACGGTGGTAATTTACCTTCACACACCGAACGTAATGGGTGTGCGATAACGCTCTGGCCTCGCATTCGGCAGGAGGCAGGGTTCGAATCCCCATCCGGTCATCCATTTTTCGGTTTTCCCCAAATCACACCAAGTGAAAGCCGGCATTGTTCCTTCAAAAGTCCATGACCGAATTCCTTCCTTGTCACCAGATCTTTTCCTCCTCAAATGACCTTGACGCCGACAAGTCGTAAAGACATAAGCAAAAATAAAAAAAGGATACTACTACTTCCCCACTTCATGATTATTATTTTTATTGTTATTCTTGGAGTATGATTTCAACCCAACAATCTTTACTAATTTCAGACGGTGGGCGAGACTCAATCTCAATGAAGCCGACATTTATTCAAACGGTCTCCAGCCTGTTATACAAGTATCTTGGCGCGCCACCTCCATGTCTGTAGCTGTGATATCAAAAGGGCATACGGAACTCTGTCTCTGTGATTTATCCCCCTTTCCCATCGGTTTCGCGAGACTCGGAAAGGGGAACACCTTTATCTTTTTTCTGCATCACTTCCGGCCTATATTTTCCAATTAAGCATAGGTTTGAGAATGTGGCTTGTACAAAAGAGGTGTAATTAGCCAACACATGACTTTCTACACATCGTGGCTGATCTTATTTCGACCGTGAAATTGGGAACACTGACTCATTACTACAGAGAATGTGGGAAGATGCTAGGATGGATGATGGCGGATGACAGCTTGAGCATGTCTGAGTTATGTTGTTTCTGTGGTGTCCATATCTCGATATGTATAATCTTGTGAAAATGATGTCTCTCTATACTGGGGGTATACCTGTGTTTCAGTTTGGTGTCTGTGTGTGTGGCTGGCTGGTATACCTACCAAATGGCAGCTACTCAGAAAACTTTTGTCATATTATAAGATCTACAGTGTTTCGGAGTTGTGATAGACACGAAACGGTGGTGAAAACTACGACATTATTAGAATCTATACGATATTTATGTTGGAAGACGCTAGTGTTCTCCCTGAACCTGGGGTAAATGAGTGGGATGAACATCATCTGACCGCATGGGTCAGAATTGATTTGAGGCAAAGGACACTAGATGAGAAGTGTATTGGTCTACACATCCCTCGTAATAACGAAATGTCGCCAGCCAAACAAAAATTCTACATGAATCATCAAACCAGTCGTTCGTGGGCTATGACGAATATGAATTTGGGCACATTACGGATACCTCACGAGGGACCAGCGGGCGTTATGATGTGCCCCGAAGTCCTTAGTAAGGACGTGGAGGCGAAGCTTCATTTTGTACCCCCCAAGTCTCCGGTCACAGTGAAAAATTCATGCTCAGTAGTAGTAGTTGCTAGCCTTTCTTGCTTGATATACATGCAAAGTCCTTCCTCATCAGCATATCTGACCAATTATTGCCAGAATAGTGAAGGTTATGATCGTTTACAATGCTCGATTTTTCTATCATCGTCATATGCAGATTCAAAACGTAACAAGCATCTCCCCAAGTCCACACATACGTTCGAACACCCACCATCATGCACCAACACTCACTCCCACGCTCATACAGACTCTCCACCCAGCTCACACATTGACAGATCGACATAAAAAGTGTGAAAATGTGCAAAATAGATACAAAATAATGAAAACTTACCAGTCAGAGAAATGGAACAAAGTATCGAGCATTACAGGGAGCAAGAGAGAAGCATAATTTTGTGAAAAATACAGTTTCAGTAAGAAGCATGAAAATAACGGAGTGCAGTTGCTTAACTAAATAGAATTGTTATAAAATAAAGCTCATTGTAATTTATCATCCCTTGTGCTGTAGTAAAAAGCTTCAGTTGTCGACTCTGCCTAGGTTGCAATTCAGACTAACCACAATCTCCGCTAATATTGTCGCTAGAAAAGCATAGTTTCAATCATTTGCGAATTAATACATATCCTGTATCGCATGTCTGTGTCATCATGTATCGCGATATAAACTTGATTCCAAATCTTTACAGGTTCTTACACCTTTCTTTCTTATTACCTGTTATGAAGATCGATATTTTAACGGCTGAGACTGCTTACATCGGTTGAAGTAATGACCCCAGTGAAAACGAAGGATTATAAAAACAAATCTTATCAACTTACGCTATGCCACGTAATATTTAATTGTAGTTTAGTCCACATATATCGCGATCAATTTGGATCTTCTTTCATTCAAACCATGTAATGATTACAGTAAAAAACTCGATAATTAATGTGCCAATTTAAACGAAGTACATACTTTTATTTCAGTTTTCTGACAATTCATGACTTAGTAAATGCTTAACTGAATAGAATTGTTATAAAATAAAATTCAATGTAATTCCTCGTGCCTTGCGCTGTAGCAAAAGCTTTCCGTTTCCATCCGAGTCCAGGTTGCATTTCAACCTAACCACATAAACTTGCCACCAGAAGAACAATAGATCTATCTCACGCGTATTAATAAGTGAACCGTATCGCGTTTTAGTGGAATAATGCATCGCGATATAAATTTGATCAAAAATCTTCAAGGGTTTTTAACACATCTTTCTTTTTTGTTATCCGTGATTCAGACCGATATTAAAACGTTTGAATGGCTGACACAATTACATGTTGCTGATAGGCTCAGTAATATTACACAGTGGAAGCAAAGGAAATTAAAATAAATCTTATATATTTACAATATGCCACGTAATATTTGTTTCAAACGTAGTGTAGGATGCACAGATCGGGATCAGTGTGCCAACTATTTCCGTTTAAACTAATTAATAATTTCAATAATAGTACACAGTTTTTTTTAAAAAAAATTATTCATACCATCTGCCGTAACGTCAAATGCCAGTTGTAATTCTGACCCATGCTAAGTAACAATCTAACCAAAATATTCGCTAGATATCTTACATATCTATGAACAAAGAATTTAAGGAATACTTCTATATATCAAAATAATATTACGTAAATATAAGCATTTCAACCTAACCACATACAACTAAAGTAAACTTGCCGCCAAAAGAACAATACTTCAATCACACGTATATTTATACATATACTGTATCGCATTTTATTAGCAATAATGCATCGCGATATAAATTTGATCAAAAATTTTCAAGGGTTTTTACACATTTCTTTTATTGTTATCCGTGATTCAGACTGATATTACAACATTTGAATGGCTGACACGGTTACATGTTGCTGAAATAGTAGTCTCAGTAATATTGCTCATTGAATGCAAAGGAAATTAAAATAAATCTTACAGCCACGTAGTATTTTTTTTTAAATTGTGGTGTAGGATACACAGTCCGCGATCAGTGTGCAACTGTTTCCGTTCAAACGATTTAATAATTTTAATAATAGGACAAAGTTTAAATTATTTAAAAAAAAATTATTCATGCCCTCTGCTGCAATGTCAAATGCCGGTTGTAATTCTGTCCCATGCTAAATAACAACCTAATCAAAACTTTCGCTAACATTGATGATCGAAACTTGAAGCTTTTATTTTACATATCTATGGACAAATAATTTAAGAAATACTTCTTCATATCAAAAGAATATTATGTAAATATAAGCATCTATAATTGATATGTCGATTAAATATATACTTTGGTTTCAGTGTTCTGTCAGTTAATTTATTGGCGGATACTTAGGAATATCTATTAGTATAATAGACAAGATGTAGCGTGTCGCGCCTACGTCATGTCGCGCGGTGACGTCAATCTATGACGTTTCGCTATGACGTCACGGTTTACGATATTATTTGTGGGAGTGTGCGTTATTTAATATCATTTCCAAGCAACAGTGAATAAACTAACTCACAGAATACTGAAATAAAAGTATGTATTGCGTTAAAATCGATATATCAATCATTAGATGCTTATATTTACGTAATATACTTTTGATATATTGAAGTATTCCTTAAATTCTTTGTCCATAGATATTGTAAGATAAAACCTTTGTATTTCGAGCATCAATGCTGAGAAAAGTTTCTTAAAGTATTACTTAAGATGGATCATAATTACAACTGTCATTTGACGCTACGGCAGAGGGCATGAATAATTTAGCTTTTTTTCAAAATAATTTAAACTGTACCCTATTATTGAAATTATTAATTCGTTTGAACCGAAACAGTAGCCCACTCATCTCGAATTGTGCAGCCTACACTACAATTAATAATGTAAGTTTATCAGATTTATTTTAATCTTCTTTGATTTCACTGAGTAATATTACTGAGGCTATTACGTATTTCAGCAACGTGTAACTATGACAGCTATTCGAACGTTGTAATATCGGTCTGAATCACGTTGCAGATTTTTGGTTTATTACCTACCTTTTTTGTTGAATGTTTTTGATGAAATTTATGTTGTTGCGTAATGTATATCATCAATGAATTGTCGTTTTGGTCGGAATACTGTTGCACACGTTCATTTTGTGATATTATTGGCTATGGCAAAATAAAAACGAGGCCCAAAGAATTGTGCTATTCGTTTGAAATTTACCACATACGTTCCTATGGTCATACCTTTTAAGAAAAAGTGTACATGAAAGCAAAAAGCAGCTTACGTTAGACTTGAAGCAACATGAAAATTACGAATTAACACAACACAAAACCGCCAATTCAAATATTCACGTCAAAGATAGCATCTGTACAGCAACAACTGTAAAAACGCTGGCAACGTTTCTTGATAGGATATAAATATATTCCTGCGTTGTATAATTCACTTCTTACAACAACTTATTTTATACTTATGTCGCGATACAAGACATCACCATCAATGCGCATGCGATTAAAGCTTTCATTTTGTAGCGGCAGTATTACCCGAGATTGTGGTTAGGTTGAAATCCAGCCTGGACAAAAATAAATAATGAACCTTATCACAGCAATAGCATGTTGAATATAGCTATTATCAGTTATTTAAGCAGGTTTCATAAGCACTATGTCACGTTTTGATATCATGAATCACGATGTAAACTACTCCCGAATGTGGTTAGTTTTAAAATGCAACCTGGACCAGGATAGCAACCGAAACCTTTTGTCACAGCGCCAGGCAATAGGAATTGCATTTATTTTATAACAATTCAATTTATTTCAACAATTGCTAAGAAAGGAATTGCTACAATACTGAAAGAAAAGTATTAATTTTGTTTAAATTGTCATATTGATTATTAGTTGCTTTTTTTAGTGATACGATTACTTGGTTTGAATGAAAGAAGTTCTAAATTGTTCGCGATCTATGCAACCTAAACCACAATTGAAACTAATATTACATGACGTAAGAAGTTAAGATTTATTTTTAGCATCCTTCGTTTTCACTGGGGTCATTATTTCAGCCGAATGTAAGCTGTGTCAGGCGTTAAAACATCGATCTTCATCATAGACAATAAGAAAGTTGTAAGAAACTGTGAAGATTTTGGATCAAGTTTGTATCGCATGATGCATGATTGGTATAGATGCATGATGACATTGACATGCGATTCAGGGAATGTATAAATTCGCGTGTGAATGAAGCTTTGATTTTCTACCAGTTATGCTTAAACGCAACCTGGACCAAATTGACAACTGAAACCTTTTGCTACATCACAAGGGACGAGAAATTACAGCATAGTGAGCTTTATTTTATAAAATTTCTATTTAGGTAAACAACCAAAAAGAAATCAATTGCCAGAACAGTCCGTTAAACCCGTCATTTTTGACGTTTTTTTTTTAGCTAGTTATTAAATAACGTGCATAACGTAGAACAATGGCGAAAAGACTGACGTCATAGCGCGACGTCATAGAGTGACGTCATGACGTGACAGATGACAGCATAGATGTCCCAGAGTTGCTTATTATAATATTAGAAGATTAGATTCTATGTTATTTACCAGCATAAGAATTAATAACTCACCTTAAAAACAAAGGTTGGTTCAATCTGCTCGCACACGATGTCGCAAAAGACCGGTTGGTTACAGTAAATATCAATGAAGGTTAAGCCTCCATAATCCAGATATTGCATCGCCGGTCTCACAAGGAAATGTAATAGACCCTATTTATTTTCATAATTTGTGCAAACAATAATTGAGACAGCATTAATACCAATTTAATATTATTTGCTGATGATGCAATTATCTGCAGGAATTGTTCACAAATTCAGTGGTATCTTGACGTTATTTATCTACCAATTAAATTGTAAAATGTGTAAGGTAATGTATGAGCACCACGTGAGCTGTTAAGCTGTCCAGCTTATGAAGAGTCTAAATCCATTCATTATAAAGCAATATGGATTTGGAAAAGATCTGTTATAGGTGAAGCGAACTTTTAACTGAGGTTCATAGGTTTTAACTTTAAAGAATTGTAACGCATATTCAAAGTTATTCGTCCTCATGTCGAGTGATGTATCCGTATCGCAAAGGATTGATTGTAATATAGAGAAATAGAGAAGAACCGTTGGTTTTGTAACAGCATGACTCAAGCTGGGTTCAGAGGCAAGAACTAAATTGCCTGTCCAACCAATGATAAGATTTCGATCGAATTTTTTGGCAAATAATCGAACAGGCACTGTCATTTACGACTTGCGACAAGTACGTATTTCGCTCACCAATGGGTCACAGTGTAATGAAAAATAAAATCAGTTAAATAAGATGCATAAAATAAAGGTTAATTTTGGTGCAACCCGCAATTTTATGAATTTCGGAGTTTAAATGTATATTTTGAGACAAACGACGGCCAGTTTCTTTCTTCCGGGACCTACAGATTAACTTGGGGTCTAAACAACGGACGGTTCAAGCTTTGGCAGGTTGAGGTCCTGTCAAAATTCTGTGTATGAGTAGGTTTCCAACCGAGGGTTTGTCAAGCGCTTTGAGTCACCGTACCTTTTGGCTCCGGGTAAGCTATCTAAACTACTGGTTATAAGTAAAAGATGATTTTTAAAATTTTCGCAAAAACATTGTCATTTATTCTTATGCCCTTCTTCCTTTAATAGTGCTGAAACTGAATTCACGTAACTATTTCAGTAATTAACCCTACTTGCATAGCTACGGCCTGTGTAACTTTCATAATGTCACTCACAACTCTTGTAAATGGAGGCATCATACGTTACCGTATGTGTATGTCGATTCTAGAAAGTTGTGTTTCAGTACAGTTTACTACACAAAGATCAGAAGTTTATTTTAACTCTTTAAGGATAATACTGGCACTCCAGTAGTGTGGATTGGGGGTTCGCAGACACAATAGACCTGTCAATCATTTTCACACCTCTATTGTTCTCCCCCCTCCCACCTATCAATCATTTTCACACCTCTATTGTTCTCCCCCCTCCCACTTGACTAACCTCAGTTTCCCCTCTATTGTACTACTTTGTGTGAATCGAAGTACATTCAAAGTAGTGTGTTGAGGATGAATGCTGTTGTTGGTGCATTCAGTTCTACAGCGCCGAAAGACAGAGTGAGGTTGGGTGAAGGGTGGAGACAACCTCAACCGATCGCTGGTTGTATTCCCCCGAAGGAGGCATACTAAGTCATTGCATCAGTGGTAGGACGGTCGCCTCCTTTCCTCTGGGGCCTGCAGTTTAACGTAGAATCCGAATCACTGAACCTTCAGTCTTATTTTCCAGACATTGAAGGTAAAAGTAGTACCTGTTAGTTACTGTCCTACATATTTAGTGTGCATTGTCTGTGATATGTGTGCGGAAACTCTACATGCTTGCTATTGCAAATTTTTTGTTGCTTTACAGTTTTTCTATTTCTGATATAATAACGGCAGTACAAAACATGTAGTTACGTGTCTACAATTGAGCTTCCATTACATCGCTGTACAGTAACTTTCTATCATATCAATCTTGCTACTTATCCCGTTTCTTTCACGCAACATGTAGCGTCCCAGCTAAAGATGTTTTTTCAAAGTTCACACTATTTCCCTGGGTCTCTGGTAGCAGCAATATCTGCGTAACCAGTAATTTCGGATGTTGGTAATTTCGTAATTATTGAAGCGCCATGCAAAAAAAAAAAATACTTCTCAGAATAGATATTTTTCAGTTTTGTCCGCGAAAATTTCCTAGCGTGGTGGGTGAGTGGTAACGCTCTGACCACGCATTCGGGAGGGCGCTGGCTCGAATCCCCGTCTGAGCATCCATATTCTGGTTTTCCATGGTTTCCCCAAATCACTCCAGGTTGTCGTTCCCTGCACCAATACTTTTCGCGCCTCTAATGACGACGAGGTGTAAAACCATACTAGTACGCTAATAATAATAATAATATATCCACTTACGATGGCGATCTCTTAGGTTCGTAGCCTGACACTGATACACGTGAGATTCAACATAGTCTCCTCTGTGTTCGACAGACTTCATATATCTCAGTGCTGTTATGCCATCTGCTTAAATGGATTTCTCATGTGTTTAATAAATTAAGGTGACCGCACGTATGACGACACCATTTTACTTCAAATAGGTGCCAGGCATTAATGTTACGGTGATTTTCATGCAGCTTTGATGGGAACTGCCTGTACGCCTGCTAAGTCTCCACACCACTACAGATCAAGTACAAAAAAAAAAAAAAAGCTTAGATTCCAGTGAATAACATATAGCCGCCGAAATACAATCATAAAAAGTTTTTGTATTCAGTTAGATATACTCGCGACCGTATTTTTTCCCCCGGAGTTCAGGCCTAGAAATCTTAGCGAATTTTCACTTCATCTGTACATTGTTACATGTGATACCTCTATAAACTGGTAATTTTCATGATAAGTAGAATGCAATTTTATCCGAGATAAATATGTCATCCCGTTTAGGAGATACTAACGTAGCGTTATTATATTGTATGACAAGAAAAAACCCTTCTGCACGAAGGTGAGTGGTAACGCTCTGACCACGCATTCAGGAGGGTGCTGGTTGGAATCCCCATCTGAGCATCCATATTCTGGTTTTCCATGGTTTCCCCAAATCACTCCAGGTGGCCGTTCCCTGCACCAATCCTTTCCCGCCTCTAATGATGTCGATGTCGACGTCGACGAGGTATAAAGCCATACTGGTACGCTAATAATTTATCCACTTACGATGTTGATCCCTTAGGTTCGTCGCCTGACACTGATACACGTGAGATTCGCATTCGGGAAAATGCGATTTCGAATCCTTGTCCGGGCACCCAAATCTGAATTTTCGCCTTGGTTTGTTCAAAAGGTCACTGCCGAATTTCTTCCAGTTACTTGCTCCCCGGTCCTTTCCCACTTCTAACGATTTTGACGTCAACGGGGCGAAGCCAGAAAAAAAAGACTTTTCCATAGCATTAATTTTTTCGGGTGATATCTATACTAACCTGATTGCTTATATATACGTTACACACTTCAAGCACATTCTTTACCCACATCCGTATCAAAATTGATCTGTCATACAACGTTGCAGGCAGCAACATTAGACATGTGAAATAAGGTAACTGAGCTCCGTTCCTATCCACAATATGGGTTGATACAGGTTGTACTGGCCTGGAACGTAGGACGACGCGGTTTTTCCCGCCAACCAAGTTTCGATTTTACAAGGTTTTTCCGCAATCGCTTGAGGTGAATGCTGGGATGGTTCCCACAAAGGACCATAGTCAAATTCTCTCCAGTTCAATTCTCTGTCGCCTGTAAAGTTCACGATGAGAGACGACTGAAGAGGCATAACACCCCATACGATGAAACTGGGGTTAGGGAGAACAGTTGGTCACCGCAGTGGTCTAACAAAAGAACAATAGAATGGACAGCTGGTACTAGGGTTGGGGAAGGCGGGTGTTCGCACAAGTGGCCTGGCAAAAGAGCAATAGAATCGGAAGCTGCTGCTTCGCATCTGTAGGAAAGGCAGATGTTCAAACAAGTGGTCTGACAATACAGAACTAGAACAAAGAACCGCGAGGGCAGCTGGCGCGACACACCTGGTGCGGTTGGGGTCGCTCAAGTGGCCTAACAAAAGAACAATAGAACAAAGGACCCCAAGGGCCTAGGGTTGGGGAAGGTAGGTGTTCAAACAAGTGGCCTTGATTGACAGGTGGGAGGGAGGAGAACAATAGAACAATCGAACAAAGGACCGCGAGGGCAGCTGGCGCGACACACCTGGTGTGGTTGGGGTCGCTCAAGTGGCCTAACAATATAACAATAGAGGGGAAACTGAGGTTAGTCAAGTGGTCCTCAAGTCAAGTGGCCCTCAAGTCAAGTGGCCTTCAAGTCAAGTGGCCTAATTAGCATAACAATAGAACAATAGAGGGGAAACTGAGGTTAGGTGTGAAAATGATTGACAGGTGGGAGGGGGAGAACAATAGAGGTGTGAAAATGATTGACAGGTCTATTGTGTCTCCGAACCGCCCAATCCACACTACTCACTCCAATAAACATTATCCTCTGTTCTAAATCGCCTGCGATTTGTATTGTTTTGTGTGTATCAAAGCTGTTGATATATAATTATGTCACATGAATACACAGAATTACATGAAATTGAATTGCTTAAGACACTACACGTTCTGGATAGGGATAAAGAAACATCGCCAGATTCCAAGTACAACATCCAGTAATAAAAGGATTATTGTGTAGATAAACTATTTATGATTATTGGAAGTAATATCCGTATTCTAAAAATTTCTCTACAAAATTACCTACCAGAGTTTACTACCAAATGTTACGCCAATAGTTTTTTTTTGGCGTATTTTTTTTTTTTATTCATAATAAAGTTTTACATTTATAATACATAAAATTACTTACAATTAATTTCTGACATGATAAACATAATATGTAATTTAGATTTATATATTTTATTATACTGCAATTTGTGATGTTATCGCATTTTCCAAAAAGACTCCGAACTTTTCTTTGTATTTTGTTGTCCTTTTCATCACCCACATCTTGATTTTCATTGTGGACAAATAGTCTTCTAAATTCTTCGTTTTGCTCTGTAAAATATAAAACATGGTTTGACCCAGTATCCAAATGCACGAGTTGTGTTTTTCCTCAGGAGCTATCTTGATCTCTGGTCGTACAACTATCCTGGTGTCTACATTCATCGGTGATACTTGTAAAAGGGCTGCTATAGCATGCTTTGTCCACATCCATATTTGGTATGCCTCACCACATTGGAAACGATGTAGAAGTGAGTCGATATTTCCACAAATTTCGCATCTATCAGTTGCCTTGAAATGTATTCGAAATAATTTCTCATTTGTTGCAATTGTCTCATTAACCACTTTGTACCATAAAGCTCGTATGTCTGAAGGCAGGTTCTTGTTAAAAATATTTGACCAAACAATCCCCCAATTAGTATCTACATATTTTGTTTCTATCTTGTTGCGTGGGGCATTAATCGTTAAGATTTTGTAGATTTCTTTTGTTGTTTGTGGGGGTTTTTGTAGCCGAGCTGCTGTTATGTAACTAATTTCTAGAAAATAGTCCCTGATATGTTGGAAGTTTTTATCGATGTGGTCAATTCGTATTGGAGCCTCTGCACTTGCGGGTCTGTATGTATTCACTAATTGAGATGTGAGGCTGTCCTTCGTCTTCATAATTTTGTTCATCGCTCGTAGAAAAAGCGCTTTGCATTTGATGTTGGTGTTAATAACATTCAAACCTCCGCTGCTGTTGGGCAAGGTTAATGTCTGAAAGTTTACTTTAAAAAGTTCACCTTGGCATAGAAACCATGAGATTGCTCGTTGTATGTTTTGTGTTATGGCTTTGGGGGCAGGAAGAATCTGCGCTAAGTAATTTATTTTGCCAAATATTGATAATTTAACTAAAGTTGCTTTTTGTATTATGTTAATCTGCTTACTTTTGTACCCTTGGAGCGTTCCCCTGACGGTATTTAAAACCTGGCGCCAATTATTTGCACTCATTTTGTGAGGGTTGGCTTCAAGCCATACACCTAGAGATTTGTGTTTATTTATTTGCATTATTCCATGTACTGCCAGGTTGCTTTGGAGCCCTAACCCAATATGTAGGAAACCAGATTTATTAATATTCACTGTTGCTCCACTTGCACTCCTGAAAATTTTAATTGATGACTGATAGTATCCACGTCTTCTTTGCTTGTGATATATACACCTAAATCATCTGCATAGGCACGGCAAGTGTAACGTTTGCCATTAAAAATAATGCCACTGGTAGTGTTATGAATTTTATGTAATAGAGGCTCTATATAAATTTCGAACAGAATCATAGAAAGAGGGCATCCTTGCCTCACGGCTCTGCGCATGCGGAAACTTTGTGAATCTCTCCATTTACAATAATCCTTGAAGTGACATTCGATATAAGTTTTTCGATAACGTTCGCAAACCCTTGTCCTAGCCTCATTTTTGTGATTGTTCTAAGTAGATACTAATGGTCAACACGGTCATAGGCCTTATCAAAATCTACAAAAGAATTCCTGCTTTCATAGACTTTTGTGCCGCTAAACAAATTACGTCTCTATATTCCATAGTGGCATGTGAAATTCCTCGTTCCGATATACCTGATTGGTAAGATCCCAGGACTTTTGGTAACAGCTTTGCTAGTCTTCTTTTGAGGATGCGAGCAACAATTTTATAATCAGAATTTAATAGAGTTATAGGTCTTAATTTCTGAATTTCGTGAGTTCCAGGAGCCTTTGGGACCAGAATTATTATTCCTTCAGTAAAAACTGAAGGTAAGCTATCAAGAGTCCAGACTTCATTAAAAATTTCAAGCATTTTATTTTTGATGATATTCTAAAAACGTCTATAAAATTCCGAAGGAAATCCATCTATTCCCGGGGCTTTTCTCAATGCACCAGTCTTCAATGCTTGTTCCACTTCTTCTTGATTGAAGTATTGACAGAGAAGTTCTCGTTCGTCATCTGTAACTGCTGATCTCATCTCGTTTAAAATTTCTTCTATGTCTTCTGTTCTTGCTGAACCAGCATTGTAGTTCATGAAATGGTTTAAAATCGACCTAGAAATGTCCTTTTGATTGATTAAACTCTCTCCCTCTGAAGATTTGATTTTGGTAATTAGTTGAGATTTACTTCTTTTGGTGGCTCTTATCAGATGGAAGAGCGAGGCTTTCTCCCCTTCTATAATGTCAGTGGGCTTAGAATTCCCCAAAAGCGCTTCCATTTTTGTCGCTTGCAGTTTATTAATTTTTGCTTTGTATTTCTTGATCATAATAGTGTCGTGAATTGTCGGTTCATCTTTTTGATAAAGCTCTCTCAGCCCTCTGTAAAAGAATTCCAATGTATGGTTGTCCAGAAATTTTTTCTTCGAGAATAAGCAATAATTGCCTTTCAGAGTTTAGGTTTAGCATAAAAGAGCCATCATTCCATATTTGATTTGTAGTCGTTGCATGTTCTCATACAAGCGGCCCAGGTGTTTACGACAATTTCTTCACATTCATTGTCCTTAAAGAGCGAAGTGTTCATTTTCCAATATCCTCTTCCTCGGTATATATTGGGAGGAGTCATACATAGGCGACACACGTAAGCGCAATGATCAGAGAAGCTTAACGGAATAATGTCATCACTACTTAATTCGGGTGTTAGGTTATTTGATACATAGATTCTATCCAGTCTACTTTTTGAATTTGAAGTCAAATAAGTGAAACATTTGCGGTTCCCGTTCAAAACCCGAAAAGAATCTTTTAAACCGATTCCCGTTACAAGCATATCTAGTTCCGGGCATAAGTTGGGATTAGGGCATTGATCGTTGCTATTCAGCACACAATTGAAGTCACCACCAATGATTATCTTTGACGGTTTCCTTCTTAATAAATAAGGGACTTGTGTTTTAAAAAATGACGCTGTTTCGGCCCTTTTATTGGTACCTGAGGGTACGTAAATATTAACGATGCAACAGTCATTGATATGTACTACTATCCCTCTTCCGGAGGTTAGTATTTCTTCATCCTTATAAGGAATACCTTCCTTTATTATAATTGCAGTGCCAGTATTGCTTGTTTGGTCAATGTTCAAAATAGTATTGAATCCAAAAATATTTAATTCCTTTGTTAACACTTCTTGTAATAGAGCTATGTCTATTTGATTTTTGTAGAGAAATTGACTTAGGAAGTTTAATTTGCTAAGGTTCGAAATTCGGTTTATGTTTATTGTTGCAATGGTAACAATGCGTGGCATTTATGGTTGGAACTGGTGTTACCAATCTGCTATTTTAAACGTCTTTAGACCATAATTGTTTTACTTGAATGTCTTTCTGTAAGTATCCTTCGTCCAAAGTTGTATCTTTTGATTCCTCTTTAGTCGTAATTTCTTCTACTTCCATTTCCATTTCCTTTGGATTGCTTGTACTGTTCATAGTGTTTTTTGTATTGTTGATTTCCTTAATTTACTTCTAGATTCTTGTTGTAACTCATTCTGTTTGGTTTTCGTTATTCTGGTTTTCTTTAACTTGGGTCTTATATCTTTGATTGTGTCATCAGAGCTATATCCAGGTTCAGTAATCTTTGTGTCAGGTGAGTTGGCTAGAGTATCTTTGATCTTATCATCTTTGTTATACTGTATTTTGGTAACTGGAATTTTATTTATGGTCGATGTTGTATCTGTGTCACTGTTGGTGTTGACTTTTAGTGCTTCTTCTAACTTTTTTGCATCTATTTCTTTCGTCATAGATTCTTCAGACTCTATAATAATCGGGTTAATAAATGGTATTGATTCTGTCACTTTTTTCTGAATTGCAGTATCCAGGCGACATTTCTATTTTCTTTTCTTTCTCCGTGGTATGAAAAAGCAAGTCTTCTGGCGAATTATTTACTCCCACTTTCCCTGACACTGCATTCGCATAAGTTGTTATACGATTACTAGCTAATCTGTCATTAATGCTGGAAGAAGGACCTACTTTTTTCTTCGGGCATTGCTGTCGTAGGTGCTCCGGCGAATCACATAACGCACAGGTTCGTGGCTGTCCATCATATATAACAAGGGCTTTATGTCCTCTTATGTTAACATAGGACGGTATGTGTTTTTTGAGGTCAACACGTAAAACCCTAACCCCATTGTTTACCTTGAAACGCATGTTTCCTGCCCATTTTTCTCCATATACTTGCATAACATTACCATAAATTTGCATTACTTGACTGATACAGTCATTTTCTACTTCAAAAGGTAAATTATACAGTTTAATCGTGCGTAATCCTATGCCTGCAAAGGTTATGCGAACGTGACTCACCTCGTTATTTGTGTGTGTGAAAACCATATCACCATTGGTCCTTTCCATTACTTGTATACATCTTTCTTCGTTACTTAGTTTAACATAAACTGCATTTTCCAGAAAATCATATTGTAAACCGAGGACATCATCTTCGCGTAGTTCGATTTGATCGTATAGCCATTGGTCAATTTCGTATACTTTCGGTCTTGGAAAACCATATGAAAAACTGAATTTCATAGTTGCCTTTCTTATCGTCGAATCCATAATACAATAAGGGGTGTTATAAAACTCTATAAACTGTTACCTTATGTGTGTAACTTGCTGAATTAAGCAGAAATACCACGACAGTTACGTGCCGTAATGTAACTATACACAGCACCAAAGATGCTACTGTCGTTTCAACAAGCAATGCCTTTCCCATCCTATTATCATAGAAAATCTATTTTTCTCTCAGTAGATAATAAGTAGACTCTACCTTGCATTTATTTTCATTCAGTGTTTAGCTACCAGGCTAGACATTTTGTCCACTTGCCCCTGCAACTGTTCAATGACCTTTCATGTTTTGATCTTATTATATACAATTATGTCATACAAACAGCTTAACCTCTGACTGTAAACCATCAGCATAATCATTATTGAGAATAATGAACAGCAACGGTCCCAATACAGCTCCTTTTTCCCATACTCCTCTTTTGAAAAGGCATTTCCTGAGCTAACTCTTTGCTTTCTAGATCTTGAGAATCCCTCTAATCAGAAAGTCACATCTTCATCCACTACTGTGCTTTAGACTATTTCTCTGTTTGTTAAATGGCTTCAATGTCTATTTCTTCCAAAAAATCTTGTATGTAGCCCACTAACTGAAGTTCATACGAATATCTTTTCTTAAACGATGTTGCTGTTCATAAAACCAGTTTCCTTCCTTTCGCCCTTCCTATGTGGACCAACACCACTATCACATTTATCCAGTCTTTTTGTAAGCAACAAGCCTCTGACTTAGTCTAAATAAAATTATAAGGTAATGTTCAATGAAGTAACCACTTTTCTTTAACACATCTGAAATAATAATATCCACACGTACCTCTTTACGCTTTTTAAACTCAGAGTCACATTAACCCTAAAGAAGAACCTAAGGTACTGAAACAATGATGAGAAAGAAAATTAATATTGTTCAGATAAATAAGATTAGGTCCGTAATAGTTTTGTAGTTAATTATCGTCATGCATTAATGGCTAAAGAGTCATATTTGAATTTCTGTAGTAAAAATGTGATGTTGACGTTATTTAAGTTTTATTGATAGGCCTATATGACACATATTTACAATTCTGGTGAGTATACAAGAATTTAATTAAAAATGGAATTGTTACCAGGTACAAAATTACTGTCATTTTCTATTAAAACGTGTAGAAGTTTACGGTGACTAAATAAACATATGTAAATATCGCAAATATTTATACGTGTGGAGAAGTTATCCCTCTGCCACTAAAATATAGCTGAATAAATGGTCAAAACGTGATATACATATCATCAATCCATTTAATGTAATAGTAGAAAAGTTACACTTTATCTGTAAAACTTCGGGTAAGTTTTGATATATGACTGCTCTTCATGTAGGAGACACTGTAACTCTGGTAGAGGTTTCACTCCGGTGAGGATTTCCCCTCGTTTACTTTAGTGAGATACATTTATGTTGCTAATCCACCTTTTGATAACGTGATTTCATTTTTCTTTATTACACTTCTGATTTACGCGTTTCTGCATATCTTTCTTAGCAATGAACTATTGATTGAAGAATCGTTCTCAGTACTAATTCATGTCTGATGTCAAATAAGCCGATTAAACAAGTCGACCACAGAATTAGTGGTACCGGTATTTCATACTGTCTTTCGTTTTTTTTTTTTTTAGATTTCCTCTAACCAAAATACATTTTGCCATATTATCTAAGCTGTCTGATAAACACTTTGGTTCTGCAGATCATACAATCCTTATAGCCTGTATTCTAGCCTCTTCATCATCACAGCATATCACTTGGCTAGATCCTCCTTATGTTCGACATTGCTCGCTTTCCCCCGAGTCCTGGCATCCATCTCGTCGTTGATCTCGGCGAATGTCTTTCCCTTGGTTTCTGGAAGCAAGATGGCTGTGTAGATGGTGCCGACGAAACAGAAGCCGGCGAAGCCCCAGAAGACACAGAAAGTGCCCACAGAATCCGTGACTACCTGGAATAGCCTTTTGAGGCCGAAACCCAACAGGCCGTTGACGATTGTGTTAATGGACGTTCCTAGCCCCTTAACAGACACGTGATATATCTCGCCCATAATAGTCGACAGAACTGTGCCTATACCAACCCAGAAAGATATCTGAAACAAGAAAAGGTGACATGTGTTTAAAAGGAGGAGTAAAGTTTCTCAAGAACATGATAAGGCACCATTCCACTTTGCTTCTTTTGTTTATGTTACTTTTATTCATACCCAAAATAATAAGAAAATTTGAACTACAGAATAAAGAATACAAGTCATATACCTATAAAGATACAGCCTAACCGATTCATCTGACACATTCCTGAGCATAGCTGTTGAGAATACTTCGAAATTTACTCTGTTCTTGGATAAAAGGCTTTGTTGTCACTATAGCTAAAGATGTTTCACTCCATCAGTATCCAGATATGTACCGATTTCCCATGGTTTACCAAAGTCACTGAAGGTTTATATGCCTGTCGTGTTTTAACGGATGTGTTGCCATCTGTCTGTGGAACCTGTAACTTGTATTCTGAGTGATAAGTGTATTTATATTTGTAAAACTTGTAGTTTATGAAGCGGAAATGTGGACCGTCCCAGCATACACCTAAATAATTGTGGAAAACCATCTAAAGCCGTAGTCAGGACGATCAGTATGGGGTTCGTTATTTGAAGCTAGACCCGCTGTTCCTCCTCGATCGTGTCACGCGCTCAGCCACAGTGGTGGATCATTAAAGTTTTTACAAGGGTGAAAATAATTTCCTGCGAAACTGCTCAGTGAGTTCTGAAAATGAAAGAAGTTGAGATTGTATGGGAATCATTCGTTAACCAATTTAGGCAGAAGTTCCAGCTGATATCCGGATGATTTGGTTACTCCACTGTAGGACCTATGTAGCTATATATGTCCGGAGTTGAATAATTGTCTACACTTTAGTTACTGCCTCGTTCATAGTTGGACGTCAAATACGAAACAACAAATCTTCTAGAGCGCACAGAGCAACTGTTGTCAGTTTAAGAGCATGTAGAAATATCGGCAAACTGGACTTTTTTTTTTTTTATTCTTTCTTTATCTTAAATGTCAGTCATGGTTCTTACCTATGAGCTACGAGATTTATCTTGTAAATCCTTATAAACATTTTCTCGTCTTTGGAAGACAGTGTTGCTGATTTGGCAGTCTATAAAGCAGCTGTACAAATAAAAGAGTACTTTTCTTTGGTGAATACAGAATTCGTCTGAAAGTATATTTTGATCTCTGTGAGCGTTTTGATACGTTATTTGAAATTTAAGTACGTACCTGGTAAGCAATGAGTGCTGTAAGTGGCACCCAGTCAAATGATGCTGGAACGTCACCATGTACTTCTTCGAAGTAGAAGTAGGTACCCTCTACAGCCATGGTGATCCCACAGCCAAAGAACGTTCCAATCATTAGCGGTCTACGACCCACCTTGTCAACGAGGAGGGAACACACGACGCACATGAACAGTTGCACCACAGCCACGATGATGGACGAAATGTTAGAATCGAAGCTGCTGCCACTGTTTTCGAAAATGGTGGTAGAATAAGACATCAAGGTGGAGGAGCCACTCATCAACTGGAGAATAACGAGCCCCATTACGAGAAAGAAAGTCCTGCGGTGTACGCTGTTCTGGAACAAGTCTTCGAACTTCCCGCTGGCCGCCTTTTTCTGCTCCAGTGCCCTTCTCATCATTGCCAGCTCTTCTTCCAACTCCGCGCGGTCATTCTTCTCCCTGAGCCACATCAGAGCTTTAACGGTGTCGTCTTCCCGACCCCTTTGCAGGAAGAAATAAGGCGAATCCGGCATCCATACAAATGTTAGGAGAAACAGAATGGGTACCAAGCACGATATGGAGGAAGAGAGGATGATGGATGTGTAAGGAGCGATGCAGAAGATGAGTACGGTGCCGCAGTTGGCCAGCACTTGGTGCAGTGTGCCCACCGCGCCTCTGACCTTACTCTCTGCTATCTCAGAGAGGTATATGGGCCCAACGGCGGTGAATACCCCTCCGCCGAGGCTACCGACGATGCGCGCGGCCAGGAGAACGCCAAACGACTCGGCGAAGGCGATCATGACCCAGTGCGCCACGAAAGGAACTGCGGCGGCCAGCAACATCCTCTTGCGTCCCACCACGTCGACGGTGTAGGGCACCACGAAGACTACCAGCACAGTGGTGAGCGACGCGATGGACGTGACCCACGCGGCCTCGTCGCTGGTGATGGGCACCGGCGAGCCGGGCGCCTCCAGCATCGGCATCACGGGCGACGGCCACCCGCCGATTATACCGTTCGACATGTATCCCAGCGACGCTGTGTGAAATACACAATGTAAGGATCAAATCTTAACGGAATGGATTTCGATTGATAAAATCAAATCTTTTGACCAAACTGTAATTGTTGATGTAGAAGGAAATCTTGCATGGTTTACATTCAATACAGATGGCTAACATCAATTACTTGAGAATGGTAATTGAGTGGCCAAGTTGTAGTGGATATGTGGAGTGGGAGAAATTGATGCTAAATACGCAGGAGTCCCGAAACAAAAATTTCAGCTTCATATTGCGATTGAGCTTCGATGTGAAATAATTTTTAAAACAATTTAAGTTAAGGTGACAAATTCCACATTATAAAGTACAGTTATAGAGAATGAGAAATCGTGTTCAGTATTGTTAGTCAGTACCTTCAATTTGTCTGTAATGCAGTAACCAGCTTTTAGGTAGTATGAGTTTCACTGTTTTTGTAATTAGAGCACGTGAATCTTGCAGACAAGTAGCAGCGGTGGGTATAAATTAACAGTCAACTGTTTACGTTTTTATCTACTAACTCAATACCGATTACTACATTCGTTTGATTGCTGGAAATACCTGACTAAGTGAAATCAGTGTTGTCCGTTTATTCACTGAGCTGAGTTTAGCGCTAGACTAAGAGCGCGTGTGCTTGTGCGAAACATTCAAAGGTTCAGCATTCTTTTTTTTTTTTTCTTTTTTTTTTTTCGTTTTCAAAAACACACTAGATACGTATGTGCGCTTTGGATGATATGTGCAGACGCAGATGAAACTACTAGTTCACTACAAGGTTGTACACCTCCATTAAGTCATTAGAACAGGAATAGGATTGAGGATAAGGGATGAGAAAAAATTCGGTCTTAGCTTTATGCAAGAAACCTTCCTGCCACTAGTCTGGATTAATTTTGGGATACCATGAAACCTCAAATATGAGGTCCCCGACGGGGACTCGAATCGTCGTTGTCCCGACCTATCACCTATCAGGTTCGGTTTACTGTATGAACATCTGCTTTTGAGCTAATTAATTAATTTAATTTAATTTAATTGCAATGGAGCACACGCTCCGGTGGCAATTTCCCTACACACCCAACTTCCCCCTATCCTTCACTCACCTACATTTGCCCTCTACAAATTTTAACTTTAAATTCTTTTAACGTTTTCCGTAGGTTATTCATCAGTCCCCTTGGTAACTCATTCCAATCCCTGACACCCTTACCTAAGAAAGAAAATCTTCCCACACCCTTGTGCTTGAAATCGAGTGCCAGCTTGTGGTCATGGTAATCTTTTCCCTTCCATGAACTACTTTTCATACCTACTGCAATATCTTTAAATGCCACATCGCCAGTATACGCCCTGTACACTCCCATTACCCTCCTCATCCTCCTCCTGTCTTACAATGAATCCCATTCCAGCTCCTTTATCATATCTGTCACTGATTGCATTCTGCGATAATTTCCAGAAACAAATCTAGCAGCCCTTCTTTGCACCTTCTCCAACTCCTGTATTTGATACTCAAAATGTGGGTCCCATACAACACTACCACATTCGAGCAATGGTCTGACCGAAGTTTTGTAACCCAATTCCTTTTCTTCTCTCGTGCATCCCCTCATCACTCTCTCCAACAAGTGCAGAATTTTGAAACCTTTTCCTACCACCTGTCCAATGTGTCCTGCCCAGTTAAGCTTGTTATCAAATGTAATGCCAAGATATTTACATTTCAAGTCTTCAGCAAGCAATTCTTTCCCCACCTTATATTCATAATTAACCTTTTGTTTTTTATTTGTGTATCTAATTAGTTGACTCTTCTTTGCATTTATCTTCATCCCATGTTTACCAACCCAACTAGATATCCTGTCCATATCACCCTGCAACTTTTTACAGTCCTCTATCGTTTTGATCCGTTTATACAGCATTATGTCATCTGCAAACAATCTAATTTCAGATAGTAAACGATCAACACAATTATTCATTAGAATAATGAATAGCAATGGTCCCAATACGCTACCCTGCGGCACTCCAATTTTTACTTTTACTTTTAAAAATTCTTATACCCAGCAAATCACTTTCTCATCCACTCCAATAGTTTTTACCTTATTTACTACCATTTTGTGGCTTACTCTGTCAAAAAAGTAATGACTGTTTCCATCGACATGTAACATAGCTATTTATTTCAAGCACTTCTACAATTAACGACGAGGATTTTAAATTGTTTTACCTCGATATATGTATGGCACTTGGTAGAAAATTTATTTCGGTTGCCTGTGAAGGTATTTAGTTTTCAGCGTCCTGCTGCGGCTTCAAAATCGCCCACTGCTCACCACATAACTTCCGAACACCTTGTGTAGATATATAAAATTTTAATTTCATGGATACTAAGATTATTAGAGGGACGTGGCATTTTTTATTTTTTAAAAAATTGATTGTTTAACCCACACTTCCGAAAAGAGATCATTTGACTGACACCTGTACCTGCTATTGGAATGTCAATGTCAATATCGATCCACAGCAGCTGTGATAGTATGTTCTTTCATAACCACATTTGGAAATTTATTAGGAGGCTAATTGTTTTGTGCCATTTAAATATAATTTCGAAAAATTAATTGACATCTCCAGTAATGGCTTCGAGAGACGTCATTGTTTGCTTTCAATATTCCGATGTTGGAAATGGTACCAGATTTACCATTGGAGCTGAATTTGTAACTATCTTACAGATTCACGTTTCCTTAAGCCAATTGACTAAGCACAAGTTTCTCACGATGGAAATTCAGTCTTGTGAAATGAAAGGAGAAGTAAACTGTGACTGTCGACTTGTTCAGAACGATGAAAACAGGTATGCACAAACACGCTAGAGATTTTTGCATTTTGCGACATTTTGAAGTAAGAAACTACCCTATTGCATTAGCTGAATTCTGAAAATATTTACTTGTGTTCCAGTCACTGAAATCAACTGTCGTGCTATGCCATTCAGAGTCTGCAGATGGTATGGATAGCGCGTGACGCTTGACATAAGTTACTGAGGGCGAGTCAAGTAAAACCGATAAAAAGCAGTGTCGGTTCTTGGAAGTTGGTTTCGGACTTCACGCAGAATGCTTGATGGTCACTGTAGAAACTAGGGTATTTCACATCTTCACAGTGAACATAGCACAACGCAACTGAGAGGTAACGATTACAAGATGGGACTCCGCTTATTGGTGGTATACTAACAGCACAGGCAGTTACTGTAGCATTGTGAGCTCAGCACTTGCACATGATATGAATGTGACACCGAAGCAACTTGATACTGATTAAGTGAATGTTTAGGAATAAAAAGAAAACTGATCAGGAAAATTATCTGCACCAGGAATTAGAGCTTGTACAAGTTCCTCTCTATTCCTTAGGTTGTAATTCCAGTACTTCTTATCAAGAAAACACCGACAATCTATGCAATGCAATTCGTAAAGAGATTGAAAGATCTAACTATCCATTCGGAAACAGTGCCCGGTTATCCGATAAGAAGGTGATCAAGTGGAACAATTGTTGTTAAATTTTGATAAATACATGCTGCAAAATCAATTGAATTTTTGTTTATTTATTTGTTTTCCAGACGCTTTTCACTTCTTATGTAGAAAAATCTTCTGCGGTCTGCCATGTTGTGTTATACATGTTATAAAGTGGTTGTTATTACATTTTGTACATTGAAATTATGATAGGAAAATTATAATCTACTTAAGTTATTAATTTACATTGCATTATTTACACATTTGCATGAGCGACTTTAGCTTTGTTTTCGAGTGGCAGGCCATTTTCTGCTTGTTATTTGTTGCACAACGAGACTAGCACTACACTGCACTGCACTGCCGAATGGCCGGTCTACTATAGTTCCACAATTTCCAGATATTGTTAAAATGTATTACTTTTATTGTTGCCCACTATAAACTCAGTAGAAGAGGTACTTGCTATAAATGTGAAAGCACGACTTGTCACCGTTGCACCATCAGCGAACATGATAATATCCTCTGATTGTATTTATTTTGGAATTATCTAATATTATGAAAAACAACTATTGGTCATCTACGACGTCACCTGTCACGACATGACGTCACTCTATGACGTCACGCTTTACGCTATTGTTTTCGGTTATGCACGTTATTTAATAACATTTCTAAGCATCCGCGAATAAATTGACTGACGGAACACTGAAATAAAAGTATGTATTTGGTTTAAATCAATGTAATAATTATTAGTTTCTTAGATTTATTTAATATTCGTTTTATGCAGAAGTATTCCTTTAAAATCTTTGGCCACAGATATATAAAAGCTTTAATTTTTGCAATGTTAGCGGCAGTTATGATAGATTGTTATTAGAACTGGCACTTGATGTTACAGCAGAGGACATGAGTAATTTAATTGTTTTTTTTAATTTAATTTGTTTTCTTAAGCGTTCCGTTGATTAAATCATTAATTCGTTTTAACGAAAGTAGTTCCACACTGATCTCGAACTATACAGCATAGACTACAATTAAAACTAATATTATGTGGAATAACGTAAGTTCTTAAGATTTATTTTCAATTTCTTTTGCATTTACTGATGACATATTTCAGCCGCATGCAACTATGTCAGCCTTTCAAAGTTGTTATTATTTATCTGAATCACAAATATAAAACCTGTAAAGATCTTCGATTTACTAGATATCGCGATGCATTATTACCACTAAAATACGACATAGTACATGTATTGATATGCATGTGATTGAAGTATTGTTTCTTTGGCGGCAAGTTCAGTACGTGGTTAGGTTGAAATGCAACCTAGACCAGGATAGCAACGAAAACCTTTTGTTACTGGGTAAGGCACTAGGAATTGCATTGAGCTTTGTTTTATAAGAATTCTATTGATTTAAGTAATTGCTAAGAAATGTTGTGCTAGAACGGCATATTAATTATCAGTTCCTTTTTTAATACTGAAATCATTTCTTGGTTTGAATGAAAGAAGTTCCAAATTGATCTCGATCTATGCGGCCTATTAAAACTATTATTACGTGGCATAACGTAAGTTGTTAAGATTTATTTTTAGCATCCTTCGTTTTCATTGGTGTCATTATTTCAGCCGAATCTAAGCTGTGTCAGACGTTAAAACCTCGATCTTCATCATAGACAATAAGAAAGATGTAAGAAACTGAAGGCTTTGGATCAGGTTTGTATCGCGATACATGATGACATTGACATGCGATACAGGGAAAGTATTAATTCGCGTGTGATTGAAGCTTTGATTTTCTACAGGCGATATTGGCGGAGATTTTGGTTAGGCTGAAACACAACAGCACATTGAACTTTATTTTAGAAGAATTCTATTTAGGTAAGCAACTAAAAAGAAATTAATTCCGAGAACATTCCGTTAAACCCGACATTTATGACGGGCTTTGTGGCTAGTCTAATATTATAATAAGGAACCCTTACTCATCTATGACGTCGTCTGTCACGCCATGACGTCACTCTATGACGACGCGCTATGACGTCATGCTTTTCGTCCTTTTTTTGTCCAATTTACGATCAGATACGTTGTTCTAGGTGCAGTTGTATTTAGCTAAGCATCAGTAAATAAATTAATTGTCAGAACACTGCAATAAAAGTACGTATTTCATTTAAATCGATATATTAAGTATTAGTTGCTTTTTCTTAATTAAGATTCGTTTGAAGTAGGTTTTCTCTTATACACTTTGGACAGCGACCGTTCTTACAGTAAGCTAAGATTACATCATTTTCAAGATAATGAACATTATTTGACGAAAATTATACTTAGTCAGCGAAGAAACGTATTGTTTAAATACTGCGTCATTTTTGACGGGTTTACAAGATATTTATATCCACTTTAGATATTTTAAGTCACTGTTATACCTGAAGGAATGATTCGCCGAAACACTGAAATAAAGGTACTGAATTTTAATTAATATATTAATTATTACCTGCTTTTATTACTGATGCAACTATATCAGACACACGTAAATATTTCCAATACGTCAAATTTAGATCGCAATACAATGAATTTATTCGTACACTGGTTATCTATGAATTTTGAACGGCAATATTAGTAGAAGTTGTGGTTATGTCAAAACACACCTCTGAATTCTTCCAATAACATCTTTCGACGCCTCATCACAAACGTCTTGTTCTCTCCCATTACTCTCTTAACCCTCCTCCTGTCTTCCAACCAATCCCATTCCAGCTCCTTTTTTATATCAGTTACTGATTGTCTTCTGCGGTAATTTCCAGAGACAAAACTAGCTGCCCTTCTGTGGAATGCTTCAATGATGATGTAACTTCCAACGTTTCGGCACCCAACCTGGGGCCTTCCTTAATGCTGTTTCGTAATGATTTATCACCTGCTTATATCTTGTTACTCCACATCGTCGTTCGCAGGACATAAATCAGCCTGAAATAGCCCTGTGGAATGACCTTGGTTGGGTACCAATACGTTTGAAGTAACATCATTAAAGGAGCGTTAAACCCGCAGGAAGGTGGAATTTTACAAACACGTAGCGTTCTAAAAGCATAAAATTTTATATTATTATCCAGAAAATACTTAAATCCTACTCTGACTGTCTACGGAATTTTCTTTCTGTATTTAATACTAGTGGTATTCTAATTTTGATTCTCGTGACCGTGTGGCGCTTTTCGTAATTGAAGCTCGTTGACTTTAATACAATTACAGAAATTTTAAAATTAAAATCTGTTATCAATTATGAAAACGCGAGTTAGTCTGAGATGAATATAACGTGGGCTATGCGAAACGTTATGTGTGCCGTACCTGACACTGCAGCGACATACTGCATGCGCCTGCCGCGGCAGGCCATCACGGAGATATTACTCCAAGCTGCCACTTGTCTTCATGTTGAAATATACTCTGCAGACAGACACTTAACGCAGTAGGCACTTATATTCTTTTTTCTGGGACTTCGAGTTCTTGACAGTCTTGCGTTATCTTTAGAAAACCCTAATTATCCAAGCCAATGCTGAAAGATAGACAGTGCTATCAGTAGTGAAGTATCCAAAAAACGATTAATGTTAGAATGCGGGGTTTTGATTACAGTCTGCTGCAAATCTGATTCACAGGAACAAGAGATAAAGCCTGTCTTCAGATCCTATCACAATTTTTCAGTGCATCTTATTCTTAGAACAGTTCGTCAATACTTTTAAAACTGGTTTGCTGTTGGTTGCTACTACCGTAGTGACTATGAAAAAATTGGTAACATTATTACATCTCCGTAAGCCACTACATAGTTGCTCTTGAATGGAAAGAGCGTTACACAAATTTTTATTTCATATGTATATATAGCCGATGCTTATTTATAAAGCATTTCCAGCCCATTGAAGAACTTTAAAAAAATAACAATCACAAATAGTTTTCAGTGTTGTTCCATTTTTCCATAATGTTAGAGAAGTTAACGTCAATTCACATAGTTATTTTTACATTTACTCAGACTTTTGTAATTGTAGTACTAATAAATATAACAAGAAACAATTTTATTCTCACAGTCCTGGAAACTTCTAGTGGTGCAGAAAGAATTATAATAGGTACACCTTCCCTTCGAAGATTCGTAATTCTACAGAAATGCAGCAGCATTAGCAAGATTTTTTCAGTGAAATATTCCATCGTGTTTTTACTCTAGTCAGTAGCAACCGTGTTCCCGGTTCAACAATAAACGCACAGAGTAATTTATTTATTTATTTATTGCTCACCTATCTTCATACCTTATCGGCGTCCAATAGTTATAAGCAGCGCTGAATCTGTATTCTGCTTCGAAATGAAATTTTTTTGTGAAACTGAAAAATGTATAAACTCTACAAACCTCAAAATACAGGAACATCCGAGTAATCAGCCATCATAAACCTCTAAAGATTTAAAGAAACTTTAATCGCATTGGCTGGTAATAACGCAGCATATGAAAATAATATCTGTTAGGTACGTAGCATACTGATAAAGAACTAAATCAGTATAACTGAGTAACAGAAGAAAAATATAAAAACATGATGAGTAGTAAATGAAACAAAGAAGGAACAATTACACGTTGACAAGTGCCTATTTAAGTCTAAAGCATACTTACTTTCTCAGTATATTAGTAGGACAACTGAAATATTAATCAGGACTTTAAAATACAGGGTGTCCACAAATGAATATCGGGGTTTTAATGCTTTATAAGATTTATTACATTATCCTTACAGTTATAAATGATATGTCAAATGAAAGAGCAACTCAAACAGTTTTATATACAAGCTTACAAGTGTTCTATGTGGGCACCATTTGTCACACGGCACACATCAAGTCTGTAGCCGAGTTCTTCCCAAACGTTGAGCAGTGTGTCTTCAGTAACTGTTGCAACAGCTGCTTCAATCCTCTGTCGTAATTCAAGGAGGTCGGCTGGTAACGGAGGCACATACACACGATCCTTGATGAAACCCCAAAGGTAGAAATCGCATGGCGTTAGGTCAGGTGAACGTGGAGGCCACGCATAGCAAGCTCTGTCATTGGGCCCCTTGCGGCCAATCCAGCGGTCGGGTACAGTTACGTTCAACCAACCGCGTACTTCGTTATGCCAGTGAGGTGGCGCACCATCTTGCTGGAAAATGAAGTTCTCTGGTTCATATTGTTCCAACTGAGGGAAGAGCCATTGCTCTAGTGTATCAAGGTAAGAAGTACCAGTTACAGTCGGTTCATCAAAAAAGAAAGGTCCGTAAACTTTCCGCCGGGATACGGCACAAAAAACATTGATTTTAGGGGAGTCTCGTTGCACTTGTACGATCTCTCGAGGATTTTCTGAGCCCCTGATCCGCACATTATGAGTGTTAACATGTCCACCGAGGTGAAAGGTCGATTAATCACTGAAGACAACATGATGTAGAAAATCTTCATCGTCATGTAACAACATTTCGTTAGCGAATTTGGCACGTAAACCATGGTCTGCAGGCTTTAGAGCCTGTAACAACTGTAAACGGTAAGGACGTAGTTGCAAGCGTTTCCTTAAAACTTTCCAAACAGTCGACTTAGAAATTTCTAATTCGCGACTAGCCTTCCGAACAGATTTCTTTGGGCTACGAGTGAACGACTCTCTCACTCGCTCAACAGTCTCTTCGCTAACTCTTGGTCGACCCGCGCTCTTCCCTTTACAAAGGCAGCCTGTATCTTCAAACTGATGATACCATCTACGGATGTTATTGTCACTTGGAGGATCACGCCCGAACTTAATGCGGAACGCACGCTGCACAGTAACTACAGATTCAGTCTTTGCAAACTGTAAAACACAAAACGCTTTCTCTTCACTAGTCACCATCTTTGCTACTACCGCATTCTAGCGGATCGCAGCGGAAACATTTCTCGCACATGCGCACTAGTGCCAACGAACAAAACTGAGTTGCTCTTTCATTTGACATATCATTTATAACTTTAAGGATAATGTAATAAATCTTATAAAGCATTAAAACCCCAATATTCATTTGTGGACACCCTGTAGATTCACTGCAGAACTTATGTGAATGTCCATATATTTGGCACTGAGTTGGTGTAGTTGCTGAGTGTATGGGACAAGGATAAGAAGGAGAAAAGCTAAATGTAAAGATCCAAAAATGTATTTAAAAGCACGAAAATATTTTTCTTCAAATATCAAGTTTATTTAATTATATTTTACATAGTAACCACATAAATTTCGTGGAGAAAGGTGTAAATTGTAATTTAAAATATGAATGATACTTATGCGAAAAATAAATGTATAAAAATTAAAGTCTTCTTAGGTACTGAAAGTTATCGATTAATTGTCTTGTAAACCTGCTAACAAGAAGAAATAAATATTCCATCAGCCTTTCATTAAAAATGTCTGCATTTTATTAAGGAGTTTTGCACAGAGCCTTAATTTTTGGCTGCTGTACTTAAGATTCTTAGCAAAGGCGCACACGGAAGACTTCTATGACGAGGGAACTTATTTAACTATGCTCAATGTTTCTATGAGCTAAAAACTGTTTTTGTATAAAATAAAGAGATTGACAATAAGCTATAAGTGTTTTCACTCATTTCGTGACTGAAGATATTTGAGAAGACCTCGTTTCATGAATTTAACACAACTTTAAAAAATTGCAGTTGAAGGTATATTTTATCTGAGCTTTTGCTGCCAAGCGGCTCGTTCCTTTTTTAAATTTGATCCCCTGCTTCCATGTTTTATAGTAGACCGTGCAATCAGTGGTGACTGCAACCTTCATTTGCATCTCGTCCTCACCGCAATCACGGATAGCGAAGGCACCCGAACCATGCCTCGTTTTACGTACTACCTACATAAGAAATGACTAGTGTTATGTGTTATTTCCGTCCTGCAATGCAAGAGCACTGGTAAAATGTTGATGAGTTTACTTTCAGAAATCTCAATTACAGAGTTGTTCGTGGCTCTATGATCAAAAACGAGAAATTTCGTTCATCGAAAGAAAACAAAAAAGAAAAAAAAAAACCTCATTTGACTGTTGTTGCTTTATCGCTGACGACGGACACATTGCGTCTTCTTCCTCTTGACCTGGCGTCCATCTCTTCGTTTATTTGCACAAACGTCTTGCCTTTGGTTTCTGGCAACAAGACATATACGTAGACTGAGAAGAGGAAGCAGAAGAAACCGAAGCCCCAGAACATGCAGTAGGTGCCCACAGCATCCGACACGATGACGAAGAGTTGTTTCTGGGTGAAACCCAGGATACCGTTGACTATGCTTCCGATGGTATTGGCCAGGGCTTTCACCGACAAGTGGAACATCTCTCCGCTAACGGCATTCAGCACTGGCCCGATTCCACTCCAGTAAGACATCTGCACAAAAAAAAAGCAAAACAAAAATGGTCTACCGGTCTTGGTAAAAGCTTACATATTAGTTCAGTCGGTTACCTGATCAGGTACTTGGTACATACGAATTATTTGTTACTTTTCTTTAATATGTATCATCTATTTCTCGGACAGAATGATTTTTTTCTGGGGCTGTATTATTTACTTCATTGCACCCTTTTAAAATGCATCGTTGTTGACCTGCGTGTTGATTCATTTCACCCTGCCCTTCTCATTTATTTCGCGGCAGTATTTATTTGTTTTACTATAAGGGATCTTGATTTAGAAGTTTATTCAAGATTTCCCTGACTGTTAAAAATCAAAATGAGGTAGTGGAACATGTTTCAAAGCTTTTTCTGCACGAAATGTGGATGGAAATACTTTTTTCATCAGTCGAATTTTATCATCTTGTCGAAAGCATTATGTATGCTAACGGACAGTAATTAGAACACCCACGTGTCCCGCACCTCAAATGCTTTTCTTAGATGCTGTTTGTTTCATTATTTTTTATATCTATGTGAAATTCTATGGTTTAAGTGATGAACGTTCCTAACATTTGTCTAGTTGATTGTGAAACTTGCCAGCAAACGCAGTCGTGATGGTCTGTATGTACTTCGTGATATTCAAAGTGATGCTGATCATTCTGCCTCTTGTAAGTTTCGTATCGTTGTGCTTGTGTAGTGATGAAAAGTTATAAGATCTTGTTCCGAGCCAAGTCAATACTATATATTAACTTCACTTTCTGAAACAGAATGGTTTCTATCGATGTTATAGACCGTTTATTTATATTAATAAACTAGCTGGTACCCACGACTTCGTTCGTGTTTGTAAAGAATTTGTATTGACAGCTACCGACATCTAACAACCATAGTGCACGATGGAGACGCGATGCTATTACCACACACAAATGCCAGTCATCTGCGCTATGTAGTTCAGGCAGAAAAGTAAAATTTACGGACACACATGTCTTTGGATGAAATACGAAAATATCCTTGATCTACCACATTCAACCACCATATCTCACACACTCCCACAGTTACTGAAATTCAGCCGACGTTGTGATCGAAAGATGACACTGTGTTACTACCGCACACAAACGCCAGTGATCTGCGATAGATAGTTTTCGCTGAAAAGTGATACACCATGACAAATGCGTCTTTGGCAGAAATATGAAATTGCCGCAGGACGATCACTTTCAACCCCCATATCTCTCACACCCCCATAGTTACCGACATCTAACAACCATAGTGCACGACAGGAGACACGATTCTACTACCACACACAAACACCAATGGTCTATGCTATGTAGTCGTGGCAGGAAAGAGAAGTATAAGAAGACACAAAGTTTTGGTCGAAATATGAAAACGTCCTGCATTGGCCAACTTTAATCATCATATCTCCCACATCCCCAGAGCTATCGACATTCGGTCAACGTTGTGCACGACAGGAAACTCCATGTTAGTTCCACACACAAAGACCAGTGATCTGTGCTTGGTAGTGGTGGCTGAAAAGTGAAATATATGAAAACACACGTCTGTTATATATATATATAAGATTTCTAGTGACTATGCATGCCATGTTTTCCTAAACGTAGTCTATGTACATACCTTAAATGATTTACTTTATCAAACATACAAGTGCATAAAAGCCAAGAATTCCCTCGCACATATTTCTGGTTTGACAAGTGTTAGAATAAATCATATATATTTGTCTATCAGTACTAAAAATTATGTCAGGTATAATGTCCAATTCACCAGATATTTTTTATTCTAAATAATAATAACGAAGTCTTTAACATCGAGAGAAACCATTCTCTTTCAGAAAGTGAAGTGAATATACACTGCAAAGTTAACTTGGCAGTGGTGGATCTAGGAATTTTTTGATCCAGGGCAAAAATAGTGAGATTGCCACCTCCTTCGAACATGATTTTGCCACTCATTGTTGGCGCCCCGAATGTTAAACATGGTAGCTAGCAAACTAGTAGCAAAATATGGCTTTAAATACTATGTTACTATGTTACTGGATCAATGATGTAAGTTTTTTTTCTTATGGCTTTACGCATTCTCGAGGTCGAGGCCATTACGGGCGGGAAAGGATGAGGGACAAGGAACGGGGAGAAATTCAGCCATGGTGTTTTGAAGGAAGCATTCCGGCATTGGCCAGAACGTTAACCACTCATTCATCACGCTTGATGTTTAAATCGCTCACCGAGCGTGGTGGATGGGTGGTTAATGATCTAGCCTCGCTTTCAGCAGGATGCAGGTTCGAATCTCCATCTGGCCTTCCAGATTTTGGTTTTCCATGGTGTCCCCAAATCATTCCAGGTGAATGCCGGGATGCTTCCTTCAAAAGCCCATGGCCGAATTCCTTCCCGTTCCTTGTCCCCCATCCTTTCCCGCCTCAAATCATCTCGACATCGACGATGTGTAAAGCCATAAAAAAAAGTTAAATCCCTCAAACTAAACGCGCGGTACAGATTGCAAGTAGTTATTTGGAGATCAAATATTATCCGTTTTAACCCTGTTGCCTAATATTTACAGACATACTGTTTGAGAGGCACTGATAAAACTAAAGTAAATGCTTCAGTGTCAAAAGTTTAGACGTTCCACAGTAAAATCTGATCAAATCAAAAAGATGAGAGCTAAAATGGAAACATTGAACGGATCTGACGTTTGGTGTGAATCTGCCATAATCAGGATGCATAAACTTCGCATCACGTTGGAAACTATCTAAACAAATTAAGGGAACCAAAGAAATGAACGTAGGATGAAATGTTACAACAGGAATTTTGGATGATTACTGAACCTTCTTCAAATATCAAACTATGTTTTTGATCATAGAAGTAAAAAAGTGTAAAAATAAAAATGATTGAAAAGGCGAAAAAACTTTACATTTTGGTCATATTTGACTGTCGTGCACCCGTCAAATCAACGGATGCTTCTCTTCTGGAAGCTTTTCGGGACATTTTCGTACCTCAATTTCTTCGGCCATATCGATGCTAAATCTCTCAAATTTCCATTATCCGTAGATATTAGCAATCTTAGCAAACATATTAAATTCTGTTGCTTAGTTCGGGTGTTATTTATAGGCAAATTTCACCAAATTTGTCACTCACACACTCACTAATGATCATCAAAATTTTAAGGTACTTCCCCTTGTCGTAGAAAGCTGAAATATGGTACACAGATCAAATTTTACCCCCATATAATAAGATAAGTCTGAAACTCGTAAATTCTATATGCAACTACTCCTAACGTGAAATAGTTTTCTACCTTAATAACTCTATATATCTCAGACTTTCATGGTAGACGGAGTTTACTAAGTTTAACTAATGTGTTAAATTTTACTATCTTACTTTGGAAGTTAGTGAAATTATTTTTTTTTTCGACCACGACACCCCGACGTCAAAATTACACCGTACTTCCAATTAGTCCCAGAAACAAGTTTCATCCCTAAATCATAATAAAAGTCTAAAATTGGTGTTTTCCCCGAATTTATTTCCTTACAATCACAAATTAATTTGTTACTATGCTTAGTTTGGAAGTTACTAGTTATTTAACTTATGGCGCTAGTTAAACCAGCAGCAATCTGTATTGTTCGGCTACGGTGCACACCCATTATTTGCAGAGAGTGGGATATTGTTCGTCAAATATATTGATTCTTCTATTCTGAAAAGTTTTTCAAATGGAATCATTACATTTGAGAGACAATTCATAATAAACGATTAACTTATAAAAATAAATGAGATCCCCGATAAGCAATTCTTGTAAAAATAGGCAAGTCTTGTGTGGTGACAAAAAGTTATGAGATCTTGTTCCGGGCCATTGTCTGGATCTAGGGGGAGGGGGGGGGGGCATGCCCGGATCACTTTTTCCGGGCGGAAATTTGAGGGGGGGGGGGACGAAAAATCTGGTCCAGATGGGCGGAAAATTATATCACAGCGATCTTTCTTTAATTCTACCTCTAGCCTGGGTGACGACATTGAGAGTATAAGGGTGGCAGCATATCTGTTTGCTGGAAAACTAAAACTTAAATATACGTTGTTGTATAATGTCATGAACTATACATCTCTATAATAGTAATTGATACCAGCCATCGTCAAAGATAATTATTACATCCATCTGTATGCAAACGGCGGTCTGACACCAGTACCTAACGTTTTGGACACTTTGATTTTACAGTGTCCCACCCGCAAGTAAAAACTATAGGCTGTGGGAATATTAGACTAGTAAAAGTGCTTCTGTTGGTGCATGCTTCGTCCAGTGATGGCGCGAGCATAGGCTCTAATAACTCTAAAAAAAAAAAATGTTAACAGAGAAGTACGTATGTGACTGTTGGAAAATACACTCAAATTTTTCCCAATTAAAAGACATTAAATGAATGGAAATTTTGTGGCTTTTGTCTTTGTGTAGTCGCATTATATATGAAAGTGTGTGGGCGAACGAGAGAGCCTATGTGTGTGGTTCGGTGTGTATTTATATCGCTGAATGAACATAATAACGTAATAGATCATGATACTGAGTAATGCAGTGTATAGTTTCTTAACGATTGTGCAATTCGCCTTTATCATTTCGGGTACAAAAGGCCTAATGTTTAACGTGGCATCAGAAGCGTTCAGGCGTACTTCATATAATATAGAAATAAAGCTGTGTCGTAGGGGAGCGACTGGTTAAGGTTGTTCCAATATAAACAGACGGCTGTGAAAGAATTCATTAAATACAGATTAAGGACGAAATATAGGTTTCAGCGGGAACATATCCTCGGGACGCAACGTTCCTCATACGATTGGTGTAGGGCTGTCCGAAGGTTGCGTACTTGCTCACATTCCTGAAACATTTAATTTCCGATTACGATCAGGACATTGTGATATCACAGCGTTTACTTGCTGGTGCATGGGTCCGTATGCCGACATTTCAGAGGAAATTGTCACGTCAGGCTCTGGGTGGAGCGCGCAGGTGGTATCGCCATTTGGTCCTTACTCAACTACAACAGATAAGACTAAGTGTAAAATAAACAAAATTTCCTTAAGGCAAGGCAAGATACTAAGCTACAAAGGTATGGATGAAACTATGGCAATAATATCACTTGAAATAATTTTATTCTCTCCAGTCACGCAACCTATGGTCTCAGAATGAGACCTTAATAGGCGGTGGGCCGTCATTTGTAAAACAAGATGTTAGCCCCTGATGTCAAGAGAGTTTTTTGCATACAGCTGGTTGAAATAATTAACTGTAACATAATATTAATAATAATTATTGACATTAAATGTTAAAATGTTATTTTTGTGGTCAAACTGGATGTGTTATCAAATTGACCCACCACCAAATGATGCGTTTTTTTTAGCGCGACGTCATCTGACAACTGTTGAACAAATTTGCGCACAACGGCCCTTTGCAAAAAAATTGATTGTTGCACGCCCATGGCTATGACGTCATATTTCTTGCCATTTACATATAACTGTACCTGTCCACTGCCATATTCCCCCGCCACTCATTCCTGCAACGTCATATTGTTTTTAGCCACTATTTTGGAAGGGGCGTGGTATTACACAATTGGCCAGTTGTTGATGGGTGGGTGGGTGTGCTCTCGCTGTTGTCCTGTTGCTGAAGAGGACATGGCCGTTAACTTGGTAATAGTGGTGATTACCGCCGTACACATGGAAGCACCGGGATTTTCTCAAAACCTCTTCAACCATTCAAGTAGCCGCGCAGAACAAACAGGATCAGCTCCGGCCTTTCCTATCTACTTTGATTAATCGAAAATTAACTGAGATAATTGGAACAGTGTATGTACATTTCAGGAGACATTTGTCATATGAGGATCACTCTCCCTGCAACAAACTGCCTTTTTAATTAATTTTGAAAATTTTCTGATGATTACCACCAAATCACTGTTATTTTCGGTATTTCAAAAGAGAGATCATGATAGTTACACCAATTGTATTTAGCGACTTACCTCGAAAAGTATGAACGTTGTAAGTGGCACCCAGTCGAAGGCAGGAGGAACTTCACCGCAAACCTCGACGAAGTAGAAGTATACACCTAACAGGCCAATGGTGATCCCACATATGATGCCCGTGACGATCATCAGCGGACGACGTCCAACCCTGTCCACCAGCACGACGCACACCAACGACATGAACAGCCGCACAATCGCTACGATGATAGAGGACAGGTTCGAGTCGACGCTGCTGCCACTGCTCTCAAAGATTGTCGTAGAATATGTCATTATGGTAGCAGAGCCGCACATATACTGTAAGATATTCATCCCAATTATTATCAAGAAAGTCCTGCGGTGTACTCTCTGAAGGAACAGGTCCTTGAACTGACCCTTGGTCTGCTTATTTTGCACGACAGCTTTCTTCATCATGGATAGTTCCTCCTCTACCTCAGCACGGTCCTTACGCCTTCTCAGCCAGAGCAAAGATTTGGCTGCATCATCCTCCCTTCCTCTCAGCATGAAGAAATATGGAGAGTCTGGTACGAACAGGAATGAAACAGCAAACACAACAGCGAATGCTCCAAACACTACTGAACCCAGCGGGATGGAAGTGTACGGAGCGACGCAGAAGACGACGACTGTGCCCATGTTAGCCATGGCGTTGTGCAGTGTCCCAACTGCTCCTCTGATCCTACTTTCGCCGATCTCGGAGAGGTACATTGGTCCTACGGTAGAGAGGATTCCACTGCCCAAGCTCTCAATGACGCGAGCTGACAGGAGAACGGTGAAAGAGTTGGCGAAGGCGACCATGACCCAATGGACCAGATATGGGATAGCGATGAAGAGGAGCAGTTTCTTGCGGCCGATGACGTCGACGGTGAAGGGTACGAAGAGGATGGGCAGAATGGTGGTGAGTGACGTGACGGAGTTGATCCAGCCGACTTGGTCGTTGGTGAGGGGGATGGGCGAATCTTCAGCTTGCAGGCGGGGTACCATCGGCGAAGTCCAGCCTCCAATAATGTTGTTCGCCATGTACGCCATCGATACTGTACATACAATCGGCCACTGGTCAGTGAATTCATTATCATCTCCAAAATGAGTTCCAGTTAAGGAGGTTAATACTACACAGTTGGAAAAAGATTCAAATATCTGATTATTATTTCCATTTCAAATATTTACAGAGTTTGTGGTATTATAGCACAACAGGAAAAATATTAGAATTTTACATGACTCAGAGACAACAAGTTCCCTGCTTTAACTACCCAACAACAAAGTCAAAAAAAGAAAATCTTTTCTTCCTATCTCATTAACTGGAATAATAAAAATTAATAGAAATAACTCTAAAGTAGACTATTTCTACAGGAAAAAGAAGTATTTTATGTTCAGATATGTACCGATAACATGTCAATAGTTCTTTAAGGTATAGAAGAGAAAATAAGCAGACAGAATGAGAGGGAGTAGACCGTTTAATGAGAATCCGTTAAAGCAGCTGAGTTCGGATGTTCGCTGTGTGAGAGCTAGATAAAAATGCATCAACTAAATCGTAGAATGTTATAAAAATCAAATGTCGGAATAAACCAGTTCAGGATTCCAGATTAAAATTATTATTATTATTTGAGAATGCAGCAACAGGATGATCAAAACTGGAAGAAAACTGTAAAAGAGTAAATACTGTGCTTCTAAACAAAATGTAAGCTTTATGTTCAAAGGGAAGTAGTGACAAAATTAATCAACCTTACATTGCCTGTGAAGGCCGCCCCGAGTTCCGAGTATATCAAGCTACCACACCATATGCGAAATCATTGCAGCAAAATTCGTATTGCTCGAAAAATTATGGCTAATTTTTGTGATTTTAAGTCACCTACGAAATACTCGTTTTTTACCGTGGAAATTATTCAGCTGTTACGATTTAGTCCTACTTGAGAAGTTAATAGCTATCAACTCTGTAACGAAATGTTTATCCGAGAAAACATTCCTTATTCTTGTAATCAAGCTATGAGTAGATAGTATGTTATGTTGTTTATTACTTATTCCAACAAAACCATTGATCTACCTTGTTTCCTTCATTAATTTATCCGCGGCTTGTTTAAATTTACAGTTTGCTTGTATTAAATTTGGGGTCAGTTTCAAACATGTTACTATGGAATGTTATGTAGGGCTTTAAAAGTTAGCTCCCTACTTTGATAACGTTACATCGTTGAGTCCGAGTTTCACACACAACACAAAGATTACAAATCATGTGTGTCTGATTGGCTGGTACCTGAGATCGAGGCGGCGTATTGCATGCGAGTGCTGCCGTTCCCCATACCGCTCGCACAGCAACCGAAGCCGATTCAACTGTCTGTGCCCTTACATTCGTATAGCTGATGGAACGTAGGGATTTCGCATGATCGAATGCCACTTATATCTCGAAATTCTTCTATGCGCTTTCGATAGCGCTTGATGTTATCATTTTTTAATTACATATAAGCGGTTTATTATCTTAATCTGAAGTAGAGGTGATGTGGAAATTTTAATTTAACTATGATAAATGTAGACTGAAGTTCACATTACTGAACAAAAGAGTGCTAATGGACATCGCAAAAAGACTTTCACCAACCACTGTATTTGTGATACAAATCGACTAGCTAACCATATAATAAGCTCACATGTTCAAAATATACTGCTGATTCCTTTTAATTATTATTTTATTCTTATTTCATACGTATCGATATACACGGGAAATTCATATTACATCGAACTTCACGTGGTTTCTCGAAATATCTTTGTTCTAATTATGTTATTATAACTATAATTTATATGAGTTCTAAGGAAAAACATAACTGCCTAACTATACTACACTCAGATTTTTAACATAACACATTTAACCAATGATGAGCGGCCTAGTAGCTCAGTGGTAACGGCACTTGCTTTCGAAAGTTCGCTGCTTCCGTCTGAGATTCAAATCCCGGAGAGCGCAGGAATTTTTGAGAGCTGTGTTTGATCATACGAGCTATGCCAGGTCGTTCCGTCGTTAAACTGTAGGTTCCAGAGGAAAGGAATTGGCCGTCCTACCTCTGACACATCTTAGTAAGACTCCTTTCGGACGATCCAACCAACCTAAGTGTTGTGGACTGACAGTAAGTTACATAATTTTACCAATGCAAAAAGAAAAATCATCATCTTAAAAAAACTTCGAAGTCTAACAAGTATTTTTTGCAGGACACGAGAAACGAGTTCACTATGTATTGAGTATGGAGCATTTGCTTCTTCCTTAAGTTTCTGCTTATGCTTCACTCAAGATCTGTTCGGGTTTCAGTATTACTTCAGCGGAAGTGGTTAAGGGATTTGATGAAAAATTAAAATCTCGGTTGGGGTCAGGAATTTTGAAGAATTTGACGTGACCATATGAGCAACGCCAGAACATTCCATGGTTCGGATTCCACATAATGATGCAGGTGCAGCCACGACAGAGGCGCAATGTGTGGCAAATCCAAACTCTGTCACTCGTTCACACGACCACATGAATTGACTGATATTTTTAACCCATACGGAAAGTAGGGATTTCGGGAATAAAATATGTTAGTTCAAGTATACTAGAAATCATACATTTTACAGATCCGAATGTCGATAATAGATAACTCATTTCTTGTGAAATATGGTTATTTATTTTAGATACACGTATATATTATAACATTCTAAAAAAAAAAAAAATCTTACGTGTCTACTAACTTTTGTGTGAAAAGATATTTTGTATGGATTCTGTAAACATTATAAACTAAATAAATTTATCTACATCTACATATGTATACACCTAAGTCTGTGCAACACGTTATTAAGTATTTTTTTTAAATTACTTAATAAAATGAGAAATTTTTGAAACTGCGCTGTCGCCATTGTAGTAGCTTACTTGAAGAATCTACAGGGCCGAAGACGAAGGAACAGTTGTCTCTACTTTCTACCACAGACGGCATGAAGACGCTGTATTACATGACCTCAAACACTGTGCAATTACAGATGGATTCGTTACGAATAAATTCTGCATGTATTGTAAAGTAAATAAATCCATCGAACTGAGGAAAAGCGCCGGGTTCCTATGGTATCACAGTAAAGCCAGCCACACACAGAACCGGGCGGGGCAGGGAGGGGCGGGGCGCGACGAGTCGCCTGACTTGCCCTGTCGTGCTGCTGTCACACACAGAACGAGGCGGGGCACGACAAGTCAAACACTTAGCAAATTTTCTTCATTGCCCCAGTCACGTGTCAGTGAACTCAGAAGGAGCATACTGGTGTGTAGTGTATCATTTTGAAATGGATGAAGATGAGGAAACCGTTTTGTTAATTTGGAACTATCTGCAGCTCTTGGACCACAATGTTAACAACAGAGAGATGTAGGTACCCCCTATAAACCTGAAAAGGAATATAGGAAGTTTTATTTCTGAGCTTCGAGCCGAACCCAGACAAGTTTTTTTAATTTCGACATTCGACTTTGTACTTGAGAGCATTCGGAGCAGAATAGAAAAGCAAAATACCAACTGGAGAACAGCCATACCCCCAGAGGAGCGGCTTTTGATAACCTTAAGGTCCTCTTTTTCCTGACCATTAGTTATTCAACCATATAATAACTCTGTATAGCCATATAAATTTTAAATCTTACAGTCATACATGGCACACATACAAATCAGTCGAATATTCGAAACACCGCGAGATAGTGGAGCACGGGGAGGGAGGGTGGGTCCCGTGACAGCGCATGCGCAGAACGTTCTGCCCGGCAGCGACTTGCCCCGGGGCATAATTTGTTTCAGCTTCGCATTTTGCCCCGGGGCGTCTTTTCGACGTGCCCTGCCCCGCCCGGTCCTGTGTGTGATGCTCCATAGGCACCCGTGCGTTTCCTGTCGCACAAGACGCCCCGGGGCAAAATGCCCTGCCCCGCCCTGCCTCGCCCGGTTCTGTGTGTGGCCGGCCTAAGAATACTTTCCGAGTGCGCGACAGAAATAGAACCAGTTTTGTCTGGTATATCCTTAAAAGATAAAAAAATAAGTTCCAACTGGAAAATGGTTCAGTTAAGTCCCATTTTTAAGAAAGAAGGTCGGGAGATCCTATGAATTATCGAACCGTATCTCTAACATCTGTTTATGGTACAGTTTTGTAGCATGTTTCTTTTCTATTCTTTCTTTTTTTCTGGTTTTATGCCTCATGAACGTCGAGGTAAAGGCCTGAGGACAAGGAACGAGAAGAAAAAAGACCGTGGCCTTTTGAAGAAACCATTTCGGCATTCGCGTGGAGTGATTTGTGGAAAACGATGGGAAACCAAAATCATCATGACTGGGCAGGGATTCGAATGAGACCACTTATTTTGTTAATTTCTGTAAACTTTCTCGGAGACAAGTCAATAGCACTTTGAGATTGTTTACTGATTTTACTGATGATGCAGTCATCTTTAGAAAAGCAAAGAATTCAGCTGATTCCTTAGAAATTCTGCGCGATTTGGATGTTATTTCGACATGCTTTGACGAATGGCAACTTCCATTTAATTGTAAAAAGTGAAAGCCAATGTGCATAACTAACGTAAAACGTGCGTTTGTTGAAGAGTAAGAAGTATACAGTTCAGTTATTGAAATGGTCGATTCTCTAAAGTATTTGGGCGTAACGGTACAGAGAAAGATGAAATGGGACCCGCGTATTAATTCGGTCGTTGGTAGAGTTAATTCTAGGCTGCGATTCATATGTCGAATTTTGATAAATCGTGTATTTCTTCTTCTAGTTTTACTTCTCGTCGACGTTGTGGTCATTAGAGGCCGGAAAGAACTGGTAACAAGGAACCATCCGAACATTCGCCTGGAGTAATTTGGGGAAAGCATGGAATACCAAATCTAGATGACCGGACGGAGATTCGAACTCTCGAACTCGCGTCCTCCAAAATACGAAGATAGAGGTCACCCACCGGCACCGGCTACCATGTTCGGTGAAAATTGGTAGTTCAGAAAAAAAGAAAATACCGCACAAGACTCTATTACGTCCACATAAGGACTACAGTTGTGCAGTTTTACATATTGGTTGACACTACAAAGAAACTGCAGAGAAGAACCGCTTGATTGCTGACTGCTTGTCACAGTACTTACGAAAGCTTCACAGGATTGATTCATAGACTGGACTGTGACTGTCAGACAGACTGGTTTCTTTCGAATTTGGATAAATGTGGAAATTATTATTTATTGTACTCTATCGATTCATTTATTATGTAAAACTAGCTGATGCCCACGACTTCGTTCGAGACTGTAAAGAATTTTGATTGACAGCTACCGACCGACATGTAACCACCGTAATACACGATGGGAGACTCGACACTAATACCACACACAAACATCAGTGATCTACGCAGGGTATTTATGGCTGCAAAGTGAAATATGGGGAAACACATGTCTTTGGTCGAAATATGAAATTGCCCTCCGTTGACCAATTTCAACTACCGTATCTCCCATACCCCCATAGCTACCGATATGACACCACCATAGTGCACGGTGGGAGAATTGAGATTAATACCACACACAATCATCAGTGGACTGGCACTGGGTAGTTTTGGTTGTGGAGTGATATAGAAAAATGTCCTACGTCGATCACTTTCAACCACTATATCTCCCATACCCCCATAGCTAGCAACATCTAACCACCATAGTGCACGATGGGAGACTCAAGGCCACTGCCAAACACAAACACCAGTGGTATGCGCTATGTAGTCGAGGCAGCAAAGGGACATGTTTTTGGTCGAAATACGAAAATATCTTTGATCGACCGCTTTCAACCACCCTATCTCCCAGTCCCCCCATAGCTACCGACATCTGACCACCATATATATATATATATATATATAAGATTTGCATAAAAAGTCAGCAAGTTTATACCGTGACCTTCACATTAAATAATAATAAAAAAAATGTGATTCGTCAGGGCTGCTATGGGCCAGTTAAGGCATTATTTATAGAATAGTGATTGTAGCATCAGATGGCGTCTGTGCCGTTTAGCTACTACTTGCTATGTCGGATGGATGTCAAAATGTGTTCACGTTTGCGTCTGGCCACTGATACGTGTTGCAAGGAATAATATTCGCTCTCCAGCGTCGTGTGGCTCGCGGTCCCAAGTGTCAGCTGTCAACATGCTGTCACCTTGTCCTATCTGAACACATGAGTCAGGCCAGCTCTCAGCTACAGGGTATCATTGCCGTCTCCTAAGTCAAGCCAATTGTTCTGTGCTACTGCTGATTGGTGTCATTTCTGTCATTTTATTGGTGACGTATACAACAGCCGTCTTCTGCTGCATATTCTGATAAACTCCACCCGTCGGGAAGTCTGCACTGGAGGTTTCACCGGTGGTAGTGATTTGATAAGCTATTCAAGTCGCACACTTTAGAAAGTCTTCATACCCAGGGAACAGTGTGTCATTCACGAGCATAGAATTTACCGGGCCATATCGAGTGTCTCTGACAAATATTCGAAATGGTTTCAGTCACGTACGAGTATCAGCCACTTTCCCTCGACACACAAGGATATACCAAGCATACACATTCGCTCTTCTGGCAGTGACCTTCACTACCAATATTTCCGCAAGTTGGCTTACATTCACGTCTTAATTCATCATATGCCTGATATTTCAGAAAATACACCATTACATACAACTTATATGTTCTTTTAGTAAAAAGAAATCTCTGTAACGTCACCCTGGGCGGTCCATCTGTTGACATGAGTCGATCTTCCAATGTAACACGGCCGCCTCATGACAATTACTGCCATCCGGGAATTTCTCAAATTATAGTGACAGCTCCTACCGTACTTCAAGCGTCTCTGCAGGAAACATTAAGGAATTTGATAATACTCTTCACTATTGATTAAAAATATATGTAATGAATTACCGAAAGACATATGTTGAATATGAATGAACATACCGTTGGCTGGAACACTAAGAATTTTCGAAACGGAAAAAAAAAAAAAATTGCGTTGTTCAATCCAAAACGACTCGCGTAATACAAATGCTAACAATAGTTTCGGACGATCTGACGGGAATTTTAATGCCGAGTGAATTTTTTAAACGCAGACCGTCATGGTACAAATACTCAAACCAGTTCGGAAAGCAGATTCTTGGAAAATGCTATATGTTAGACAAACTGAGATTTTTCGCGAGGAATCGTGTGAGAATTGAAATTTACATTTATTTTTACGTCATAAAATAATCGGTAACATGAAAAGAAGTTTTAAATTATTCTGTGATCTCTAGGTTAAGGGAGGACTTGATCATTTGTCGATATCGATACTGTTAATTTAGTGTTGGTAATGAGCAATGAAACATGTCAACATTTGAAAACGGTTCCAAGAATGTTCACAAATATGCTCAGAAAACAGGATTGTAACATATCAATTTGTATTTGTATACTTTTCACTGAATCTGACTCTCGAGGTTATGGAGACAATTAAACAGTGAAGGGTTTTAGTTAGGTAAGTACACATTCATACTGTAGTGATCCACTGCCATCCATGAGGTGACCCTGGAGGTTCTGTCAGACCAAACGGTAGGAGAATTAACGGATTGACTTTCTGAAGGCGTTGATAAGTGTCGTGCCTAGAATTCGACCATGGTTCTGGTATGAGTCTCGTGATAGGATCATTACGGTGAAAATCACGGCCAATACGTGCTGAATATTTACATACTGTGATTACAGTAATGTACACAACTGTATAGATATATTTACAAATATTTAGGAATAACATAATATGCGATACTCAGGTGTATTGGTGCTATCCTTGAGTTCTAAGTGGCCAATACTGGTGAAGTGACACCTGGATAATCATCACCAACATGAGAATGCGGAGGGCTAGCATGCAATATAGGCACCATTCACCTAAAAAATGACGGAATTATTGTGATTCATTGTAACTTCATCTACACTAACTACATCCGCATCCAAATCCGATCACCTCTACCAGTGCAGCCCATTTGCTAGTTTGCTGTACATCTACTGTTGATGACGGTGGGTTCTGGCCAAGACTCCCAATTGCGTCGATGCGATGATTACCGGAGACTCTTCCAAGTAGAGATTGATTGCCCTCTGCCCCTTAAGTTTTACTACATTAACACTTAACCTCTTCAGCAGGGTGAGGAGGGGCGAGGCCATATCACTAGCGTGCTGCATGTGATCATATTGCCAGCTGGTAATCTTTCTTAAGCTTAGTAACTGTAGATTACTGTCAGAACGGAGATTTAAGTTCATCGTGTTCTCAAAAATAACGGTTGCAGTAGACATTTCATTTAACGCCTCCTCTCTCACATTACAACAGAAACTGGCACAAACTAGACTCCATTTCAGAACTAGCGCTAACGCAGAAGGTGTCACCAGCAACATAGGCCGATTACTAACAAGGATTAATATCAGATAAATATTTAACTGTACAAATAAAGTTAAACAAATAATCGTACCAACTGTCCACGAAGAACAAGTCAGGTAGTATAAAAAATTCCGTGCCAATGCGGAAAGTTGAGAAGGTCCAGTTCCACACCATTAGACTTCCTTGTTCCTTTTTTCTGAAATTAAGTTTCCAAAACACATGCTGCCGACTTACAGCTTATTTTCTTCTCTTACAGACAGTGCTGATGTGGTTGGATGTAAAGCTCTCCATTAACTTGCCTGACATTTATGAAAAACTATCGGTCCATTATTCTCAGCACTGTATGTTCCGCAACCCGAGGTAAATAAAATATTTGCAGGTACGGTGTGATACCATCTGCACCTATTTTAGAACATCTGTGGTATTCGTATCGATAGCACCATCTTTACGCTATTTGAGCTACCTAGCTACCTGCTAGTATCCTCAAAATCTATATCTAATTTCTAGTCTGCTAATTTCCATTAATCTTTAAAACCTTCTGTTCTGTTACTTGCTTCACTGCCCCTGGATGAAAGTCCTTACTTACCTGATCAAACCAGTTGATTAATATTACTTTTTTTTCATTTTATAGCTCAAATGTGTTTATATTTTCATATTACCAATTAAAGGAGAGTGGAGTAGTTTATAACAACCGCTTGGTTTTGGATTAAATGTACGACCATATGTGTAACAATAAGTGATCAAAATAATTATAAACTTACCTGAAAACTGTAAGACGACGTCAGAGGTAGTGTTCCAAGAAGATCTGGAAATAAGCGTTGAGCTTACGAGGTGACACTCCCTTGAAGTTACCCTGCCAATTTCTCCGGCTGACCATTCACTGAGATCAAAGTGAAGACAAGGCTGTGAAGCTACATTCACTCAATTAGAAAAACAAGTATTCGCGTTTGTTTGTTTTTTGAAAAAAAACGGTTTCTTTGTTGCTCTGAGTCTAAGATGTTTTTATTTTATACGTCCGCCGCCCGTACGCTAGTTCTTTATTCATGTTGTCTCCACATTTTAGCATCTGTTGGCTAATGCAATATACCCCAACTGTCAAAGTTGAGTTTCTGCGAAATGAAAAATTAATTTTTAATGTTGCGTCTAACACTTGGGATATGTGGTGTACTTTCAGGTGCATTCTGTACTCTAGATGTCATCCTATTGTTTGCATTTATCATAAAGAGCAGACGTTTATACCTATGACGCTGGTCGTTTACTTTTTAATTTTTACTGAGTTCCAGAATACTCCCATGTTTCATTTAATCAACAACTTTAATGATTTACTTCACTATACCTCTGTACGAGACTTATCACGTGAATTTTAAACGATGTTGAAAGCTTCGTTTCCTTCAACAAATTTCACCAATACGCACTTGGAAAATTCCTGCATCTGTGATAACGTTTTATATATTTTAGATCTCGTGCCGTGTCTCGTTTCCAAGAACTTCATTTTAATTGTCTGATTATCACGTCAATATCTCAACAAGTCACTTCATAACTGCATCAACGTGACTTCGTTTGTTTATCATTGAGTAGCCACCAATGTTCCTTAAAAAATATTTCTTCTAATTACGCAATAGACAATCATAATAATGGGTAAGTTTTAATCCAAATTAATAACAAAATTTCTGTTTTCATATTCATTAATAAAATCTGTTAATTCTTCTGGCTATATTTTTTTCTTAGCCGCTAATACCTTATAATTTTTATTATAACATTATTAACAACTCACTGACGAATAATTAATGCTTTTCTGAAACATACTCCAGTGAACTAATCGTACCTACTGAGGGGAGTTGCACCACCCAAGGTAGGCGTGCAAACGGCCAGCTCTAAACAGCTGTATGACCTCAGCAGCCGGTGAATGGCATCAAGACGTAGCTTTCTCCCTATAAAAGGAACAGCAAATTCAACACGGATCCAAATGTTATAGGCAACCAGAAAATTAGACGTGCTGAACTTCTAACACCATGAAATGAACAGATCCTTAAACCGTCTCCGAACACAAGTGAAATTATTAAAATATGCACGAAAAGGATGACCGAGCGTGATGTGTGAACGGTTAACGCTCTGGCCTCGCATTCGGGAGGACGCGGGTTCAAATCTCCCTCCGGGCATCCAGATTTGGGTTTTCCATAGTTTCCCCAAATCACTCCAGGCGAAAGCCGGGATGCTTCCTTCAAAAAGGCCATGGCCGAATCCTTCCAGTTCCTTGTCCCCAGTCCCATCCCGGCTCTAATGACCTTAGCCGTCGACGAGGCGTAAAGCCACAAGTAAAAAAATAAATAAATAAAAGAGAAACGGATGAATTTTTTCTTTTGGTCCAAGTAAGTAAAATGGACCATCTGCTCATCTGTCCAACATGGAGGAGGAGGAGGACTGCACGAGGACCGACCTGGCCCGAGCTATTCCAGCGACAATCGTGTTCTGGCAGAACGCCATTTAACACCTAATTTTCCAGCCCAGCAACATCCAGTTTCTACCAGCTAAGGATTGTAATCCAGCAAAACGGGATCCGCAATTTCAGGTGTCCCGTCTAGAAGATCCCGCACAAATGTACGCGGGTCCCCAACTCGTAAAGCAGCGCGGAAACGTGTATCAGTATGTTCGACTTGGCCGCTCCGTCGTTTTGCGCGCTTGTCCCTCCATTTCTTTTGACATTAAACTTTTTTTTAATCGTGATTCGTATGTAAATTGATTGACTTATACGTGTTTCTAAGTACTCCAGTTTGATATATGCATTATTACAATTTGAATTGTGTTGCCTATTTTGTACGATTTTCTAACTATTTACTAAGGTTAAATTGTATTGAGGAATAATACTCGTAAATTTTTTGAATCAATCGGAAAATTATTTTCATAAAAATTATTCGGTGATATTAATAAACTTTTCACGACAAAGGTATAATATTATTGCTATTAAAATAACATAATGTCTGCTTGTACGGAAGTTTTAAAACAATTGCATGTTCAATTCTTTTTGTATGTTGTACGCCGCATAGAGCGGGAAGACCCATCTCGGCCGCTGGCTGTATACCGTATGCAGTCTTTTAAAGAGGAAGTTGGGATACAAAACAATCAATACTATTTGTTTCTTAAGATCTTTCTTTCATAACCTGAAGTGACTGGTTGCTGCACAAAGTGTTTCTTTTTATTAAGACTCAATGAGAGTTACTACTTTTTTCGGGTATCTTGTATGCAGATAACCAACTAATACGAGTTTTGGCTGCTTAGTCGATAGATTATTTCGCATATTGATGTCATTTACTATAATGCATGTAATGAGACTACATGCTGAATTTTTTGCAGTGTCTTAGCATTTACTTAACTAGTAGTATTAGATTTAAAAACAAAAATGTAAAAACTCAAAATTACTTGATTGTGTATCAGATATAACTTATAACAATAGCTACAAAGACTATACTTAAGACAGGCTAGATGTTTTTAAATCAATTTCATTTTGCTAGCTAAAATATTTTTAACTGTTGATTTTCATGATTTAACATTAAAGTTAATTAGACGTTTATTACTTACTTTCATAATATTTTATAAACCTATGCTGGATCCCTGGAGATTGACGCCAATCTCGCAAATATCCTGCTGGATTGTAATCCTTACTATCAGGTAGTCATTAGTTTTATATTTATGTTCGTGCATAAATTTTTATTTGTTTGCATTTGCATCTCTATATTTCGGACTCGAATAATTAGATAATAAATAATTACTTATTTCAATTACCTCAGTGGGTCATTAAAGTTCCCTGTACTCTAAATAGTGTTTTATACAGTTTTGTATGCATCATGTGGCACACTTGAGGATTATATGTAGATCCTACTGTATTTCATCTAACATAATTACTATTACATATAAACTTCATAAAAGTTTTATTAACTTTCATAGTAAATGAATTTTCTTCTATAACGATATTAGAGGAAAAGTATTACATCAATATTTTGCATCTTAGGTCAAGAGATATCTTCTATACAATTATAAATCTGTAAGCAAGCTGCACGAGTCTCATCTAAGCGGGATCTGCGCAAGAACTACCGCAGTAATCTGGATGGTGTTTTCAAATTTTTAGAGCTGATGGTCCGAATTAAAATCTGCGGAAATATCTAACGGATCACACTGTAACTGAGGTGTTGACTCCTTGCACAAAAAACTGAAAAAATATCACACAATTTAACTTAGGATTCTGTTTAATATTTCGACTTCGAATATTTAGTTTTTCAGTTTTCTTGAATGCAGTAAATAAACGGAATACCTGAATCAGACATAAGCATTACTAATATTTAATTTACCGCAAAAATAATTCGTTTGAAGAGTTTGACCAAAGATGAATATATATGTAAATCTGGAAACTTTATATTATATTTGTCTTTGGTTATATTTTCCCGGTTTTATGAATTTCGTTTAATTAAACGGAATTCGTTGCTCAAACCACCACATAATATATTAACTCGTCAATAAGAATAACAAAATTTTAGTATTTCCTGTAAGTAAATTTGTGCTTAATATCAATAGTAAAGGATTTTCACGATACTGTGTTGCCGCAATCTGATAGTGAATAGTGATAGACAATTCGAAAGTAGAGAGTAAACTTTTGTGATATATCGCTTAGTGGTAGTTCTCGAGATGTTTGAAGTGAAAAATCAGTTATATGGAAAGTTCGGGGACTGCACCACTTTGGTAACCTTCGAGAAACTGGTACTAACCTGAAGAAATTTACATCAGTCGCTTCGTCAACATGTCCTCTTCACGTTTTGCGTTCATACTATGCGGAAATAGTTGAATTTAATTAAAAATGCCAAAATATGACAGCGACGCACAGCTATTACATGATGGAAGCGTTAAGAAATCAACGAAAGTCTCTTAAAATGTTGATTTAATCCTTTTTTGTAATGTTTTCTTGCCTTTTAAGCTCTTCTCCGCTGTAAAAACTCGCACAAAATTGACAAATATACAATATTTATCCGAGTTTTAATACGGTGAAGCCCGCCATCTTACATAGCAACGAGCAACCAGAGATAATCGTTTGCTGCCATTGTAAACAAATACGCCATTTCCGTGATAGATGTCACATAGCGAAAATTTCGTAAAATTTTTTTCACTCGAAGCGACTGATGTAAATTTCAGCAGGCTGGTACCCGTTTCTCGAAGGTTACCAAAGTGGTGCAGTCCCCATAAACTCCATAGTAGTATTTCTGTTTTTCTGACTACAATACTTGTCGAAGAAGTATAACCTTCTTTGGCGGATCCTTCTTTTGTTTATTACAAGCACGTCATTAATAGTTCATTTGCCTTACATTGATCTTCCACATTATGCCTTACATTGATCTTCCACATTAATCTATAGAAGAAATAAGTAAATAAATGATAATGAGAGAGGTGTACCAGTCTTCCTGATTGACGTTTCTCATTCATTTTGAAGGTAATATCACTGAACTTGCCAACAACTCATTTTAATAGTAGTTATCATTATGTTTGTGTTCAAGGCGGGGGCGTATAAAATATGTTCCTAACAATTACAGTCACTAGCAATATCGAGTAACATGAAAATAAATTCAATAAAGCGTTAGCATATTGACAAAAAAATTGATACATCAGACGAAATCAAGAAACAGAGCTAACAGAACAATAGAAAAATACATAGCATGAAACATTTACTTTGTTACTTTTCTGCTATGTTAGTAGTGTAATATAATGGAATTACATGGCAAGAGAATAGAGTGTGTACACTGAAAATTAATTTTAAATAGTAGCATTAAAGAACGCAAAAGGTGAAAACTGTAAAGTTTAGCGTTAAGGATAAATTAAGAACTGTATTTTACAATATTAAGAGAGGAAGGCAACGCAGTAATATCAAGAAAAACCACAGTTTAATACTTAAAAAAAAAAAAAAAAAAAAAAAAAAAAACAAGTAGCTGCCATTGATGGATTACTGGAGGTGACCCTGTGACGTCACCATTCAGACTATCTGCCATTACGACGAAGCTGTAGCCGAACAACCTAGGAAACGGCTTAAGAATTTATACACATGGTATTACGAAAACTTGCCAGCGATTCTCTCGTTTTTGTGTACGAAAGCCCATAATGCAGAGGTGCTTTGCGAAGCCCACTCAGAATTATTTTTCAAGGGTGACAACTCCGACTACAGTTGGTCGGTAGAGAAAGGAGAGAATTGGCGGCCGCTCTTGGAATCTCTTTAGCGGAAAAGGCATTAAAAGCCTTCCAATGTGAACATATTCTCATTGTGCACCAGTCATTTTGGTCAGTTGTACTCTTAGCATGTCGTACGTTTTTTGCTCTAGTAATAAAACCGTGCCATTATCAAAGTGTTCAGACAGGTGACTACTATTTGGAAGCCACCAAGGTCGCAACCCATCCATACATGAAGTAAACTAATTTGTTTTCTCTGTTGATTAATGTTCTCTTATATATGCGTTGTTCCAAAAATAATGTATGGCTCTGTGAACATTGAAAATAATTCTTGAAATCGATTAAACATAGAGTGAGATTAAACATTCTTGAAAGTAGTATGTAGAATAATAAGACTGTTTTGTGAACATGAAGTGAGCGCATGTATCATATTAATTCTGATTATATTTGTTAATTTAGAAAGTTCCATGACCTGGTAGTATTTGTGAAGATTATACTGGTTCATGTTGAAATTCCAGTGCTAGATTTGCAATGAGGACATTTATTAAAGCTAGATTTTATTGTGATTCTTCCCAATCTTACCTCTGTGCTACAAGTGTGTAGCGCCTCTAATGGGCAATCTTCGGTAAATGAAGTCCGTTTACTGATAATGACACACGAAGAGCAATCAAGTAATTAAAAAGGGAGAAAGAATGAAATTAGACACAGAACCGTGAAGGTTACAGAGGGACAACTGATTCATTACACAAGAATATATATATATATATATATAAAAATTAAAAAGTGGTATTAAGGAATTCACATGGAAGGAAAGCATTGTTTTTCTCGAAGTCATCTGTTACTGACTGGTATAAAGGTAGAAAACTGTCAAAGAGAAGGAATAACAAGCAGCGAAAAGTTGTGTAAATCTGCGTTCTTCTTCCATCCTGCCATTCTGATTACGATTTCCATGGTTTGCGGAAAAAAGCTCTTGGTGAATGCCGGGATGATTCCCTTAGAAGACTTTGGTCGAATTTCTTCCAGTTCCTTACCACCTGTTCTTTCCTGCTCTAATGAAACGTTATGGACAAGGCGTAAAGCACTTCTACAAATGGAAGGGCCAGCGTCATAATTTAGTGAAATCATTCACTTTCTGTTTCCGTTTTTTAACGTAATTACATAAAAATAACCAAAAAATATGTTAATTCAAGTGTGAAATAGGAATAACACTTAACAAATTAGATACTTAAGACACCAAAGGTATCTGTACATAATCGTTCTTGTTGATATTTTTAGCATTTCTATAAAAATAAATAAAAACAACTAGGGCATCAGGTTTTAAATAAAAATGCGTACATTTCGTTTCATAAATTTGCAATTTTTAATTTTTCTGCTGAATTACATAAAATTCCAGTAATACCAGAGATGAATAACTTCCTGATATTAGACACCAAATCTGATTTCCTCGGAAAATGTGAACTGAATTAGATTTTTTTTTTCTTGGAGATTATCTTTTTTTATATAAAAAAAGCAAAGAGATTCACGGCATATTGTAATATATGTCTTCTGCTAACTCTTGCATATTTACATTAAAAAAAAAAATCTCTTTATATGATCTGAACTGATACAATCAGGGCATTTTTACTTTTCCTTAAATCCCAAACACTCCCATCGATGAGTAGCAATGGGTTGTGTGATGTGAAATCTTTACAGCTTGCCAATACATCATGTCTTCCTCTTCTTTGTGACAGGACGAAGCATGTCACTTATCGTTGTCCTTGCGTTCCTTGGGTCCCCTATTTGAGTACTGCCTCGGATATGCTGTAATGCATAGTTGTTGTTGCTCGTATGGTGCAATACAATAACGCGGGTGACAAGCAGATAAATACAAATATACCAATACAAACATGTACATGGCTTCATTTGCCTAAAAGGGCAAAATACATGTATTTTAAAAAGAAATGCATGCAAAAAAATAAATCATTTGAAAGTTTTTTCTTTATCAGTGGCAGGGTACATATTACCTTTTCTTCTCTCAGTCCTCGCATCCATTTCTTCGTTTATTTGAACGAACGTTTTGCCCTTAGTTTCGGGCAACAGGATGTACGTGTAGAGGGCGTTGAGGAAGCAGAAGAAAGCGAAGCCCCAGAACATGCAGTAGGTGCCCACTGTATCCGTCACAATGACGAATAACTCTTTGAGTGCGAATCCCACAAAGCCGTTGATGATGCTCTTGATGGACGTGGCCAGGCCTTTCACCGACATGTGGAACATCTCGCCGGTAACAGTCGTCAACGTTGGCCCGATTCCACACCAGTAGGACATCTGCAGAGAAAACAAAACAAACATTTACCATTCACCTGTAAATTTTTTTAACTTTTTCTCCAGTATGTTTGATACTGAAGAATTTGTCGTTAACTATCCTTACTGGTTTTCATCTGTGTCCTGATTAGTTTGATGCAGATCTCCCATTCTTCATATTGTGTGCCAATCACCTATTTTCACATAATGCTACCTTGTTTATCTTTTTGTGAGATAATTAATAGATCAAAATCCAAACAGTGAGATAATTAGTTGACTGTTTGCTTAAATAATGCTCATGCTGGTACTTCGAGTCAGTTGGTTGCTTCCATTTAAACTACATCGGTCAGTTTGTTTCAAGCAAAGCGAAGATGAGTCACATTGCTGTGAACGATTGCTGGTTTGCTCGCAATTTTCAGTCTAAGAGGCAATTTAAAAAAAAAAAAAAAAAAAAAAAGAAGAGCTACATGCTTTACAAAGTCTTTTGGTACCTCAATGTATCTTTTTTTTAGTGATTTTAATTTTATGCCTATTCTAGATACGTATCCCTCAGCGTTTGAGATTAGGTTGCTCTTGACTGTTTTCTTATTTCTAAATGTAGAAGCCACGCAAATAGATCGTAAACGTGATTGCAGAAATAAGCAACACAAATTTGAAACAGACATTTGCTTGAAATATATGATTTAAACAATTATTTTCCATGTAATACATATTCGAGAGCATACTCTGTATACACTGCGTGCTGCTGGGCCTAATGCAGGCTGAAGGCCTACACAGATACCGTAACACTGTAACCGTTCCATGTTACAAAAGGCCACTCACTTTACTTTAGGCTATCGTAATCTTCTTTGGGATTATTTTAATTGGCTGAACGTGGAACTGTATTCTTTGGTTAGGATTATCCAGACAAGATCTGCTCTTTTACCTGCGACTTACCATCTACTTCACACAGTGAATGTTCCATAAACAACTGCCATGACCTGAGGCGAAATACCAAGTTATTTATGACAGAAAAGAAATTACTAATGTAAATATTTTAAATTTCTTTTTAAACGATACTTATCTGTCACCAACTAATTAGTTCATCTCAATTACTTACGCAGATTTTTCTTGAGGACACGTAACTTGAATGGGAAAAGGCATAACGTAAAGAAATTTGATGGATTTATTACAGAGTCAGTGTTTTGTTATTATCACTGACGTACTGACTTTGGAAACATAAATAACTCATTAAGGTATTGTTTATTCTTAATTTTTGAATCGATATTGCGTAGCTTACAATGTTAAATAGGCGCAAGTTTACCATTATTAAACCTTTTGCTCTATTTATGGGCAATCGAAAATTGCACAACGTTGGAAAGCTAATGGGAGTGCATATTTCGGTTGAGTATTTTTACGTTGTAACGAATGATCATCAACAATTGTTTCATATCATAAATTATATTAATTTCAACGATTCAAAAGAAATGTTAAGACAGCTATTTCGATTGTATTTAGTAATAAAAATATTATCGTTACCTCGAAGAGTATGAATGATGTGAGAGGAACCCAATCGAAAACTGCCGGAACTCCGCCGTGGACCTCGGCGAAGTAGAAGTATGTGCCCAAGACGGTGATGGCGACGCCGCATACGATTGCAGTGCCAATCATCAGCGGACGTCGACCTACCCTGTCCACCAACACGACACATGCTGCCGTCATAAACAGCCGCACCACTGCCACAATTATCGAAGATACGTTCGAGTCGAAGCCGCTACCACTGCTCTCGAAGATTGCAGTCGAGTAGGTCATTATTGTACCAGATCCGCACATCATCTGTATGATATCGAGTCCTATCAGAATGAAGAAAGTCCTGCGGTGCACTCGCTGCTGAAACAGGTCCTTGAACTGCCCCTTGGTCTGCATATTTTGCTCTACCGCTTTCTTCATCATTGTCAGCTCCTCCTCTACGTCAGCACGGCCATTACTGCTTCTCAGCCAGAGCAACGATTTGACTGCATCATTCTCCCTACCCCTCAGCATGAAGAAGTAGGGCGAATCCGGCATCAGTAGGAATGAAACAGCGTATAGGACTACGAATGATCCCAACAAGAGAGACGACAGCTGAATGGAAGTGTACGGAGCGATGCTGTAGACGATGACTGTGCCCAAGTTGGCCATGACATTGTGCAGTGTACCGACCGCTCCTCTGATCCTACTGTCGGCGATCTCGGAGAAATACATTGGCCCCACGGTGGTGAGGACTCCGCTGCCCAAGCTCTCCACGATGCGTGCTGACAGGAGTACGCCGTAAGAATCGGCGAAGCCGATCAAGAACCAGTGGGCCAGGAAGGGGATGGCGACGTAGGCGAGAAGTTTCTTGCGGCCGATGACGTCGACGGTGAAGGGCACGAAGATGATGGGCAGAATGGAGGTGAGTGAGGAGATGGAGGTGATCCAGCCGACTTGCGCGTTGGTGAGGGGGATCGGCGAGTCCTCGGCCTGCAGGCGAGGCATCATCGGCGCCAGCCAGCCCCCGATCATGTTGGACGCCATGTACGCCACCGACACTGTGCATGCAGATCATCTTCAAAATAAGTGGCGGCTATGCAGACAAACCGTACATAATTGGACAAATGCCTAATTTTCGGTGATTACGTTGTCATCCTAAACACTTGCTACTTCTGGTCGTAATTTGTGTGCTACGTTTATGGTGTAGAAGCACACTGTTCTTAACCCAGCAAAACAGAAAATCATTAAAAAACGGGAATGGGATAAACCAGATTGAACTGTAACTGTAAAAATGCGAAACTGATAGTTTCAAACATAAGTACCCTTAATATTCAAGGTGAGTAGTGAAAAAATGTTGAAACTTACATTACGCATAGGTTCTAGATGGTAGCTACGGTATCTTGGCAATTACAATTAATTACACAATAAGCAAAATCAATGTTACATATCATTGCATTATAAAACGTATATTCCATTCGCAATTTCGTGGTTAGAAGAAACAAAGAAGCTTATCTCGTGGTTTCTAATCAGCAGTAATCTATTCCTTACTAGTTCGCTTAGCACGGTTTTAACAACGAAAGTGATTCTAATGCTACGATTTAAAAGCGCTTAAGAATTTAAAACCAGTTCACTGTGTCACGAAATCTTTAACCCTGAAAAAACTTGCGATTATTTCTGTATTAGGATTGAAGCTAAGACTAAACACTGTGATCCTTGTTTCACCTTTGGACACAAAGTAATGTAGCATAATTTCTTTTATTAATTTCTTCGAAACTTACTCAAGTTTACTAAACACTGCTCTAGAATGTTACGCGGAGTTTGAAAGATTTACACCTCATGTTGATAATATTTGACTGCTCAAGAGTTTACCATACATTAAGAGTTTGTGCATCATATTGGTTTATCTATTGTGTAGAATAATTCGCGGTACCTGAGATCGAGGCAGCGTACTGCATACGCGTACTGGCTTTCCCCATTTTGCACAGAGCTGGTCCAGCAACCAAAGCCGACTATTCTGTCTGTGCCCTGTCATTCGTATAGCAGACGGAATAAAGCGATTCGGTCCGACGAGTTTCCTCTTATAGCAAGATATTATTTCATGCGTTTTCGAAAGCACTTGGTGTTATCTGCGCAGCTGCATTGTTTTGATTACTCAGGTCAAAGCGGTTAATTACCATAATCTAAAGTCAAGTGGATTTGGAGATTTTTTTAAGTAAGATAAGCACACGTCGTATTTTGAAGTTCACAGACTAAATAATGCTATCGGAACTCGTGACAAAATCATCCATCGACCACTGTAATTGTTTATTATAAAGTGATCAGCAACAAGTAACAAAATACAAGCGGAGACTAGTGATCGTGCCCGTGCCCGACTGAGGGGATATTGCGCAATATCACCCACAGACGCCACAATGTATTTCAGGTTGCACAATATATTTCAAATTGTTTAGATTCACTCAATAATATTGTACAACCTCTCAATCTAACCTACAGACGTTCAATATTATTGTGCAACCGTAAATATTGTGCAATATTATTGACCGTTTAGGGGCCGCTTTACAATTTACCAGCAACTGTTGTGTATAATGGAACAGAAAATAACTTTTGAATGCATGAGTTAATTATTAAATAGTATGGTCAGAAGCTTCAAAAACAGAAAAATAAATTACTAAAGCGTCAACGCCTTAGTTGAGTTCTTCATTTCTACCACTATTCCTTGATTTCATGATTATGTAAGATGTGTCGACTATATTTACAAGATTTTTGACTTAGGAGCATATCTAAACTTGTGTGTCAACTTTAGGAGCAACTACAAGGTTCAGATTTTTTTTTATATTTTGTATGCTTGCTCAAACAATTTACCAGCAAGTGCTATCTATATAGGCAAGTGATAGATGGGACGCAGAAAATAACTTTAGAATAACTTTAGGTATTAAATAGTATCGTAGTATTGGTGGTGACTAGATATTCGAGAAACGAATTTTACTGTAAACAACCAATCAGCATCTTCTTCGCCATGATCGCTGTCTTCGTTTTGATGCATAGCTCTGAGGTGCAGTGCTCCCAGATTTCAATTGTTGTAATGTTTTATGATTCTAGTAGAGCAGTGTTTCACAACCGTTTCCAACGCGAGGACCACTAAATTGTCAAAAATAATGCTGCGAATCACAAGCTTATATGGGTCTAATATTTTATCTGTGTGTATGTTATTAACATCTCGGACATATTTCTTTGTAACATGCCTAGAAAAAATAAATGCTTGTTTTGAATTCCTACTAAAACACAGTTATGAAACTGGAAAATAAATATTAAAACTCAATTACAAATCAACCAGACTCTTCAACATATAGGAACCTGTAATTTTCGATCCTATTTGTCACATATTTGACCGGTACTATTATCGCACTTTTCCAGTACTCTGGTAAGCAGCAAATATCCAGACTCAATCTAAATAACACTTCAAAATATGGTATAACGTCGCATCCTGACGAATTTTAAGTCTTTTTCTCTGTAACTGTCTGAATACCTCATTTTCCCCTCAGTTTTCTAAAATATCAATAGAAATTTCTAAATACATCATTCGGCAGTCCTCTTGCAGCAATAATATTCTTTATAACCCTGTCTTCCGGTTCCTTCTTTGTTGCTACTAATTAATTGTATAGTTCTTCAAGAATTCCTTACTGCATTGCGGCATTTTAGCTCTATTGTGCTCTCTTCTGACCAGCCTCTTTAATCTCATAACTTCCCTACTATAATATATAGGTTCCGAACATTTCCTTTTCCATGTTTATTATCTCCTTGAATTGTTCCCTCTTCGACTCCATGGTACTTGTGCCTTCCTTCCACATACTGAACCTTCCCCTTTCAGTTCTGTAATACCTACCCTTTTTAATAGCTGTACTTATTACGACCTTCAATTTTGACCACTGGTTGACTGAACCCTCTAGTATTTCTCAGAACTGCTTCATAATAACTTATTCCTTTACTTGTGAACCCAAAAGGTCACCAGGCTTTGTTAGAAATATATCTCCTTGCTCTCTGCTCTACCACTTATGTGTAGCCTCCTGCCATTTCTAAAGTACTATCACATTTCTCTTCTTTTATGTTAGTAATCTTACTCGCGTCCCAGTTGACGCCAGATGAATTTAATTCTCCATGTTCACATCTAAATTCTGAATATTTATTTAGTTTCTTCCCTAGAGCCTCATCTTAATCAATCATTTATCTACTGCGCTAGGCAACTACGTAAAATTTTCTTCTTTCTTTTTTTATTAGCCCAGAAATCTGCCTCTAACAATTCATGGATTTGATGAATGAATAGCGGTGAACTATAGTCGTCTTAGTAACGAATATGAATACTCTCCACCAATTGCTCCTCTATTTATGCAGTGCATTCTGTAACCTCACTGTCTAGTACTCCTTCCTTTATACAAGATTCCACTTCTATAACTACTGGTAATTTAAGTATCTCTATTAAGTATGTAACTATAAACAAAACATTCGAAGAAAAATGTCTTAGTTAATATTTAAAATGAAAGTGGTAGACCCCCATGTATGCAGAAAATTAATAATTAAAAAATATGAGAATTAACTTATCGTTTCGTAGCTTCACTTAACATTTTGAACCCAACAGGAGATGGAAGACCCTTCTTCAGAAATTATTAATTTGAATATGTACTCAAATTGATTTTATTCTGAAGGTCTATTTTGAAACAAAATAAAGAGATTCAATAATATTTTATTTAGCATATTATACTAACGTAATATATTAACATTTAGGTCACAGCGCTCTAGTGGCTCAGTGGTTAAGGTATCTGACTGGGTAGCAAAAGGTTCCCGGTTCGAATCCCTGCCGCGGCGGGGATTTTCATAGGCCCTTAACCACGCCTTCACCTCTGGCACAGCTTACGGTGTAATGTGAAGTACGCTAGAACACTTACGTGTTTCGGATTTCACGTTAAAGTGTAGGTCCTCTGCACGTGGTAGGTTTTCCCGGTAGGTTAAGGTGGCTACGGGGCGGAATGCGCAGCCAATAGAAACCCTGTCACCAGGTCATTCCGACCACGCGGAATTATTATTATTATTATTATAAACTATTAGGTATGGATTTTAAGTGAAACCTATTTTTTAGTGTAACACAAAATTAGGTTGTTGTCCTGAGAATGTATTTTTTTTTCTGAGGTTGTTGTAACTGACACTTATCTTGTTTCTTAAATTAAAACAGAGTTAGCGGTGACTGGCACTGGAATGTATGAAAAGAATTTTTGTGGCATACTTAGATGGGTAATTCCGTCATGCCTTAAGCAAACAGCGTTCCTCTATTTAGCGAATCACCGGACGCGTAGCGTAGTTCACCAGCGCATTGCTTCCGCTCCGTGAGTCGCCGGTCTGAGTTCTGTCTGTGATATGTTACCCCGTTGACACGCAATGTTGTGTGCAGCACTTAGCGCAACATTTACCTGCCGCGGGGCATGTGCGTTGCCGCTTCCAGAGCGAAAACATCGCGCGTCAATCCGGTTTCATTTGTTCCCGATTGTAGCAGCGCCATGCCAGTGCTGTGGGCAAACCAAATGGTGCTTCAACTAAACGAACTGTTCCAGAATTATGGGTTGCTGTGGGACACTTCAAACCGTGATTACAAAAACAAAATAAAGAAAACTGACGTGGGAGGATATTGCCAATGCTCTAAAATTACCAAGAAAAGAAATAGAAGCCAAAGTGCATACCCTTCGCTCACAATTTATTCGCGAAAAGAAGAAACTAACATCTGCGAAAACTGCTGGCAGCGGACGGAATGATGTGAATTCTAGTGCATAGTTTGCGTATGAGTGCTTTATCAATCGGGGAGAAAGTACTGCATCTAGAAATATCGATCCAGAAAATTTCAATGAGCACTTTGAACAAATAGTTTCAGACATGGTTTCGTCGAACAACCAATAATTTTAAATTTTTACCACTACTCACCTATTGCATTCTTAAGTTCCCGATTCCTATTGATATTAAATAAATAAAAAATATTTATTTATAAAAATCAAATATATTTTTATTCACTCACCTTTACAAAAGTTTTCCATGCATTTATAAGTTTCTTACACATTTCTGGTACTATTCTACCGATCAGTTGACTTGACACTCTAGAAGTGTACAACAAGGAAGTAGGGTTGTTGCAGATGTCATCTTTGCGGATGCGTTTGCGGATGCGGATGTTCAGAGCTTGACATCCGCGGATGCGGATATTTTTCGGAAGCGGATGTGGAAAAATAAATTTATAATTATTTAGATATTAATATTTTATCAAATATCTTTTTTCATAATTAAATTATATTTGCATATAATACTGCCATATTGGTTTATTTTTGCCTGATCTTTCAACAACAAAAAATGTGAGATGATTTCACAAATGAATTAAATTATTTAAATAATTACGTACGCGTCTAAAAACCAGTCTTTATCATATGAACTTTGTGGAGTTCGTGGCTGGGCTACACTAATTCAAGCGTCGAGCACAAGGCCACGCCACCGCTCATCTCCACGCTCGCTTTTCTTTTTTTGTGTTATAACTATACGCCTCGTCGACGTCGAGGTCATTAGAGGCATGAAAAGATCGCGGTTTAGAACGCGAAGGAATTCGGCCATGGTCTTTTAAAGGAAGCATTCGCCTGGAGTGATTTGGGGAAGCCATGGAAATCTGGATGCCCGGACGGGGATTCGAACCGTAGTCCTTCCGAATGCGAGGCTAGGCAGTTATCGCCTACTCACCACGCACAGTTCCGTGCTTGCGACCCACCTTCCCACCGCTCCAGTGTCGCATTCGCAGTACAACTTGTAGACCGACGAGTTCCGATTTTCGATAAAAGAACTCTTGATGGTCCATGAAATTCCTTTCGATTCACTCAATATTTTTTCAACAAAAAATAATAAGATTATTATACATTTTAATTTAAATACAGACTGCAAATATTCTGTAAATTAATAATAATTTCGTGTGATCTAAAAATTTCACTCACAGAGTTTCTTATCAGCCGCGCAGTGTACCTCTATCGTTGTCACCAATTTTTAAAACGAGACCTACAGATTAACGTGAAATTGAAACCACGGAGCGTCCCAGCATCTTAGCATTAACAAAATCAAAGCTTTGCCAGAGAAGACCAATGAAAATTGCAGCAGAGACAAGGATTTGAACAAAGGACTTTCAGTACCCCAATCGTACGCCGTATCCATCTGAGTTAAGAGTCAAATCTGGATGTAATTACAAATAAATATTCAACCATAATAAAATCAACATACTTTTTTTCTGTAGAATTTATTTTCGTTATCCCAAAACACAAATGTTCTTTTATATGATTAAATACATATTTTTCAGTACTTCTAATTTCAGATGCTTGCGGCGTGTGATTCGGGTATGGAAGGTCCCCTGTTCAAAATCCGGGTCTCGGATGCAATGTTTACAGGCCTTAAAATCGACCTTCACATCTGGCAATTTCATTTGTTAATGTGAACATGCAAGGACTATATCTACATTTTACGAACATCTGATGAACCTAAAGTAAGGCTGAAAAAATGGACGCTTTTCTAAAGAGTAACGCTAAAACAACATTTAGTCGTAAAGGACCAGAAATTTCTGAACTCTTTGTATACGATTCTCCATATCGACCAGCCCCACACCGGTCCGCACCGTCAAAAATTAGATCCAACTATGACTGCCGACACACGGTGTGTAAAAAGTGCAAGACAATGAGCATAACTAACAAAAAGATTCCAATTGTTCAGAAATACGAGTTAAATAATTCAGTTATTGATATGGTCGATTCTATGAAATATTTGGGAGTAACAGTGCAAAGGAATATGAAATGGGACATACACATTACTTCGTTAGTAGGTAGAGCAAATTCTAGGCTGCGATTCATAGGTCGAATCTTGAAAAATTGTAATGAACAAACAAAGGAGATAGCGTACAAATCTCTTGTGCGTCCACATTTGGACTACTGTTGTGCCATTTGGGACCCGTTTCGTAAGGGGTTGATTGAAAGTATAAAGAAAGTACAGAGAAGAGCCGCTCGATTCGTGACCGCTTGCTACAGTCCTTATGGAAGCGTCACACAACTGATTAGTAGACTAGGTTGGGAGTCTCTGGTAGATAGACGACACACGTTTCGTTTAAACTTATTGGTAAACATGCGTACTCCCACTTTCACTTACGAGTGTAGTGAAATACTTCTTCCACCAACCTATTTGAGTCGGAAGGACAGGAAAGATAAAATTAGAGAAATAAGGTGCCTGACTGATTCTTATATGAATTCTTTTTTCCCTCGTACGATTAGGGATTGGAATGCACAAAAAAAAGATTAGCTTTGTTGCTGAGCACCCTCTGCCACCCACAATTTTGTGAATTGCAGAGTATATTTGTAGATGTAGATGTAGATGTTATGGAATATGCAGTGCTGTGTGATCACCAGAAAAAACGTAGTATATCGTCGATCTAGTTTACTGATAGCGAGCATGAAAAGAAATCTGCCAAGATAGTATGATCTCTTGCTCTATTTATAAGTTAACTTTCACCTAACAGCAGTGAAAACTTACACATTTTTAAATGGTTATATTCGTGAGTGGTCGAACTAGCATGTCTCCTAATCGAAGCATTTAGTTTTCTTTTAATTTAAAACTTCTGAATTCGTAACTATTTATAATTCAGCGTCTGATTATTTTTGTTTATGCTGGGGTAAATTGATCAAGATAAATTGTTTACATTGTTTTTCTGAATTGTGAAATTGTAAATTTAAAGTACAATAATAAGGCAAGAACATAATTGGAAACGGAGGAAGAAGTGATAATATGCTCCAGATAGGCTTGAGGGGGACCAAAGTGAAATGCACACTCCTTTAGGCAATACTCACAAAATATCACACTACTACACTTTAGAGTGCGTTAATAATTTTTTAACTTTGATGATTATTTCTCCAATTTTCTTAATTGTAATACGTTAAAATAAATGTTACACGTTAATCAAACCACTACATCAAAAATTAACACTTCAGTAAGCGGAACTAAATTGTAATATTTAATTTACGGCAAATATCCTTGTACTTAATATTGATGCTAAAATTTGATTGGTGTTGTTTTTTGGTACGTGGTTTGTAACCTCATTTAAAAATTTGTTTTTATTTTTTTTACTTGATTTAGCTGTAACAGAAATTATCTCAGACATTATCCTTAGTGTATACTTAGTTCCGACATAAACGATACCTTGCGCATTGTTTGGATTATGCATTAGTGTAAATAGAAAGAGTTTTCGTTATATCAACTCGCACGAGTTATAACATGCCGACGTCAGCTTTAATAGCTAAACAATGTCGGCTCCATTGGTTAAATGAGAATGAACCAGAACGACAATTTCATTTGCAATGTGAAAAGAACGCAAAGCAGTAGCCACAGTAAGTGAAAGTAACCAACACCGAGATGTGCGCTTAACTTTAAGCGAATTCGGAACGCTAATTCCAGAGTTTTTAAATGGCATTTCACTTCATGGGTTAGGATAATATTTATGAAGGCCACTTTCTTTTCGTTTTTTCACGTAGCCTCATGAACATGTGATCATTAAATTTCTTAATTTTTCGAAATTAAATTTCTATTTGCTTAAAATATGCAGAAAACGAAAATCACAATTTTCTGATTTCTGCAGGAACATCAGAAATAGGAAAGTACATGAAACAAATGAAACTTCTTTCGTGAGATCCATCTGCTAGATAATTGCGTGCTAGAAAATAAATAAATAAAAATAAAAGGTTCACGTATTTCTATGCGCTTCAAGGTTCACAAGAACAATGTAACAGGCAAATGCTAGTAATTTAACAATCATATGTGCATTAAATAGACGATGAACGCGAAACGACACGATATTACTTAATTACCTTTGATTCTTCTGGTCCTAAAGACAAGTCAAAATCGTTTGTTGTAATGTTCTTAGTTAACAATAACTCAGTTACCACAAACAGTAAGAACGAAGTGTGAGGCACCCAGTCGAAGGCAGGAGGAACATTGCCTTGGACCTCGGTGAAGAAGAAGTACACGCCCAAGACGGTGATAGCGACCCCGCATACAGTTGCACTGCCTACCATCAACGGGCGACGTCCTACCCTGTCCACCAGCCCGACACAAGCTGCCGACATGAACAGCCGCACCACTGCTACGATCATAGACGACACGTTAGAGTCGAAATTACTGCCACTGCTCTCAAAGATTGTCATCGAGTACGACATTATAGGAGCATCTCTAACATGTCCAGTCCTATCATAATAAAGAAAGTCCTGCGGTGTACTCGCTGCTAGAACAGGTCCTTGACTGCCCTTTATTATGCTCTACCGCTTTCCTCATCATGGGCAGTTCCTGCTCAACCTCAGCACGGTCCTTACACCTTCTCAGCCAGAGCAATGACTTGACCTTGCCTCTCAGCACGAAGAAGTACGGCGAGTCCGACATCAGAAGAAATGAAGCAGCGTAAAGTACAACGACTGTTCCAAACACCAAAGATGACAGTTGAATCGATGTGTATGGGGCAACGCTGTAGACGATGACTGTGCCTATGTTGACCATGACGTTGTGCAGTGTGCCCACCAATCCTCTGATCTTAGTATCGGCGCTCCCTGAGAGATACATTGGTGCCACGGTTGTGAGCACTCCCCTGCCCAAACTCTCGATTATTCGTGCGGAAAGAAGGACTCCAAGAGAGTCGGCGAAGCCTATCATGAGCCAGTGAGCTAAGTAGGGGATAGCCACGTAGAGGAGGAGCTTCTTGCGGCCGATGACGTCGACGGTGAAGGGCACGAATAGGACGGGCGGCACCACGGCGAGTGAGGAGATGGAGGTGATCCAGCCAACTTGCGCGTCGGTGAGGGGAATCGGCGAGTCCTCGGCCTGCAGGCGAGGCATCATCGGCGCCAGCCAGCCCCCGATCATGTTGGACGCCACGTGCGCCATCGACACTGCAAATACGGTAGGACAGTCACACGTCAGAGAATGTAGATCATCTTCAGAATTAGAGGAGCAAATTAAAGATGGCAATGAATGTAGAAGAAGAGAATATATATTGTATCAGTCGCCACAATGTAAGGACTTAAGGAAAAAAACTATTATTGCCCAATGAGAAGGAATGTGGATCCAAACACAAACATGGTAAAAGACGTTTTGGAAGGAACCACGGAGAGAAATGACATCAAGAAGGAAGATTTCCAGAGAAGGAAGTAATTGCGCGTGGCTAGTTGGTAACGTAATGTATCGATTGCGGTCCACTATTATACTACAACAGGTAAGGAGACAAATACGGCAAGGATCAAGAAATCCTTTATTTCTGGTGATAATAATTGCAACCTGTGTGTCGTCGCAGGTATGTAACATTTCGTATCTTATGTTCCAGTAATCTGGAATATTTGTTTCTTAAAATAAAACATTATTCATAACGAGAATTAAATAAATTTTCTTTAAAAAATGATTGTAAAACTATCATTTCTCTTCTCCCTCACACTATAGAAAAATAAAAACAAGTAAAGAACATACTAAAGCATACATTTTCTTCATACCGCTGTGACCATTGTGTAAGTCTGTTCAAACAGTAATCTTACTCGATGTCCTACAACAACGCGTGGTAGAAAAAATGCGAAGGGAGAGAAGAGAGTATGTAAATAATGTAATACAAATCTTTTAATGAAAGTGGAGCTTATATTGAAGCATATAAGTTAACTTTTGGGAAGATGTTCGAAGGGCAATACCATTTGTGGAAGATATTTGCAGTTTGTCCTGGAACTCGTCAAGAAGAAAATTATGAGAAGTCCACAATGATATAAACCAAAATAATATTGAACAAGTATAAAACATAACTCTGTATAAAATAAAGAAGTGACAAAATTTCTAACCCTTACGTCAATTGACTATCCAACAGGGTAAAGACATAACAGCACTATCCCGATAATCACAATCAGCCTCAGCGTAAGCGAAATCACTGCAAAATTATCTTGCAATACACAATTTGCATTACGGGAACAAACAATTATTTTTTAGATTTATAGTTACTGTAAAAATAATCGTCAGCGCCTCGCTCACCCTTAATATAACATTGCTGCCATTGTTTAGTTCCACTTTGAAATATGAAACTTGTATAGTCGGTTGGGATCTGTCTAACCACCAAAACACATGTAAGTGATGATTTCAGTAATTAAACTGAGGATTCTGGATGTATCCTGTTTCTAGCTTTGAAACAATGTTGTCGTCAATCATAAACTTGACCCTCCCTTAAAATTATAAGTTTTTTTTAATCAAAAATTTACTGTGAATAGCAATTCTGTAACTTTCGAATGTTAGTAAGCATTACATTTATCTTTTTAAATTCGTTCTGTCAAAGCAATAGCCAACACACTTCTAAATGCGCGTGATGTAGTTAGTTTTGGTGACGCCTCTTAGCACCTGAGATGGAAGCGACGTACTGCATGCGCGTGCAGCCGTTTCCCATTTTGTTGCCCGATTAATTCTGTTTGTGCCCTTACAAATGATGGATCGTGGGGATTCGGCATGACCGAATGCCACTTATATCAAGAAATTTCTCTTCGCGTTTTCGATAGCACTTCAATGTTATCTGTGTGACGCTCACCGTTTTCATCACTTGGGGCGGAGCGATTAATTAATCTTAAGTAGACTGAATGTGGAAATTTTAATTTAACTGAGATAAATGCAGGCCGAAGTACAGCTACTGATTAGTGAACAAAGGAATCACAACGATCTCTGGATACTTTATTAAAAATTATTATGACAACTGTAAAGAAGTTCACATGTGATTCTCACAGTTGAGTTGTTTTTTTATACATGTTACACATTGGTACATGCTGCCATCCGGCTTAGGTATTATTGGTCCAGGAAGATTCTAAATGTTGGTATTTTCGAACAAAGGTACGCAACCTTGCTCGACTTTCTAGTAGTTAGACCTCACAATTAAAATGTTTGGAATCAGTGGAATGATAATCCACAGAATTGATATAATTCCGTGTGGTCGTAATGACCTGGTGAAAGGGTTTCTATTGGCTCCGCATTACGCCACTGCCGTAGCCGCCTTAACCTAACACGTTAGTCCTACCGGACACAGGGAACCTACAGCTTAACCTGGAATCAGTGGCGGCTGGTGGGTTATCGAACTGGTGGTGCACTTTACTAAAATATTAAAATTAGAAAATGCAAAAAAAACAAAAATTGACATAATATATGTTTATTTTTTATACATTAAATCAATACGACGACATTTTTCTGAAGCGAAATGTTCAATCACCTTTTTATTAAAATCGGGTATTGTTTGTATGAATTTTTTTTCAATACTAAGCACAGAAAGTGCATTTAGCCGATCCTGAGACATGGTATTTCGGAGAAAAGTTTTGATTCTTTTCAGTGTCGAAAAACATCGCTCGCTCTCTACTGAAGTCATTGGTATAGTGCACAGAATTCGCAATAGTTTAATTGACTCTGAAAATTATTCAGTCAGGTCATTATTATAGAACAACTGTAAAATTGCAATTGCACTATTTGCGTTGGTGAAATCGTCGCGACTGTATATTGCTGATAGTTCGTTTTTCAACTTGTACTTGTCCAAAGCTGCATAGGTGGAAACTGTGATCGTGAAATCTTTGTCGGGAAAAGTAGAACGGTATGTGGTAAAGTTCTCGCAGTAAAATAATTTGGCTGCTATCAAATGATTACAAAAATTGAATCTGTCTTTCACTTGAGTAATAATTATATCGCACACTTCTTTTGCTGTAACAGAGCTAGACGATTTAAACCTTTTTAGAGGCGGTTCTTCAAGTTGATCTATGGTGTTAGGTGCATTTTGTATACTGATTTCAAAATCATTAATACAGTTTTTTATATAAACCAAATCAATATTTCTTTTCTGCATTTGTTTGAATAAAATTTCACTATGTGGCAGAAGAGATTGAAAAAAATCAAGCCAATATAAAAAAGTACTGTCGTTCAAATACCTTTGAAGCATATCAGCCTGATTTATAGAATCGGTATCATTTTCCGTTTCTATAATGGTGGTCATGCATTCTTTTAAAGGCTCCCTGTAGCTATGTACTGATGCAACGGTCCGCGAATTAAAGTTCCATCTCGTTTGCGGAGCAGCTGGAATCTTCTTTGATACAATAGTTTTCAAAACATCTGTACGCTTCGGTGATCGTGAAAAAAACTTTGGAAAAGCTTGAAGGTTAGAAAAAAATTTCTGTACGGTTTTGTTTTGACTTACACTTTTTTCTATTATTAAATTTAGTTGGTGGGCGTAACAATGAACGAATGAAGCATTTGGATAGACGGTTTTTACTTTAGCCTGTACTCCACCAACATTTCCGCTCATTACAGCGGCGCCATCGTAACATTGTGCTATTAATTGTTGCGGAGTTATTTGAAGTGTCCGTAATTCTCTTATAATAACAGAACTAAGTCCTTCAGCAGTATGGGAATGCGGCGTAAGATGATATTTCCAAAACCGTTGGTGAACCTGTCCATTTTCTTCGTATCTTAAAATCATTACCATCTACATAGTCGTCGATACATCGGTAGTTTCATCAGCTTGAACTGCTACGTATTCACATTTTGTTATAATATTGGACAATTCTTTGTGGTATACACATAAAATTGAGTCCAAAATATCGTTCTGAATAGTTTTTGACGTGCCTTTGAAAACTGTAGACGACGTGAGATGCTCCTTCATGACCGTATCCAACTCTGATACAAAGTCTATTAATCCACGAAACACCCCAGCATTACTAGACTCAATAGTTTCATCGTGAGCTCGCAAAGCTAACTCAAATGCACCACAAAACTTGACACAATCGATAAGACGTGATAAAATATACCTGTTTTTATCATTATACTTTTGGATATTGCTTCTATACACAGAATCTAGCTGATTACGAATGTCGACCGTGCCTAACACAGACAAACTCATTACATTTTGTAGGTGTACTTGTGAAGAATCATGTTTTTTTTTTATTTTTTCACTCAAATGCGTCAAATCCTTGATTCCTGTTTCTGTCCAAATCGATTCTCCGCCAAAAATAATGCAAGGAAAACAAAAGAATGCATTAAGACGCTCACATCCACACAACCATTTCTTTCTATTATACATTTCACTTTTAAAACTTCGTGTAAATGCTTTATTTTTCGATTTGCACTCTTGTTTTAAATTTAAAAAGGGCCGTGGCGGTCCGGCCAATTTTATGTTCACTTTATTTTGAAAAGTTCTGTTATTTTCTTTAATATAATCAATGTTTATGCTCATTTTCACTAACACCATACACAGTATAGAATAAAAGTTCTCGAAAAAAATCGAAACAAAAACTAAAAACAATTATTTACGGTAATATAAATAAACAATTAATAGCGCGTCACACATACAGTGAAACTATACTGATAGTCTAATAACGAGATGTCAATCATGGCTGCCGTCGCCTCGCGCGCGCCCATGCCGGCCGGCCAATTCGTCAAACATCGGGTGCTCTCGGCAATCCTCGGTTCGCACGTGCGGCGCTCGACAACCGACTCATTACTCGGTACGTTTCTATGAACTATCTTTTGTTGCACGCGTCAGGCGTATTAACTCGTATCACCTACAAGTTGTATTAGCAGTCCTCGTGCACTCGCCGAAGCGCACGAGAATTTGTCTTTACAGGAAAATAAGTCTTAATAGTTTAGTAAAGCGCTCAAACTATTTCACCATAATTGGAGATTTAATTTTTTATACGTTTTTGTTTTTGTATGTTTAAAAATAAATATTAAAATGGTAATATAAAAATAAAGATGAAGTAGGTACTTAACATTTTGTCATTTTTAAATCTTTTGGATTGGTGGTTCAGTGCACGAGCGCACTTAAGGTACAGCCGCCACTGCCTGGAATGAACCACTGAACCTTTCTGACGTTCTTTATATTACACAGCAAGCTGTGCCAGAGGTGAAGTCGGATTAGGGGTCTACGAAAATTCACGCCGAGACAGGGATTCGATCAGGATACCTTAACCACAGAGCCAGCAGACCGCTCTACAGAAGTAATACTAGCACACTTAAAATAACGACACAAATTCCTCAAGAACTTTGATCCTGCTCCACTGTTTTAAAATTTTAGTTTTGATCTCAAAAGAGATACATAAGAAAATAACAGATTAGGTGGTGAATATCAAAGTACACACAAAAAACTACCAGGAGTCTGAAAATACGTTAAGTCACGCATGCTACAAATTTATTTGTCCGGCACGAGGTAATTCTCGCAGCAAACATAAACTGAGTAACATTGATTGTGAGTACATACAATACGGATACTATGTTCAAACTGTTTAGTATCCAAATATCTCAATTAATTACTGTATATAAGAATGTTTTATTATGTTTAAAATTATATTTTTATTAGAGTATTACTATTTAGAAAAAATGATCTTTTTTATTATTTTTATAGTCTATATGTGAAATTAATAAAAATTCCTATTAAATTATTTTTGGCAATTATTTCCATCAAAACTCCTAAAATATTAGTTAGTTAAAAGAAGTGTAGTAAAATGTAAATTTTAATATCTGAAAACCAGTCTAAAAAATTCTAGATTATTTTAACCCACCTGAGTTTCAGTGTAACTATTTTTCTACGATGCTGATGCCTGGTTAATATTGCGAGATAATTATGCTGTCCAATGATATTTTTAAAAATCGTTTGGTGATTATCATAACGTTAATATAATGCCAAAGAGACGATAACAAACGAAAATTGAGCGTTATTGATCGGTTCTTTCATCATTTTAGTTATAACGATATAAAATTTAACTTCCAACGAACAGAACAGTGTTAATGTAACACTGGTTCTATTGCTAACACTCCAGAGCATTTAAAACTTAAAAAGCTTAAAAAGATGCGTAAATAAGACCTATGCACGGATATTAACCGGCGTATTATGTTTTTAATGTCTCCAGTGCGAACTTGAGGAGCAAAAACAAGAATTAGAAATTTGTTTAACAACGCGTTATATAGAGAAGAATATTTACATACTCCATTATTCTAAGCTTGCTATTAATCGATTAGAAACAGGTTGCACTAGGAAATCAAAACTAGAAACTCGAGGATGGGCCGCTATGTGGTTGGTACCATGCAGCGGTAGTGTTGTGCACGATTACTTACTAAGACGTTCTGCACATATTGGATGCAATTCTCCATCTCTTCCAATCCTGAGATTATCTCGTCATCACAACATACCAACCATAACATATATTTTCAGCTTTAAATGTTCTAATCTTTGTCTTCCTCTACAGTTCTTTCATTCTCCTGTTCTGGTCACGTTTCAATTAGCTAATCACACATGTCTTAAAATATGACCTATCATCTTGTCTCTTCTTTCTATGAGACTATTCCACAAACTCCTTTTCTCGTCTACCATTTCCAAAATAAGTTAATTTCATAATTTATTTGAGCAGTTAATTTTCTTAACATCCTTGCATAGCAAAGCATTTAAAATTTTTCAGTGCTTGTTTTTCCTGGTATTCATAAAGTCCAGGCAATAGTTCCATAAAGTGCTATGCTCTGTACTTATAGAAGATTGGTTCAGAGTCCTAGCTCAGTATCAAAAGATAAATTATTCATACTTTTGAAGACTCCCCTTTTTCGTAATATTATTCTGTTTTTAGATGGTTTTTGCAGAGGCATTACATGTAAATTTAATTATTAAATAACAGAATTCACGTGCTTCTTTTGATCCCATTTTTACATTTAACCTACTGATAATGGTACTATTTCTTCCACAGTTCATGACTTTTGTTTTACTTTGCTTAATAGTTATTGTTATTTTTCTCCCAATATTTTGTTCATACTGTTCAGTAATTTTTCAGTATCCTCGCTCTTGTCCCCGGATAGGACAGTATCAACAGAAAACCCAGGGTACTGTTTGCCTTTGAATTTTATGTTACTTTTTTTCCGCTTCCTCGATCGCATCCACTAACATGCAACTGGAATATTGGGGAGTATATATTCTATAATCTTGGCTAACACCCTTTGCAACAGATGTTTCTCTCTGGGAGTTTTCTACTAATATTGTAGATATATGTGTTCCTCTATCTCAATGTTTTATACCTGACTTGTTTAAAATTTTGAACATCAGATGCCATCTGGCATTATACAAGGCCTTTTGTTTCTCCGCAATCGACTTTTCCGCTATACAGTGTTTCAAACCTCGTGAAACGACCAGTAGTTTATGCGGAAGTTCTGTCAAAATAACATACAGAAATAAAAAAATAAAAACTTATAAAAAGGTTCGTTTTGTTCTCAGTAGCTTATTGGTAGCTCCCCACAAGCATTGTTTAGAAAACATCGTCTTGATTTTTCGGAACACTTGTTATTTTTTAGTATGAATAAGCACGATTAAAACAAAACTCCAAATGCAGAAACAAATGATCAATTCAGTTTTTGAAAGCTAACGAAAATTTTAACCAGATTCTTAATTCGTATAAGCATAAATTTCCTCTTTTCACATGATTATATCAACGATGTTTTATTTACTTCTCGACATACGTTCTTAGCTTTACAGTTTTATTATATAAAGAGCTATTTATCCAATAACAATTATGAACCTATTGAACAAAGGAAGATCCCAATTGCGGAGATAATGGTTTGTTGGCACATCTTTAATAGCACCTACAAACTAGTGCAGCACAACCATCATCCAGAAGGTTCCGACATCTTTGGCGAATACTTCTTCGGTTATTCAACAGGAATAAATTAACAATTTCTAAATGTTATTTTGCTGTTAGAATTATACAGTTGTAAAATTCTCTTTTTTAAAAACCTTGTGCTGCTATTGAAAATCGTAATATTATATCCTGAATAAATTAAGCTGATATCACTATATGATCATTATTTCAAATGCGTCGCACCATTTATCTTGTCGGTTGAGTCATTTGATATTTCAGCTCACTGATGTTGTTTGCATCTCGAAGAGAAAATGGTAATTGCTCCTCAGGCTAGGAGCTTAAATGTCCTCCAAAATTGTCGCAATTCATCAATAGAAAAAGTATCAAAAGTTCATGGTTTTAAAGAAATCTCTATTTTCGGAAATATTATTTAGTTCCATTTAAGTAGCTAGTTGCTTATTATACTTTACATCTTAAGATAAAGAATTCACGGAGTTCACGCGGGTTCTGCCGCTTCCCGCAGGATTTGTGGAGGTAGAGCTCCTCATTCCCATTACAATATTCCGCACTAAAAGGAAGCAGATGGGGTCAGCGCCAAATTCATCTTAATACAATATTAGTTTGCATTCGATAGCAAAGATTTTTGTGTTAAGTCTGCGCATACTGTAACGCAAGATTTATCTACAGTTGTGTTAAAATGATCGATTTTGTATAGAGTGTGCAATAGATAATTTTAAACACGAGTTTTACTATAGCATTTATACAGAATATATACGGTTTTAGAAATATATGTCAATGTTTGGTTGAAATGAAAATAATTTTTTTGAAGAAGGCTCTTCAATGCTATTTTTCTATTGACATCATTAATGCTTTTGCCACAGGTTGCAATTTTAACTCTTAAATGACAGAATTCTCTTGCTTCTTACACTAATTCTGATCAAATTTTTATATTTGTTCTTCCGTTAATGTTAAGATTTGTGTTGCACATCATAACTTTGTAATCGCTTTGGTTCATTTTTGGTCTAAATTACTTCCTCAATATTTCTCAATATTTTATTTGTGCCTATCAGTAATTTCGCAGTACCTCTCTTGTACCTGATAACATTACTGAATGATATTGAAGAGAGTTGATTGTTTCTCCTTTAAATTTTGTGCGAGATTAAGATTTTTCTTTCACCTTCTTGTTAGTTTTCTCTTCACACAAGTCAAATGCTATTGACTTTAGACATTGCCTTATACGTTCTTAAACTGATGCTTCTCTTTGTGTCTACTTTTATTATAACCTTCTGTATCTCAAGAGGGTTAAAAATTATTCTTCTCGTTCACTATAATAGACCTGATTCATTTAAAATTTTGAACAATTCTATCTAAAAGCATTTTTCTAACTTCAAAAACGCCATAAAAGTATAACTGGTTTTCTTCATCCACATTTCTGGTATTAACTTGATAGCCAGAATTGCTGTCCAGTACTATGGTTTTTTATCATCTTATATCTCCTGTACTTTCCTTTCTAGTCTTCCATGTATTACTCTACCCAATTGTTTGAAAACATGTCAGCCTTATTATGTGATTGTTTTCATCTAATCAGCATGATGTTTATCAGGAAAGTGAAAATGATTCTTTTACCAGATTTTTATTATTATTATTATTATGGCTTCACCCCTCATTGACGTCGGGGTCATTAGAGGTGCGATGGGACTGGGGACAAGGAACGGGACGGATTTGGGCCATGGCCTTTTAAAGGAAGTAGCTCGGCATTCGTCTGGCTGGAGTGATTTGGGGAAACCATGCAATACCCAAATGTGGATGCCCGGACGGGGATTCGAACCGGCGTCCTCCCGAATGTGAGGCCAGAAAGTTAACCTACCCTAATCTAGGTTGTTGGGTCCTGCGTTGCTCTCTAGACGACGTAGCTTCGATCTCTTGTCCAGCCATTCAATTTAAGATCTCCGTGCTTTGCCGAGATCACTCCAACTTAATACCCGTCTCGTTCCTCCAGAAACGCGATGACCGATCTCCTTTCCGTCTCTTACTCCCATTCCGGTCCCGCCTATAATGAGCTCGTTATCATTGAGCAGTAAAGCAATAACATAAATAAAACAAATATTCAAAGCCGGTTTCATCAATCAGGTGCATCGTACTCTCAGCTGACTAGAAAGCAGACTGAATCTTGTTGTTGAATTAATTTTCATTCAGTTCACAGTCCTCTTCGTTGTCCATGTATTCTACTATGCCCAGTATGATTTAGTTGTTGTAGGAGGGGATTCAAATTGTAACCAGTACAAGGATAATCGCGACCATTAAAATACAACTTATGCTTATGCTTTATTCAAACAAACCTGTATAGAAAAAAGTATCTGTCTCAGAAGCTTTCACAAATTTGTATTGTATGGTTAATTTTATATTTTCTCTTTGTATTTTACGTCTAACAGAATAACGGAAAAAAACGAATATAAAATCTGACGTATCCTATTACATCAAAATTAACGACGGTGAAATAGAATGGCATCCAGCAAATAAAATTTCTAGGACTACACTTGGGTCGTAGACTTATATGGAACTACCACATTCATCAGAAACTATCCGAAGCTTATATTCGCATCTCCAAACTCTATCCTCTTCTGAATAAGAGAAGCTCTCTTAAAATCGAAAGCGGTTTGTTACTATACAAATCACTGATCCGACCCGCCATGTTATACGCATCGCCCGTATGGTGCACAGCCGCTCCATCCAAACTACAGAGAATACAGTCCCTACAAAACAAACTTCTCCGCACTATCCTAAAAGCACCATGGTTCGTACGAAACTCATAAGTTCACAGGGAAACTGGACTCCAAATTATTAAAACGTACACAGTACTACAATCTAGGCCGCAGATCAACGACGCAACCACGTTTAAAGTCGTATCATCTATCACAAGACATCTTAAACGACGACGGACAAGATGCCATCTGAATCTCCTTGAACGCTGTATAAAGTTCTTATACCCTTTTCCCTGTCATACTACTAGTAAAACATTTTAAATTATATTACCATTATTATTATTATTATTATTATTATTATTATTATCAATATCTTAACTCATACCTGATTTTTTTACATGTTATATAATAATAATTCAGTTACAGAGGAATCCAATTAGACTGACCTCAGGCCAGGCGATGTAATCAGCGATATAATCAATAACTTTAAGATCACAAAACTGTATAGCAAAAATGTAATTGTTGGACGTTTTAAATAAAACATAGTTATAAAAAAAAAAAAAAAGGAGTTTCTCAGATTTCTCGGACCCATCGAAAATATGGATAACTCACCAAACATTTTAACTAGCCTTCTCCAAAATGACAAAACTTAATAACACCATTCTGCACTTTGTATGGTGTATTCAGTTTACTTCTTAATCAGAGACGTCATAGTTTATACTATTTGGTTTGTGTTATCTTTGCATTTAAATGTGAAAATCATTCATGTTACTTATCTCTGGCTCATGATGTATGCTGTTGCTTGGGGGTGGATCACATGCATGTCTGACGAGATGTGGGAGCTGTACTCATCTAGAACGAGAACATAAGATGCCGTCGCGTACTACGCTTGACGATACGTTTCAAACTGCCCTGTGGATTGTTGGAGTTATACTGTATATACGAAATTATTAAATTGCTTTTTGCAACAGTGATAATTAGAATAAGTCCCTTTTTTATTGGTTCGACAATATTTTCGTTTTCCATACATTTAGTATATGAAACGGAACTCTTACGTCGTTTCCCTTGCCGATTCTAGGCCTTTTACTCCCCCCCCCCCCCCTAAATTGAAATGCGCGTCGTTTGTAGACTTTTTTTTAAAAAAGAAAAGAAAAAAAAAAAGTCTGCATTCCATCAAGAATTTCAAACCTCAAGTGAGATTTCCATCGACCCCCTCCCCCTTGGTGAGAATTCGTCGAACCTCCCCCCCCCCCGTTCTATTTCTTTTCTAGTAATTAGTGGACGTCCCCTTACGGATTCGCTCATTTGTTTGTCTGTCACACACTTACGAGTTATGAAGCTTTTAACTTACAAAGTTTTAATCGCCCATTTCTTTAGTTCTTACTACCTTTAACAAGGTTATGAGAAAAATGAAGTAATTTAGAAGGGCTGAAAATAATTAGAGAGAATTTAGTGGTGGGTTATCAAACAAAAGCTGGAAATCCACCAATTCCCAAAACAATTTAATTTTTATTTTTCTTCTACGATTTGTGCAAGCATTTGGTGAAAAATTATTTTAAAAAATACAGCTACACTCCTCCCTTTCCGAAATTATTAATCTTAAAATTTTTCGCAATTTACAGGTGCATGTATCACAGGAAAACTATGGGGATATTTTTGAAGTTTGTATTTTTGTTTGCATACCCTGCTAGTATGTCTTCAGTCGTTCTAAGAAATTATTAAAACTCACTTTATTCATATGAAATTAAAAAGTTACTATATATTTCATGTTTTAGCAAAGAATGAATGGGTGTTTGGTAGTCTGCCTTCAAAATTCAGAGCCTCTTGTCCGTGTCCCAGTGCAACCAGGAATTTTTACATGCTTTGCTTGGTTTATATGTGTATTCTAGCTCATTTTGTGGTTTGGATTCTGCGTTAAAGTGCAGGTGCAGCCATGATGGAGATAGAATGCATGGCAAATCAAAACTTTGTCACTTGGTGACCGAACCCTTTGGATAATCCCTGCTAACCATGTCATACACATTTAGGAATATAGATACACTACACCACGTTGTGCTGTTCTATAAGGCATGTGGAATTATTTCTTTTAAAATCTACTTGACATTCTTGATAACGAGAAGGAACTGACAAAGTGTATCTCCGTACTGTTTAATCTTAACTTAGGTGATGACTAGCAAGTAACATGTGTGATTGATATCAATCGACTGTCTTCACATGAAGCTACTCAAAAGAAACTGATTAGTAACTCGAGTTACTAACCATTCGGCGATAAGTAACTTCAATTGTTATTGAATGGAGCGCCGCAGACGGCGCTATTAGTTACTAACGAGTTAGCAACAAATTAGTAATCAGTTCCAAGTGACTCTTCATGTCAGTCGCAAGGTGATTTCAGTTCCTAGTTGCCAAGTGATTTTACGGTAAGAAACGAACAACAATTGAATATTTTATTCTTGGGGGAAGTTGAAAAACATCACGTTTTATGCAATTTCTTGCTTATTGGATATTCAAATAAAGACAAAACTGTAAAGGCATGGTCTCAGCTGTAAAATCAGTGAATATCACTGATATGTAATATATGTAGAGATGTGCATTATTTGAAATACGTGTATTTTAAAATGCAAATAAAAAATACGTAGTTTCATTATGTATTTAAACTACAGTGATATGAAAAGCATTTTGTTGTATTTTATCTGAAATAGTTTTTCAAACATATTTTCTGTTTGCAATATGCAATACACGTTTCTTAGTTTTCATTTAATACTGATGTTATAACTCATTAATATTGATTTATGAACGCATTCAAACTATTGGCAATCAGAATTAAAACCATTTTGTCTGTTGTACAAATAACAATTAAAATCTACATAATTCATGTTCCAGAATAAAAAATTAAATAAAAAAAAAACTCCGCTTTACCGAAAGCTGTTGAATCACGGAAATAAATTGAAGCAAAATACTTCAGGGTTTAATTATTTTAATTTGTTTTAGTGGCTGAATACAAAGGAAAATAGAAAATCCACGTGCTGTTTTTAGTCGACACATGAAATCCTCAAAAAGTGGCTTTGGAACAAAGGCAAAAATGATGTAATATCTTTCTGAAGCTATGCAATTTACTCTGCCTTATTTTAAGGCACCAGGTACGCCTTCAGTAAATCTGCCACTCCCATCATAATAGGAAGAAACTGAACAATTTGAAGATAAGATTCTGACTGTATAATGTCATAAATTCTCTCATAACCCCAAGAGCTGCAAGAGCCAACACCACCATAACCACTACTCTCCACTCAATCTGCTGAAATTTCTCATCGGAGAGGAACACTGCCTGAACCATTGTCATCACAACTAAAGAGGAAGCGTTCTTTAAACAATGACGCAGTGTGAGTAATCAAAATCCTTTCCTCAACATCCACGCCTTCCTTTATGATTGTTCTTTTTCCCTTTCTTTACGGCATTGCAAATTTTTGCACCAGTACCAAACATCTTTCTTTAGATATACGGTAGGATGCCGAAACATTAGCATCTGAAAGTTGGAGTTCTTTAGCAGCAACAAATAATCGGCGGTAGAAATTGTTTTGCAGATGAAAACGAACGCAGGATCTTCTCCGCCTTTTTTTTCCGTTCTGTACCGATGATAATAAAGCAGTATGACAGTTACATCGCTGGAATCTTCACTGGCACCGTCGCTGTGGTGCTGCTTCCGTAATTGCACAAAAGAAACTAGTGATATCAGTGTCATTTGAGTAGCCTCATGTGTTAGTCCGCGTCACTGGCTAGTTACTAACCACTTACTGACTAGTTAGTAACTTTAGTCATCAACCAGTTCCGTTTATTTTGAGTAGCCTCGTCTGAAGACAGCCTTAGAAATAAGATGAGCGTCACAAACTAGTTGGCAGTATTCTCACTATAATAACTTCTTGGGAAACCTTAAAACTGTAGTTGCTTTCGACCGATTTTCCTGGTTATCATACGGACAGACGAAATTGACAATTGCTGTTTGGAATTCAATCGTGTAAAATTAAGCAGAATGTTTTTTACTGATGTTCTCTTTAAGTTCCATATTAAATTACCATATATAATCACTGACTCAACATAGCCGTAAACAATATGATATAAATCCTATACCAATCTAATCTGTAAAACTTATACTGCAGCAATTTCACATATTGGTGTGTAAACAACAATCAGTAGTGTGGTACGTGAACAAAACATATAATTCCTCCTTGTTTCACTGTCTAGTTGAGTACCAATGACGATAAGCTTTATTTTTTCGTTTTAAAAATTTATTTATATCTGTAACTCACCAGTCTATATTGGTTCCGGAAAGAACTCAAAACCTACTGAACAAAGTTCCGTGTGCTTTTCACCGTTTCAAATCTTAGGATCGGACTTGAAATATGCGTTGCATGATGTAAATAAAATTCTGCACGTATCGTTAGAAACACTAAAGATACAATACCAACTAGATCTCGAATACTTCATCAATACAATAAATTTACACGTATTACGACATCTACCGTAAAATATATATGTATATAAAATGCACGTAGACCCATATATCATAGAAAAAGTGAAAACTGGTGTGATAAGTTGTGTTGAAATCTTGAATTGACGTTCTGAGGTGTGTGCTGCAATTTTTTACCCGTATTTATATATGAATTTGTGATTTGTTGTGGAGAGTGTCTGTCCAAACCATCATTTGGCTTCAAGACTCAACAAATGTTTGTTTTAGGTAACGGTTATTCAAACTTCCGAAGTCAAATTCACTACCGAAAAAACACTTGTTTTCAAACATAATCACTTGCAATCAGTTTTGATGTCGTGACACTCTGTAGTCCTCCTATTGGCTCTCCGGTCCATCTCCTCATTTATCTCCACGAAGGTCTTCCCCTTGGTCTCCGGAAGCAACACGTACGTGTAGAAGGCACCCACCAGGCAGAGGAAAGCGAACCCCCAGAAGGCGTAGTAAGTGCCTAGTGAGTCTGTGACGATCTGGAACAGCTTCTTGAGCAGGAAGCCGTACAGCCCCACGACGAAGGTGTTCACCGACGTGGCCAGGCCCTTGACGGACACGTGATAGATCTCACCCATTATGGTGAACAGCACTGTGCCAATTCCGAGCCAGTACGAGAACTGTAACAAGTATAATTCATAGTTACACCTTCTGCCTCAAAGGTAAAACTCAGAGGCTACTAATATAATTCAAAGCTGAGGAAGTAACAACGCAGTATTAACGGATCGAACTAAGATATAAAAGTATTAATAATCTTCCATAAGCAAATAGACAAAAAAGAAAACTATATACAAAAATTTACATACTGTAAACAATAGCAACAAGAAAGGGTTAGTAGTGAAGGAACATTACTGGAATCAGCTGACTACTTTTCAATGATTGTACGTAGTTGCAGCTGTAATAGCAACGATTTAAACGGATTTCCGCATACCTCTAGTTACCGTCGCATATTTAACTATGTACCGATGGTTTGTAGCAATGAGAACTGATCTACTAGCTTATTGCAGAAAAAGGTCGTTTACTGCAGATATTAAGTTGAAGTTTAGAAAGAATGCTTCGCTTTCACATAGCTCCTACCCGCAGTATTGGGGCCTATAGTACCAAATATACGCAGTGTTATGTTTAACGTCAAGTGAGAGCCGATTGGAAACTAAACTATTTAATCTTAAATTTAAAGAAAGAAACTATTGAGCGCTGGGGAATATATTGTTTAGAACAGAACCAAAGTGATCAGTTCGTCCCTTGGTTACTACCTACTCAGGGCGAAATAAAGCATTAGCATTTTGAACCCTTAAAATCCGTTTGACTGAATTTTCATAACTATACTTACGATCTAACGTGGAATCTGATCTAGTAAGTACTCGAGCGGTACATCATATACACAGTTGGATTCCACCTTCCTCAGTCCAACACATATTTCAGAAAAAGCCTATCGCCATGTTGGAGGTTTAATTGTGTGGTTTATATATCCACTGATTTCATGCACTCTTCTACTCCCATCTTCCGATCAGGGATTGTTAAGAACAGTGTGATTTATCGAGAGGGGAAGATAATGCCAGGAGGTGAATGCTTTCCCTCGTGGATATAGCGGTAAGTTAATCGTGGTCATCAAACCAAAGTACCACAGTTCTTTCTAAATCTGTTCTTGTTAAAATAATACTTGATTGTATAGCTTTTGGATAGAGGCTATCACATAATAAGTTATTTAATCCCAAAAGATGGTAAAATAAATCCTTCATTTACTGAATTTATATACATAGAAGCATTCTGAACTTCTCACAGTGGACGAAATACCAAGAAATTATTAAAAATAAAAAATTCATTATCATAGCAGTCTATAACGGAGAGACCGAAACACATATATAAAAAGCAAAAATATTTAAATATGGTTTAAATTTCCAAGAATAATTATGTATGGATCTGTTCTGAGGATGTTATTGCTACTTTAGCTGAAACATGTATCTAATTTTTCTTGTTCTTATTTATGTGACGGCGGATATAAGTGTTCCGTGATTGCATATACTTTAATCCGGAAAAAAAAAAAAAAAAAAAAAAAATGCGGGAAGAATTACGTAAATAGTCAAATGAAGAAAAATCGCCTCTTTATTACCCAAAATGTGGTAAGTGGACAAAATAAAAATTGAGCGACACGGGCACAATGACTTTAGAACGTAGAACGGCAATTTAAGGGGGGGAAAAGGTAAAATGAACTCAGATAACCTTAGCATGATCACCAAAACGATAACATTGAAATAACATCTTGCTCTTGCACGCATTGTCCATTACAGCTAAGTATATCTGGCTACAACAGTTAAAGTAAGCATGAAATGGGTCACAGTTCACGTGAAGAAGAGAAGAAATATTTAGCTTCGCATTTTTTTACCTGGTAAACGATAAGCGCAGTGAGAGGTACCCAGTCGAATTCTGATGGAACGTCGCCGTACTCTTCGTAGATGAAGAAGTAAGTCCCTTCCACGATCAGCATGAGCGCGCAGCCGAGGAAGGAGCCGATCATGAGCGGCCGTCGGCCCACTCTGTCGACCAGCAGGCCACTCACGACGCTCATGAGCACCTGCACCACCGCCACGATGATCGACGACAGGTTGGGTCGAAGCTGCTGCCACTCAGCTCGAAGATGGTAGTCAGGTAGCTCATGAAAGTGGACGAACCGGCGGATAACTGCAGTATGACGAGACCTAACATTATCAACAGAGTCCTTCGGTGTACGCGTTGCAGTACTAGGTCTTGAAACTTTCCTCTGGTTGCTTGCTTTAGTTCGATCGCTTTATGCATTACTTCAAGTTCCCACTTTAAATCGGTAGGATCTGTCTTCCCTCTCAGCTTCAGCAATGCATTGACTGCCTCATCTTCCCTTCCTCGCTGCAGTAGGAAATAAGGAGAATCTGGCATCCACACAAATGTCACGAAAAAAATTACTACCGTAGCCATGGATATTGCGGAGGATACGGTGATGGAAGTGTAAGGAGCTATGCAGTAGATGGCCAATGTGCCACTGTTGAGGAGAACTTGATGTATTGTTCCCACAGCACCCCTGATTTTCGTTTCTGCAATTTCAGAGAGGTACATTGGGCAAACGGTGATCAAAATACCTCCTCCCAAGCTTTCCACGATGCGGGCAGCCAGCAACATGCCGTATGACTCGGCGAAGAAAGTCATTACCCAGTACGCTCCGAAAGGCAGGGCGCAGGCGAGAAGCAGCTTCTTGCGACCGATGAGGTCGACTGCGTATGGCAGGAACATAACCGGGACCAGCATGGTGAGAGAGCTGATGGACACTATCCACGACGCCTCGTCACTGGTCAGCGGGATTGGAGAGTTGGTGTCCTCAAGTATGGGCATCATCGGCGTCGTCCATCCTCCGACCATGCCGTACGCCAGGTATCCCAGGCATGCTGTGCAGAGGAATACACGTGACAATCATTAAAGACTGAACATATTTCTGTTTGTTGCATTGCTTGTTTTACCAAGTGAAATTGATATGTTATTTCATCTGCTCTAATACCAACTATATAGAAACTAGACTTGTCAAGTTTGTAAATTCACTCTTCAAATGTTTTGATTTATTTGGCAGGTTAGGATGTGGCTGTAAGCTATGCTTCTCCAATTATTCCTCCAGCTTTCTAATACTCTGTTCAATGAATCTACCCGCCATTGTTCGTTAATTGTCTAAATCAGTAAACGGCTAGCAATTGATTGTCTGATAGTTCCAAATAATAAAGTCACGTGGATCACTTTTACTCTAGATAATCGTTCATTAAGTAACAAACTGTTAGTTAACTTACTTTTTTCTTGAATTAGAATTGCAACCTCAGTAAATTCTCTCTTCGACTATGATTCTGTTAATGTTTCGTTATGTGTAATAGAAGGTACAGTTTTGGAGGATAGGACAGAGGTTCCGAATTCTACTAATTGTCGAGAGAACTTTGAGAACCTAATGCAAATTAACTTGTAATGTGAGTGCTTAAGATGATTTGTGTCATTGTTTTATAAATTTGTTTACTGGCTTGCATTAAAATCATTGCAAGGCTTTTTATATAACTAGCTGGTGCCCACGACTTCTTTCGTGTTTGTAAAGAATTTCGATTGACTGCTATCGATATGTAACAACCATAAAGCACGATGGGAGACTCGTGGCTAATACCACACACAAACATCAGTGATCTGCGCAGAGTATTTATGGCTGCAAAGTGAAATTCAGGGACACACGAAATATGAAAACGCCAACCGTCGATCATTATCAACCATCACACCTCCCACACCCACCAACATGGTGCACGTTGGTAGACTTGGGGTTAATGTCACACACGCACTGCGCTAGGTAGTTTTGGCTGTGGAGTGTAATATAGGGACGCATGTATATTTTTATATCAGGTCCACCACTTTCAACCACAATATATACCGCATCCCCACAGCTACAAACATGCAATCACCATAGTGCACAGAGAAAAACTTGCAAACGCCCGTGATTTGCACTTGGTAGTTCTGGCTGCAAGTTGAAACATAGGGACACACATTTCTTTGATATAAGAAGGAACATTCCCTACATCTACCACTATCCACCACCATATATCCCACATCCTCATATCTACCGACATGTAAATACCATAACGCAAGATGGGACACTCCATGCTACTACAACACACAAACACCAGATAGCGGCGGCTGAAATGTGAAATATAGGAAAACACGCGTCTATTTTTATATATTTATACTAGCTTCGAGCCCGTCAAAAATGACAGTTTGAACGCAATATTCTGGCAGTTCATTTTTTTGCAGTTGATTAATTATACGGAATTGATATTACATAATGCTAATGGCCTTGATTTTGCAATGTTCTACATTTTTCATTTACAGTTCACTGAATTCTACTGAATTAATGACGCCGGAAGTAAAGAACCAATGAAATTAAATCAAATTAGGAATCCCAAAAACTTTTGCTATCCATGTAATATCAGTATTATTCCTGGTCCAGGCACAATTCAACACGTTAAATATGGAACTACTTCCTCCCGCATTAATTAATACCTTTAGTAACATGGCGCTTATGAAAGCAGTTTAAATGGTTTGTAAAACTCATTTCAGAATGAATTATACTGTAACAAATGTGTCAGTTGCGATTCTGGTCAACTTAACCCCAACCTTCACTAATATTGCGTTTGAAAATCATAGCTTCTATTACCCTCATATGAATAATGATGGGTATCACCTATGGTGTTAGTAGGAATTTATTCAGGAAAAGCTTGTAAGGAAAAATGAATAACGATCGGGTCTACTGGAGATCGCGTTTCCGCCAAAATAACATTCTGTAATGGCGTAATAAAACTGCTGTAGTCAATCGCAAGACATATTATCTTCAAGCAGTAATTCCGTTGTAATACAGCCTGTACCATTATTTTCAAGCAGGAATTATGTTGTATTACAGCCTTTACCGGTATAATACAGTTAAATGTATTTTGAAAAGTATTTCTAAAGGGGTTTTGCGTTTTAGCAAGGCAATTCCTGGTGGCATCGCGATCTCCAGTAATCGCGATTTATTTACTTTACTTTGTTTTACTTTAAATGACAGAAAGTATAATATAAAAAACGGATAAACGTGAACAATTACCACTAAAGAAAGTGTTCAGTAAAATATGCAAAAAGGAAATAAACCGTAATAAATAAACTTTATTCAAGCGAAAGTTTTAATTAAATTAAAATTGAGCATAGGTCGGAATGAGATTTGAAATTTACTAATGGCAGAGGGAGTGTAAGGGTTTGGGAGAGGCTATACTAGCCTTTTCCAACCAAATGTCAACCTCTTGTAACATAACACACGTCAGAGCCATGCAAGAGTATCTGTGGCCGGCGTAGTAAGCCAGTGTGGGGCTATTCTTTGGTGTGTGTGCATGGTTGACCGCCGTAGAGTTTAGTTGTCGCCGCGGCAACATTTCGGACGTAATTATAGAAATTGTGAAAAGACGAGAAGATTTGGCGGAGTGTAACGTGGAAACTAGTAATGTGTTATATTAACGGTTTTGCATGGAGTACAGCGATCTCAAGTGACTGTGGACATGTTATGAGTACGGTGGAGAGTGTGGGAGTTTGTGCAATTTAATTCCTCTTGTCCCACGAGTCTGCAATTCTCGGAAAATGAGTCTTACTCCTTATTTAAATATTGATTTGGTGGTGGTATTTTCCGTTGGTGTGAATGAGTAAGTTTATGAACTCAATAAAGTTTGGTATATCTGTCCATTCTAAAGTATGTAAGCTTATCATTTAGTAACCCGATGAACGGTAATACCCAAACCTGGCGACCGCGGCATAAAGAACCTTTTATTTTTATTTGATCGTGTGGTGAAATAGGCATCTGGAGGAGAAATAAACTTTCGATTCCCGAGCATACACACGGGGATAAAGTGGAAATAAAGTAAATTACAGTAACTTACAAGCTAGACGACAATTGAGTGCAGAGACGACAATAGCCAAAGAGGAAGAGATTCCACATCAGTAGCAGGAGTTGTTAAGTCAAAGAGGGTTAGTGGAGATAGTCTACTTGGAGACCGGTTGGAGGTGGCGCAGCCTACCAGAGAGGAAAGCAACTATACGAGCATTGCCGAGCGGGACCGAAGGTGGCCGACGGGAACCACAGCGCAGAACTTCATGAAGTTACCCGGGAGCAGCAACAAAAGGCGAAAACTATTACTCTCACAAGGTTCAGATTATTTCTTGAAAATTGATATTTCATTCATAATATTCAAATTTTGATATTTGTTATAACTATTCTTTCATTTTGATTTGATCGTCTTGTTGACTACAAAGAATTTTTTAATAAAAGTTTAGTTGCTTAATTCCTTTTTGTGGTGAAAATTTAGTACCATTGCGAATTACAGTATATAATCTCTGGATCATTTTTATTGATAAGGGGGCTTACTGCAGCAGTCACCAATTTTTTTTTTTTTATCAACGATTCAAAAACACCGTTCTGTTTCAGAAACAGAAGTGAATACACACTGTAGAATGTATACTTGGCTCAGATCTCTTAACATTTTGTGACTAAACTACCACGAGACTTGGTCAATTTTTACAAGAATTGTTTGTATTGGATCTCATTTCGTCTTGTAAGTTGAGCGCTTATTCAAAGATAACGCTCCAATCTAACGGTTTCATTTGAAAATCTGTGGATCACATCATTTCAGAATTCAGGTCTTATCATCATACACGTGTCCCTTACCAACACTGCCCATATTTTTAAGAAATAGTGGGTGTGCGTCCTGCCGAATGCCGCAAATTTAACTGCTACCATCAATATATTCCAAACTGTGCCTACGAAAATCTTAAAATTTAATGATTTAGTTAAGCTTGCTGATCAGTATGCATAAAAAATTAAGACATAAAGCCTCATCCAGAGCAAATATGCACCATAAACGTTCACGTTTGACGTTGCCTTTGGATAATTGCAGGGAAAATCGCAAGTATTGTACTTTTCTTATGATTTGAAGGTGAAACCACATATGAATACCAAACTACCTGTTTCTAAATTTATCATAATATCTTTGAGCTACGCGTCATCGACACTGAGGCCATTAGTGGTGGAAATGACTGGCTGTAAGTGGTAAAAACGCGAAGGAACTCGGCCATGGCCTCTTGAAGGCTGAAGAGTTTTCAGGAAACCATGGAAATCTGTTTCTGGGACCAAGGGAAGTACAGTGGCATGGCATTACGACGACACAGTGTCGTAGTCGGTTAAAAATTTTGAAATACCAAAGTAAGGAGAGGAACGAAGTAAAATTTAATTACGTTTTAACTTCGTACCGAGCGTGATGAATGAGCGGTAACGCTCTGGCCTCTCATTCGGTTAGAATCCCCGTCCGGTTATCCAGATTTGGGTTTCCATGGTTTCCCAAACCCACTCCAGGCGAATCCCGGGAAGTTTCCTTAAAAAGGCCAAGGTCGAAATCCTTCCCGTTCCTTGCCCTCATTCCTTTCCCGTCTCTAATGACCTTGGTGTCGGCGAGGAGTAAACCCATAAGCAAAAAAGGGGAAGATATACTAGTTTTGCTCTGTTATTTTAATCTGGGGTTAAACGGTATGTGTAATTTTTCACGTTTGGAGTTTGTCATTGAATAAATACGGGGAAAATCACGAATATTATACTTTTCTTATGATTGGGGAAGAAACCACCTATGTGTACCAAATTATTTGTTTATAAGACCACGGGAAGTAAAGTGTAATTTTCATGTCGGAGTGTCGTAACCGAAAAAAGATGAATTTCCAGAGTAAAGAGTGGAAGGAAGTAAAATTTAACACAATAGTTAAACTTAGTAAGCTCCATCTACAAAGAAAATCTGAGTCATATAAAGTTATTAAGGTACAAAAGAATTTCACGTTTTAGGCAGATTTATCGAAATTTACGAGTTTTAGACTTATCTTATAATCCGGGGGCAAAAGTTTATTTTTGTATCAAATTTCAGCTTTCTGTCGCTACGAGAAGTAGGTACCTTAAGTTTCGATGATCAGTTAGTAAAGTAGGAGTGAGTGTACACAAAATCGGTGAAATACGTACATGAATAATATCCAAGCTATGAATAGGAACGAAACAACATTTAGAGCATTAGCTAAAATTGCTGATATCTGTGTGGAATAGACATTTGAGGCATGCAGCATCACTAAGACCGAAGAAATTGAAGAACAAAAATGGTCCGAATCACTTCGGGAAATTCATGCAAATATCAGAAAAGTTTCAAAACATTGTGGAATATTTGATGAAGTAACTTTAAGTTCTTCTGAGTGGAAAATAGAATACCCACTGTTTGTCCTTCCGTCCGTCACACCCTTATAACTTATGAAATTTTTTAGTGTGCACTAACTTCGTTCTTACTAACCATAACTAATCAAAACTCATGGCAGAGAAGGTATTTGAATAAATATAAGGAGTTTACGGGAGGCGGAACAAAATATTTCCTCTAGATAATGTTCGTGACTGACAACCCAGTGAATCTCAAATTGTTTGAAATTTTCCTTTATTCCATAATTTATGGAAGATTTCCTTGAAAAGTCTTTAAACATACCATTTCCCCTTTATATCGGAAACGACTGAATTGAAAATTCTTTAAAAATTTACGGTGATATGTAGTCCGTTAAAATTTACAGAGAAACTGTATGAGCCTTTCTGGATGTTATGGGTTTTTGCAAAATAACTGAATTAGAGATTTTGACAAATCTGATTCTTTATGGGATAATTTTTTCAACAAAAAATAATATGTTCAATTTGTTTTAGAATTTCATGAACCAGATAATAATTGTGTCATGAAAGTAGATTTTTAAAATTTTCAAAATATTTCCAGGACACTCAATAATTTTTTCTGCTGAAATTATTCTTGTGTTTGATTTATACATACCATTAAAAAAATCGCGCTATTAAACATTAATGCGTTATTGGTTTTTAATGTTTTTTAAGTTTCTGTAGTGAAATAAATTTAATACACAATGTGTGTACAAAATCCTTAGAGACGAGATGAATTCGTACTTGATGATGCTAGTTTTTTTTAATAATATCAATGTTACTGAAATAAATCAAGGCATACCTCAATCACGTTGTGCGTTATTTGTTCATAAAACGCAAATAATAGGCTTTTCCTGATATTTCTTTATAAAAAATAATGTTCCCACTTTTAGAGTTTTTGAAAAAAATACGTGGAATCAGTTTATTAAACTGCAGCGCTGCTGTATGGGTCATTGATTGTGTCACTCACCTGTAATGGCGGCAGTCAGCTGCATCCACCTGCTGCCCATGTCGACCGTTAACGCAGGACGGGAGCCAAGCTGCTTGTTAACAGCGATTGCTACTGACGCATACTTTAAATTATATATTTATATCCCTGAGATTTATCAACAACTCTCTGCAGGTGACATTATCTATTTAAGTGCCTCCGCGATAGATTACTTGCAAAAACGACAATTCCAGGAAGGACGAAAGAGACACTCAGATGTCAATATTCGAATTTTATAGCTGCAAGTTGGAGCGATTATAAATGTTTGCGAGTATTTAGTGTTTTCAACGGGGTAAAAGTTCGAAACGAAGTAAGAACTGATATTAACATCTTAACATGGATAGTAACATCTTTCTGTCAGCTTGTTTGCGAAATAACTAATAATACTTGTAGCTTCAGCGTTATTCGCAACAACAGGGCCGTCGTTAAGGAGGGGGGAGGGGGGGGGGTGTTAAGGGGGTCAAATGTACCCCGAGCCCGCCAGCCCAACGGGAGTGGCATAACCGTACGGAGGGGACCCCGATCCAAATATCCACCGGCAGTGATAGAGCTAAAAAAAACTGGTTACGTAACTGCTGAGAACGCTTACTCCGCGCCCGAGAATCCTAGCGCCGGTTCTGCGCAACAAGTCTGTGGTTCGAGTTTCCTGGGGGGAAATGTTTTTTTTATCCCACTGCTAAAGCTGGGGGTTATGTTTTTCTAAAGTATGTATGTATATTCCTTTGTTCTCTCCTGTAACCTAAACTGCTTGATGGATTTCGGTGTATGAGGAGTCGTTGTATTTGTGCAGTAATGAGTGATTTGTTGGGAGGAAGAGTGAAAAGTTTATATTTTGTTTTTATAATTAAAGATTGTTCTATGTTGCTGATTTATTGGTCACTCATGAAGGCGTACAGAATGAGGCGTATTTAATTTTAATATTAATACAAAGAATCTCAAATCAAGTATCAAGAAATGTCTCGTCTTACAATTGCCAATAAAATAAGAAAATCAAACCGCTACTAAATTAATAAATGTTAATAAAACAAATTCAACATTATTGAATTTTATCTTGGATGACAAACACTTCGCAATTTATTTTAGTTAATTTCCTTCTAAAAAAAATGGGATTGATCTTTAAGATTCTAATGATCAAATGAAATGCTAAAATGAATTTCATTGGAATGAATTTGTCGGGCGCCAGGGAATTTTTACATTACCCACCAAATTTTTACATTACCCACCAAAAGTGGTGATTAAAGGCTCACAAAGTTTGTGTATCCGTCAATGATACAATTGTTAAAAGTACTTCACGGCTTTAAACAATCACTAACTCAATTTTTATCGTAGGTGAGAAATCTTAACCGTTCAAAATTTCTTTTGAATAGGTCTTAATAGGGCTGGTCTCAATGATTGAAGGACAACATTTTAGTTCGTTGAGCATTTACCGTAATGGCGTTGACTGCTCAGTTGGTGGCGTAAATGTTTATAGCACGTGTTTGCTACAAAGTTCAAGTCAAATAATTGAGCTGAGCATTTCTACTCACTGCAGAAACCAAATGTTTTTCCCTCTAGGAAAGCAACGTGTCCAGAGTGCTTTGTCACTATCAGCTTGTATATGCTGTACAGATGTAGTACAGAGTAACTCCACCGTGTATAGCCTCACCCACTAAAGGTCCGGAACTGAGTGTCTTCAAGAATCGTCTCTGATGGCCGGCAACGCCCCTCTCACAATGCATTTCCAGCATGCGTACAAAAATACGCAGAAATTAGAATCAAGCGGAGAATTTTACGTCGGTGATTAGTTCTGCTATGGTGCTTCGTCCTCGAAAAGCTAATCTATTGGCCAGAGTCATTTTCAACCCTCGTGACGTGCTTCCTTCTAAATTCTGGGATAGCGAAATGTCAGTAGCCGTTCGTTCACCTTCTCTGGTTATTTTCAAGACCTATCGGTTTCACGGCTCACCAATTCCGTTGTACACACCCAAGGGGAAACTGTGTATTGTCTGCCTCTGGGTCCCGACTCCCGACTGTCGGGTGCTGGTTGCTTGGAATGTCCCATGTCGTCCAGCCGTAGCAGCTGGCAAACCCTTGTTACCACAGATTTCATTATTATTATTTATAAAAAGAATTGTGCTGTATGACCCACTATTGTCATTCTGTTACAGTGTTGACATCATTAGTGTTACAAACTATGTGGTTTTAAGGAAAGTCCAATATGGTACACAATAAATTAAGAATAACAGATCCTATATAGTGACGTGTCAATCAGCTCCATTAATAACAATATATAACAGTTTAATCGAAGTAGACGCTGGAGATAACAAAGGGAAGACGTTGATTGTAACCATCAGTGGCTTTTCCCCTTTTTTTGAATATGATAAATAAACTTCCGGAAATGGAAAGTGTTACACTCAGAGGGAAATGGTTTAATTTTAAGAAATTTTGTAGCTGTATACCCAGAATAAATAATAACGGATTGAAATGGATCAGGACAAATTTATTTCCTTTAGATACCTACATGTGTAGTAAGAAATGCGGCCACCGTGAGCACCTATACATTTGTGGAGCCTTGCGGGTACTGAAAGAATGTCTTCCTGTGCCATGTCTCTCCATGCCTCCATGACTTGAGCAATCAGTTGCAAGGATTGTGCTGGGTAACCATATCACCTAATGTGTCTATTAATGGCCTCCCAGACATGCTCGTTTAGGTATAAATCTGGAGACTTCCGCGTCAATCCTTGGTGGTAACTCATTACAAGGCTTTTTTTTTTCTTTTTTTTTAATGAATTTATTATTCGTTCAGCAAATATTACTATACAGGACGATGTTGAATTTTATAAAAAAACATAACTTACATATTGTCATGGTTGAGGTCAACCCACAGGGCCCCTCAGTGACTACAATACAGTGATACAATAAATTTTTATAACAATGTTAGCAACATGAATGTCAGTATTAAAGTAATAAAAACAGTTATCAGAATTAGAACAGTAATCAAAACAGTTAAAATGATTTTTTTAAAATTATTAGACTTTTTATATATATACATTTTGTTTCGAGCGCTGACAAAAATCTGATCTATACTTAACAAACGAGATATCAAATAGAAGATGACAGGCCACACGGTATTTAATTTATTTGCTGGTTCACTTCTCCTTCGGAATCACTGCCTGATAGAAAAATATCTTGAGGAAGGCGTTTTTTTAGCCTAGTTTGGCCGGTTCTTTTCCCTAGTAAAATTGTGCACCAGGTACTGCACTCATTCGTTTGATAAAATGTATGGTTTTTTGTTTTATAAATTCATAAATGTAAGCAACATTTAACTCTCTGTGTAGCTGACTATTTCGTACATACCATGGTGCGTTCACTGCTAATCTGAGTAGTTTGTTTTGAAATATTTGTATTCTATGTAATTTGCTACGGCTAGCACATCCCCATATAGGACATGCATATGTTATTAGTGGCCGTAATATCATTTTGTAAATTAGCATGCAGCACTCTGTTTTTAATGATGATTTTTTGTTTAACACAGGATACAATTTGTGTAATCTGGCATAGGCTTGGTTTAGTTTATTGTTAATGTGTATGTTCCATGTTAAGCGCCTGTCAAGATTGACTCCTAGGTATTTAATAGATTGATCATTTGGATTCCATGCTATGTTACTTCCCTTGATGTTTATCTCCGGGGGGTTTGGTGGGCATCTCAGAGTGAAGATTTTGGCTTGACATTTTCCGGGATTTAGAGATATTCGCCAGTGATTGAGCCATTTAGTTAATTGCGTTATTGTTTCATGAAGGTTATTACGTGCGATATGAATGTCATTGTGCGAAGAGTATATGATTGTGTCATCAGCGTACTGTGCAGTCGAGGTGTTTTGAGGAGTTGGTATATCTGAGGTGTATATGTTGAATAGCGTTGGTCCTAAGACAGATCCCTGTGGGACTCCTGCAGCTATTGATCGTGCTGTGGGTATTTTTGTGTCTATTCTTACGCTGAAAGTTCGATTCCGTAAAAAGCTTTCTAAAATTTTATACAAATATAGAGGCATTCATGTGTTTTTAAGTTTATATAATAGGCTAGTGTGTCATACTTTGTCAAATGCCTGGGCAATATCGAGAAAAGCAGCCAATGGTTGATGTTTGAGCTCAAAACCCTTTGTAATATCTTCTACCAGGCGTAGTATTTGGTGTGAGGTTGAGTGCATAGTGCAGAAACCAAGTTGATGAGGCGGAATAGTTTCCGTAGTATCAAGGAAGAAAGTTAGTTGTTTCCGTATTATTTTTTCTAGCAGTTTTGACAAAGTAGGGAGTAAACTTATGGGTCTGTAACTAGAGGGCAGGGATGCTGGTTTGTTAGGTTTGTTGAAAACTATGATATTAGCATGTTTCCACTCTCTTGGGAAATACCCGGTACAGAGAATGCTGTTGAAAAGTAACGTGAGGTAACTTACTGCCTTTGGGGGTAATGACTTTAGCGCTATATTAGGTATGTTATCGTGGCCTGGGGATTTTCGTACAGCTAAGTTCTTAATTATTTGCTGCAGTTCTTTTGGAGTAGTGAATCTGACGTAATTCTCCGCGCCAATAGTAACATGCTGATTATAATTTTCTATTGTTGTGTCGAACTCATGATCTACTTTAGGGTTTGGTTTGAAGGTATTTTCGAAATGATCTGCTAAGGTTTCGCATTTCTCTGAAGCGCTGGATATGTATGTACCATTCCATTTGAAGGGTGGTAAGATAGTGGGTTCCTTGAGAATACGTTTTGTTGTTTTCCATAGACACCATTACAAAGCTTGTGTTGCGATGGCCACAGTAAGGGGACGGGTATTATCCTGTTGGAATACATTGGTTGGGATGGTGGACACGAAGAGTTCACAATAGAGTTTACCATTCTGTCCACTTACTGTCGGGCTATCATTGTGCCTTCGTCAACAACCTACTCAGCCCTGCTGCCGTAGCTGATTGCTTTACCGTTCCCCCCAAATCACGACGCTAGGGGCTGGACGTGTGTGACGATCTGAAAGCACAGTAGGATGGGATCTTTGTCAAGTACGCCGACGTTCAAGTTGTCGATTATCATTTTGCTACAGACAGAATTAGGACTCATTACCAAACACATCTGTGTGCCATTCACGTGTTCAATTGCGTTTTTCAGATCACCAGGTTAGATGTTACTTGCAGAGAAATCGGGTTAATGCACTGCATAGAGATCCGAGAGTATAATCCAGCTCTGAAATAATGGCTCGGATCTGGGCTGCAGTCACCCGTCTGTCAGCAACAGCCATCTACACAATTTGGTGGTGTTCACGTGCTATTCTGGGTGGACCGGTACCAGCTCTATGAGTATTAGAGCTTTCTTCGGTCCACTGTGTAACAAATCTCTGTACTGACATTGCACTACGTACAGTCTTTCTGGAAATTTCACGACATGATGCTAACTTTCGCACGGAGTCATCACTCTTTACTTTGGCATACTATGAGATCCAAAAACTTGTAGACAAAAGTGTGTCATGTTACACACCAGTGTTCACCAATTATAAGCTAAAGAACACAGCATTTTTGCATAGCAAATAACCCCTCAATTCACATACTATTACATATACAACTTGCAATTTTTCGTCACTCAATACTTTTCATAAGGTGATACTTGGGGTCACATTTCCTACCGTTATTACAACACCGTTTGGGTGTAACACTTTCCATTTCCGTCAGTGTATTTACACACTTCATGTACGAAAGTTAGGCTACATTAGTAATTTATAGGCGGTAGAGTGGGTAAAAGTTTCTTCCAGTCCGCTTCAGGTTGAGGGCTAGATGGTCCAAGTGAGTTTAACTTAACGCAAGGTCGTGCCATTCGGAAAGAGTGGGCAGATGTTTTACCAGCGTTAAATGCTAAGTAGACTGGTGTGCCGCCCCTGCATATAAGGGGTATAACCTCCAGTTGTGAGCGGAATAACGGGGGGAAAAATACGCCAAGGTAAAGCTACCAGACGGCTCCATTTCACACTTAACTGTTGTTCCAAACATGAGAGAGGTGAAATGCGCGGCATATGGAAACTGTCCCCGCTGGTCGTCAAGACCATAGGAATTCACGACAGTCTGTTGCAAATGATGGGAGTGTGTCAGTCTTCCCTGAGTTGCTGGAAATTAGCAAGCATCCTTCTAGTCACTAGTCTCATCGTTAGGAGGTTTTTAAGTTGAATATTTCACTATCTCCGAAAATTATTCTAGCTTCATCACGCAAAGATAGAATGATGTTTAGATTTATTATTGACTGGCTTCAGTTTTTGTAGTATCACAAATATTGTCAGGGATTGGGAGAATGGGTGCAGAGGATATGTTTTCTTGGATTCTTATTGTTAATTCCAAAAACAGTGGGATAGAGTCATTGAGAAAATAGTCTAATACCTCTAAATGCGTCAGCTCATACGTCTGTCAGCATTGATGTAATATTTCCCCTTATGTGTATAGTACGGGTACTTGAAATTAAAAAGAAAATTGAGAATAAATGGGACCTACAACTTACTTATAATTTACTGAAAAATTAAAAAATTACCTGAGGGCAGACGCCAAGGCTCCAAGGTGCCCTTTGATGACATTTGCAGTCTTGCAGGACAGGATATGCATCAAAACTGTTTTCTTCTACTTTGCAGGTCCATTAGAGGGTTTTAATCAATGCTTCGACTTTTTCCTGGACGTAAAACCTATAGATATCTTTTCCTTGCATTGTCAGGTTCATTACATTAGATGCATTGAAAATGTCAGCCAAATTAGCAAAATGTTTTAGCCACTTCTCAGCACAAACACATTCAATAAAGTATCTTATGGATTTCTGGTCACTTTCGTGCTCCAATAAAAACATTCTTAATTCGTCACGAAGTTCATATAATTTCAACATTACCTCTCGACAGCCATCGAACTTCACAGTGACGAGGAAGTTGTTTGTGGTCACTGCCCATTTCGTCACACAGCACTCCAACCAATCTTGAATTTTTAGGCCGTGCTTTGTTAAAGTTAACAATTTTCACAGCATCGTCCAGAGTTATCTTCAGGCACTCATCCAAACCTTTTACTGCCAGAGCCTCTCAATGGAGGCAGCAATGATTTCATTGCACCAAAGGGACCACTGACTTAACTTTGGCAACTAAACCTGAATAAATGCCGGACATAGCACGTGCACAATCAGTTGTCAAACCTACATAATTTTACCAAACAATTTAAAAAAAAGTGTCAACACATTCAAAAAATTCCTCTTGTAGACAAGGACTTACAAAACAGCATTTCTTCTTCCACAGAACCGTTGAACTCAAAACGTACAAAAGCTAATAAATTTACCTGACCAGCAACATTTGTGCATTCCTCAATTTGTAAGTTAAAAATAATTACTTTGTTTCAGAATTGAAATCATTGTTTCCTCGACCCAATTAGACATTTCATCGAGTTTCCTTTTTACAGTAGTATTTGATAAAGGGATTTCACATTATTCTTTTTGACATTTTCCCATCAAATAAAGTATTAGATATTATTTTTGCTCCAGGTGAAATAAGTGTCTCACCTACTGTGTGAGCAGCTCCCTGCTTTGCTATTAACAAGGATAATTGATAAGACGCTATGGTAGTTTTTGTTTTGTTTTGTTGGCCTGACACTGACTTTTCCATTGAAGATTTGATCGAATGATAATGTTTTTTATTTTTTTTTATTTTGAAAGAATTTAAGAGACTTTCCCTGTGTACTCAGAATGCTTGGTTGACAAATGCCTTTCAAGTTTTGATGGCTTCGTGCTTTCATTGGATAAATTTTCACTAACAAATCGCGCACTGACGTATTGGCTCCTCTTCAATACCCTAAAACACAAAAACGTGTTTGAAATTATCCGGGTTATACTTTCGCAGATACGTCTTTTGCTTTTTCGCACTTTTCCGGCTGCCTCCTTTGATCAGACCCACATTCCCACTGCTCTGTCTGCCTGCATTGTAATTACAAATACATGATTGTGGTTCAAACTTATTATTACTAACCGTGGAGGTTGAAGTTTCCTCGCCATTTTGATACTCTCTTTTACGGCACGATCTAGTCCTCAACCGACTTTCCATAATCACATTAAATCTACTCTCAATCAAAACAAAACGCAAACAATAACTCATTCTCACAAGCAGAGAACGACTGTTTCTATCAAACACTTTGGTTTCGATTCAAGAATAAACAAGAAAATTACAATGGGAGGAGTAAAATTGCAGGTGGTATGCTCTAGAGCGAGGCGGGTGATGGGGTGTTGAGGGGTTGCCATAACGATTGCGCAATAGCTGCCGCTGCTATATCTCACAACGAAGTTATTGCATAATACCTGCTCGCTGCTTAAGAAAACTTTTTTTTCACACAAAGTTTTACTTTAAGCTAATAGCTTTCATGATTATTGCACTTGTAAAATATCGTGTTATATTTTTTAAATAGATGAAATATAAGATATATATTTGTGGCAAGAACCTCAATTGTTCCGCGACCCAGCAAAACACACACCGCGGCCCGCCAATGGGTCGCGACTCATATGTTCGGAGCCGCTGGTTTAGACTGATCAAAGATGATATGAAGTCGATCTCCTGGTTTCTGCCGATGTCGGAACAGTGCTGAGCTGAGCTTCGAGTGGTAATTGCTATCGTCCTCCGCTGTGCTGTGGCTGGATCCAGACGAGTGAACTGTTCACGCTTTACTCGGTCAACAATCTAGACACCGGGATTGGTAACATCAGCATTATGAGAACTTTTATAACAACACATGTTTTCCGCCATTTATAGTGAAAATTTTGACGATTCTGAGAAAGGTCCTTTGAGTTTGTGCCTTCGGCGCTGCTATTACATTTGTAGTAATATTACTAATTTTCCATTTGTCATTGATAATTATTAATAATTTTTCCCTCAATTGTCACATAATAATGCCAATGGCATAATTATTCATACAAATTGAAAAAGATTCTCATAGGAGTTTTCGAAGTCCACTTACCTTATACGTGGCTGCCAAACAGTGGAAATTGTATCAATATTTGACATTGACGAAAAATTTAAAGCCAGTCAGTTTAAGGCACCTTTTACTGTGCGTAATTTATTTAGATTTGCAAGGCACTGATAAGTTAGATGTGTGATCTTGTTTGTCTTTATTTTGTTTACGGTATGTACTGCATGCTCCTGACACTATAAACAAGTATCGAACTCCACAAAGCGAAGCACAACGAACGGTTTATATCTTTATATCGTAATCGTTATTTCTCTATGTCATGGAGTTGCTCATTCCATTAGGAACATGAGCTTATAGCATAACGAAATATATTTCCATTAAAGTAAATATGTAAATAAACTAATGGACTTACAGTGTGCGCAAGAAGTAAAAGAAAGGAAACAAAAGCACGTAACCTTTCAGTCTGACATTACGTGACGTTTAACAGTAAGATTATTGTGCTATACAAGACAGTGAAGAGGGGCTCTTCCTATAAGATACAAGATTATTACAAAAAATTATTAATTAAATTTTAAGTTCTAGGCATATATTCTAAGAAAATGTATTAGACTGCTGAGAACGTTCATATAGATGATAACACCTAATTCGCTGAAAACCTATTAGAATTACTGAAATTCTTATGTTTGTTCGAAAAATGGGAATTATAGGGTTTGTTAATAATATCACAAATATAACCGATAATTCAGAATTATCTGTATTGCTCTTTTATTCTAGACAAACATATGAAAATGCATACAGATAATTAAACTACGAATAACGATTAACCGAAAATTTCTATGATCATGGTTTAAATGGCAAGATCTTGATGAATTGTCGCCATAGAATGGATTTATTATAATCTGTACAGAATTTTGTTTCACGCAGAAATCCCTATGGAAACACTTCCAAAAGACAAGTTAATTACAAACAGAAATGAGTGCATCCTACTTTCGGTGAACCAGCTAAGCTTTGTTATGTTATGTGTTCTTATCTCTTTGGAAGGTGGAACCGTCTAAAGCTGCGTTCCCACGATCATAACGGAGGCCTCCCGGGACGGATAGCCAACAACACGCCATGGGAACAGGGCCGCCTCTGCTAGCGGGGACGAGACGCAGCTACCTACTCTATGTCGATAAACATCACAGGCGTGTGTAGCGGTGCGCTGTTGCCATCGGTTGGCAGCAAAGATGCGCACCCCTTCTGTTGCTGTAAAGTGCTCTGTGCCAAACGACACTAGGAAACGTGGTGAGGAGGTGGTGGCAAGGTAGCGAGGGCTAAACTGCGATGTGCGCTCATCCCTACACTTCGACGTGCGGCGTCCCGCCTCCGTTACAACACTTAACAGTTTTCCAACACACCTTCCGGAAAACCAGTTCAGTACACATATATGCCGCGCATGCAGGTGTGACGATGTGTGTGGGCGCCCATAATAGGTAACAGAACTGCTAAATCTAAACACTACTAGCGTCTGCACACAATGTTGTCCTGTGGGCCTGTTCGCTTTTTTTCTCTCAGTCTCTTCCGATTGATTCAGATATTAAAAATGCTTTTGGTTTTTCTCAGGAATTAGAAACTTTTTCAAAAATAATAATAATAACGATCCCTCTTTAATAAGCAAATGAAACTGAGTTTGAACTGGAACTTGTAGCGTCTGCTTTTTAAGACGTTATTAAAATTAAAAAATTAATGATATGCATTATTTAATAAGTTAATTTGCAAAATTAATCCCGGATAGGAGCCAAGAATGGAAGTGTTCTCTATTCGAGAGAAGCTACTTTACAATTCTGAAATACTTTTTATCAAAGCAATTGTAGTTTTGAAACTGCCATTAAAAACACATATTTTCATCTATTCAAATGATATACTGATACATTTGAAAGGAAGTTATTTAAAGCAGGGTTTACAACACCTATTATTTTCTTCGAATATAAAATTGACTGATTTATTGAACAGAACTGAATATTTAAGGAGGTTGCAACATTAAGCGTTTATTGAGCAATTCAGAGCATGATTCAAACCTCAGAGCGTTGCCTAGGGTTGAATGACGCAAGAGTGTCTATACAGCGCCGGAGTTCTTTACCGTAGCAGATGAGGTTGATCAGCTGGGCGCGAGGCTGGTGATGGCTGCCTCAGGTAGAAGCGGCTGGTCCCTCGAGAATTCGGCCTGGCGGGCTCTGTCCGACCAGAAAACAGAGTCTCCCGTAGTGGGCCGCTGCGGTTTGTTTGCCGGCCAGAAACAGAACGTCTTCCTCCTCGCTTGTCGGCCCCGTCGAAGACTTCCAGGCTCCGGTGTTTTAGCTGGCCCGCGAAATTCCAGCCAATTGGAGTGTTTGGCGGGGCGTCCTCGATCTCCATTGGCACTCCTCATGCAACATAAAACTTATGGTTTATAAAAGTTCGTAACACACTGTTTGATGCGCTGGTTCCCAACAGAGGTGTCCCGCAACCTGAATTTTTCTCGGAAATATCGTTTCTCTACTTTCAACTTTCTACTCTACCAGGAAACCTTCTTTCGGCACAGGTCCTGTACTGTCCTTTGAATTTCCTTGAATGCGTAAAGCTTTTAACTTTACGGCCTGCCACCATAAATCGTTCGGCCTTTCAGCGCAGGTAGGAGTCACCTGGCTCTCGCCGATGACAAAGAAGCGTGGAATGTTTCGGCTCGGCCTGAAACTGGCTAATCCACACGCAAAAATTTCCCGTCACCAAGGGAGGTTACAAACTGTTTTCAGTTAGGCAATTGGCAGAGGGTGTAGGGTTGAAGGAACTTTTTTGCCTCTTTGCTAGAAGCGGCACATGAGGCTCTTGTGTAACCCTGACTCGGCTGAAAAAAGTTTCAGGTGTTTTTTCGTGGCTCAACCCTAACCGCCAAAGTACCTGTGATTTAATATGGATTCCTGGGACGCTGGCGTACTGAGAAAACTTTTCGGAGGTTACTTTCAGTTCAGGAAACTGAATAAACCCCGCTAGCATGATATTTTGGATCAGAGATCATCCGATCACCACGCATACATCTTATCTTTGATCCGTTAGGGCTAAAATACAAACAACATCGTTTATTTATTCAGTTCGTATTTTTTTAATAGTGATGTTGCAATTAAACAAATAGAACCGGAAAACTGTTAGTTCTATCGTCGGGAGTGGTGATACTCCCGCATTTCGATTACAATTAAGCGCAGAGCGAGTTTCCTTTATTTCTCTTGGGTCTAAATTCAAACTAGTAACTATCATTCATACATATCATGTGCAATTTGAGAATATAAAGCTGATCACTTCGTTGGTTTCCACAGAAAAAGCAAATGTCCAGATTAAAAATATATATATATATATTCAGAATATGGACAAAAATGACATAGATAGGAAAATGTATTTTCCCGAAGCGTTATGCATAATTCGCAATCTTTTTGTCATGAATTTAGTTCCAACAAAATTAATGAGCTAGTGTACTAGACACTTGAAAGAGCGTTATATTGCTGTTAATGTAAAAATATTTTCAGCATTTATATTTTTAGTGCGTTAAATAATAGAAAATTTAATGCAATATTAGCCTGCATACTGTTAATAACCCTTCGATCAGGAGAGAAGAGCCTTGATTACGCCGGCTGTTTGGAATGATCTGGTCGACGGCACGCTTGGAGGTGGTAGTTTTCCATCTGTTCGTTGATCTGGGCGAAGGTCTTCCCCTTGGTCTCGGGCAGCAGCAGGAAGGAGTAGAGGGCGCCGATGGCGCAGGTGATTGTGAAGCCCCAGAAGACCCAGTGCGTGCCCACCGTGTCGGTCACCAGCTGGAACAGCCTCTTGAGAGAGAAGCCCAGCAGACCGCTGACGACTGTATTCACCGACGAGGCCAGGCCCTTCACGGACATGTGATATATCTCGCCGTGGACGATGGACATCGTGGTCCCGACCCCACACCAGTATGCGATCTGCAATACACCAGTCCCTCTAACTTCTCTCATACCTTAATGGAACCCTTAAAGATAAGGTACAGAGTTATATAACTAGCAATAGACGATATAACGAAGGAAGTGAAATTTAATTATTTGGGTAGTAACATCGCTAAAGATATGCTCTTAACATCAATATTAAAAAAGGGGTAGCTGTGGTAAGAAAAGTTTAAAAAGGAACACAGATTTAGTTTGTTTAACAGGTACTTGACAAAGAGAGTCGTGAAATACTTCCTTTGGAATGTGATCATTTTACTGTATGGAGCATTTCATCGTATGGAGCTGAAATAAGTACTTTTTGGAATGGAGAAGAGGGATGTATCATGACTGAAACTGCCATAAGGCAGAACAAGTAACTTTTGATAGTATGAGTGAATAATTCTTAGAATTTTCTTCCATACTGGAAAACAAAACTTTGGTCAGTCCATTGCTTGAATATGGTGGTGCAGTGTAGGACCCACATTTTGGGTATTGTCAAATATAGGATTCGGAGGGATTGCAAAGAAGGGCTGCTATATTTGTCTCTGGAAATTACCGCATAACACAATCAGTAACCCGTATGATAAATAGCTGGAATCGGATTCATTGAAAAACAGGTAGGATGAGGAGAGTCATGGAAGTGTACAAGGCATTTACTCGTGATGAGGCATGGAAATATATTGGTGTAAGAATTAAATTAATGCGTGGAAGGGGAAAGATGGCCATGACCACAAGCTGTCACTCGATTTCAGGCCAAAGAATGTGGGAAGATTTTCTTTCGTAGGTAAGCGGGTCAGCGATTGGAGTAAGTAATGAACAACGTTGAAAAAATTTAAGTTCGAAATTTGTAAAGGGAAATTTGTAGGTGAGTACAGAAAATGGAGAAAATGAGTAAGTAGAGAAATTGCGCTCCGTCGCAATTAAATGAAATTAATGGGGGCGGGGAGAAATACTACACAAGACCTCATGATAGTAAACTCGGTGGAGACCATTCGACATTACAGCTTCGAATCTACATTAAAAATATAATTATGTCACTCGACAGCCAAAGATTTTCTGACGCCGAATGGGGATAGTGGCTTCCGGGTTAACGTCAATTTGAGTTTGCTTTCCTTCTTCTGGAAACTTCCGCGCAATATAACTTCTGATTAAGAGAAGGTACTAAGCTCGTTGTTGTTTTAATAGACTACTCTCATCAACAGATATCCTCTTCATGTGTGAAACGTTAGTGCCGAGTAGCTGTGATGAAGCTGTATGAATCTGAAGATGAAACTAAACTTAAGTCAACATAAGGTCTTCATAGACCAGTTGAAATACTGAAACCGTATGTGGTCGGAATTTTTTCGGAACAACAGTACAATGCATGAAAGTCTATATGAGCGCGATAAGTGTTGTTGCTGCGGCAACGATCTATCGTATCAACGATAGTGCATTTACCGCGGAGTGTCAAAATCGATGTGATCCGCATTATTCGATAGAGCAAGCACCCCGTACCGAATAAAAGGCTAAACCTCGCACTGTAGTGTCCCAAGGTAAGAAAAGAATGTGGGGGGAGGAAAAGAACCTCGCGCTTATGAGTCTGTACAGGAACATAAACCCGTCAGAATGTTCTTAAAGCCAAACTTCTTGAATACTTAAACTAACGCTGGAACAATAAATGATTTGACTAGTAATAGCGCTTGGCTGAATTAAAAACGTTCTGATTGGTTCAATAACTAACTCATTAATACATCCATATTGAAGTCATCAAGAGGAAAATATTAAAATAGTAAAAACTGGCCACTGCCGAAGTCTTTTGCTTAGTCTAATTGAAGGTCGGTGAGGCTCTAGGAGACGGCGAGGGGCGTACAGACAAGTCCCTCTACAGGACATTATTTGTTTCATTGGTTAATTGGGCTGTCATTATGTGGGGTGGAGAATGCTTGAGAGCCAAAGATAATTTCAACACTCGAGGATGTATTAGTTTCTAATAAGGGTAGTGTGGGAGGCAAACACAACTTCAACCATCAAGGCAGTTTCACTCTGAAAGAGATTGTTAGGCGACAACTATCCTTTACTACTATTTGGAAAACATCATTCTTTAACCTTTAAAACTATTAAGTTTTAGAAATTCACTACATCTGCTCTCCCATGATTTTAAACTTTTATTTAAGTCACTCGATTACCGTTTGGATTATAAATTTGTCAGTATTTACGAATTACTTGCTATACATTTTGTTACATTTAACACTAACAAAAGATCTTTCCAACTCCATAAAAGTAATAAATGTGTTATTGTTTTAATAGCCTGTATTTATAATATAACTCCTTAAGTCATATATCTTCGCCGGTTTTTTCGAAACGCAACTGCTCTTCATCTAGTACCTTTTCCACTTTCATTACAGTTTTCCCTAGTTTATCGTTGCTACTAATTTTTCAGCATGTTATGAGACGTTAATATAGCCTACTTTTTGAGCATCACTGCCTATCCTAAGAATTTTACGTGTATTACCAACGTCAACGTTCCTTTTTCCCGCACACTTCAGTCTTAGCTGCTCACACAGATCCTTCATCTATCCGTCCTATCCCGTCTATCATATTCTAGTATATATTCTTCTTTTTACCCTAGATTAGATTTTATCTTCCTAAATTTTTCAAATATTTCATGTAGAACCATTTCTTTTTACAGTTCTACGCACTTGTTTTACAATAATGTGGTGAATTCTCTTTACCGCAGAAAGAAATTGCTTTGCATATAGCGTCTGTCGCAGCAGTACAGTACAGTCACAGCCAGCTCTTTTCTTATTTTGACCCTAATGTGACTGTTGCTATACTACTCATCCGTTATTTACAGTATAATTTGCTCTCGTTTCTGTGTTGTAATCTTTATTCTATTTGATTACCAAAGTACCAGCGGAAAATATGCCACTAAAGTAGCAAGTGGTGTTCGTTTTGGTTGTAGAAGCTTCTCCTAATTGTCACGATGAATTGTGTGAGATCTGTGTCGGGACAGCACTAGACAAAGACATGGCTTTTAACGGTTATGGCTAGGTGATTACTAGGTCATGAGATGTAGAATGGCATATTTAGAACTCCAATTTATCTTAAAGCGAACCTAATGGCAGGTAGTAATTACAGTGTTTGTTCGTGTTTTGATTCTATGTCTATGTTCATATTACTGTGATTTTTGCGTTTTTGTGGGATTAGGTTCGTTTACAATCATAACTCAACTGTAACTAAGAGATTCGCTACTAACTTAGGCTGTCATATTGATTTATATAGGTACTATAAATCTAGGCCAAGATACTAATATAGGTACAACTTGCTGTCCTACAAGAATTGTAGCGGAATACCTAAGGCTACTTGATTTAACCATAACAGAAAACCATCTTTGTTGTTAGGCTTAGTGAGGCAGCAAAATGTGTAACTGAAATAAGCTAACAAACTAAGACACACTTTTTGAATAATTCGGCTAGGAGTAATGGACAAAACCCCATGATAAGCACAATTATACAACAAAAACAACAACAACAAAAAATATGAAGAACAAAACAAGAATTGGAAAATTAAACATCATGACTCTGGCGGCGAAATGTGAAAAATTTGTTGACACGATGGAAAGTAGAAAGGTGCGTATATTAGGATTGAGAGTAACAAAGTGGGAAGGGAGGTGAATGAAATTTCTGAGGAAAGGATACAAGCTTTATTGGCATGGTAACCAGAAATAATCGTAGAATGGGGTAGCTTTCATCATTAGTGAGAACATTAATACAGTGGCAAACATGGAATATGTTAATGAAAAAATTGTGAAGCTACACTAAAATTTAAAGGGGGGGGGGGAGGGAATACAGTTTTTGTTCACAGGACCACAGGACGAAAAAATCAATTTCCTTGTAGATCTTGAATAACACATTTAAGTTGAAAGTATTATCATCATGGTGGGCCTTAACGCTCAAGTTAGCACGTATTGAAATGGATATGAAAATGTGATTTTATAGTCTATGATAGAGAAGCAAGGGTCTTCATCACATATGGAGAAAATGTAAATGGTCTCCACCGACAGTTAATTGTTACTCTCAGAAATATTGGAGTAGAGAAATTAAAAACAAAACAGTAACCTAAGATTAAAGTTTGGGAATTAATGAAACATCCGGACCAACAGGCAGAATACCAAAATAAAATATGTGACCTCATTCTCAAAAGCGAAATAGTAAGTGTACAAGAAGATTGGAGAATGTTTCGAGAGATCCTCATAAACGTAGCTGTGGATGTAACTGATAAATTTAGTTCGAGAGTAAAAGCTAAAAAAAAACACCTTGGTGAAATACCACGGTTGATGGTCATAAAAGAAAGAAACATGGTCAAAAGGCAAAGGAGCAAAGAAAACGAGAAGGATCTGAGAAGAAGCGATGATAAACTAAGGGAACTAGACCAGTCCTGCATAGTACTCAAACTGAAAGTCAAGAAAATTATCAAAGGGGTAAAAAATAAAAGAGATGGATAGAATTTACAAAGAAATTGGAAGAAGATAGCCAGAGCAATAAGAAGCTGTAATATCCAAAAGAAACACTTTTGAACTCATAAAAGTCATGAAAAAGGGAGGGAATAATCATCTAGAAAGGAGATGTAGTAAGGGAAGAGATGAAGAAACATTTGTACAGTTGAAATGGTACAACAAGCAAAACAGAAAAAAAAAAGCTCAGGGACAGGAAACGAAAGTGGAGGTGCAGAATCCCGTCTGACGTGGAAAGAATGTCTACATGCAAACCACGAGGCCTAGATGAAATAAATGCGGATATCATTAAATCAGTAGGAATCTATGGTATTCACAGGATATATGGAGTAATGATCATCATCTGGAAATAAGAAAAAGACCCATCTGACTGGAAAATGGGAATAGTAGTTCCAATCCTTAAAAAGGGTATCAGAAGAAAGTGGATCAACTACAGAGGAATGACACTTTTATGTCTTAGCCTCAAGCTAATGGAAAAAATGGTAGAATAGGAGCAGTTGTTTAACTACAGCTTGAAGAACAGCGGTATGTATTTAGAACTAACAAATCAATAACGCATCTCATGTTTACTGTTTTGATGATCATGGAAAAAAACATTGGGAGAAGAGAAGAGACGTCATCTTCTTCTTCTTAGATAATGAAAAAAGCCTATGGAAGCATACCTAGGGATAAACTTTGTGAATGTGTAACCAAACGGAAGTTGCCAATGACTTGATCACCAAAGTTAAAATATTTTATGAGAACTGTAAAAGCTGCATTCAAATCGGAAACTCCTATTCAAGCTAGTTTGAAACTACCAAAGGTGTTCAGCTAGATAGTGCACTGCCGCCGCTATTGTTCATCACTAATTGATAAAATTATGTAAATGGTAAATCAGCAACTCATTTCTGATGACTTCAAATCGTTTGGATTTGCAGACTATATTGTGCTCAGGTGAGATATGGAAGAAGAAGTATAACAGAACTTGAGCAACTGGAATAAACAATTTAAGGAATTTTGTCTTAAAGTAAGCCCAACCAGAAGAGTGGTAATGGCTTTCAGAGTATAGAATTTGGTACCTAATGTTTGTATCAATGGAGAAAAACTGAATCAGGTTAATAATTTTCAGAACCTAGCTGGTATAGTGACTTCTCACAATCAATCTTAGGTTGACATTACTAATAGAGTATCATTTAGGCAGCTTCTGTGTGACAAGCATATTCTGGTTAGAGCCACACGTTTGCTGTGTCAGCAGAGATGACGGCAGACACCAGGGAGCAGAAATAAATTTCCTGAGAACAACGTTACAGAAAACCATAAGAGATAAGATCAAGTACGAAGTCATCCACAAGAGATCCCAGTCAATAAAACCCTCTGCGGAAAAATTGTCAAAGCAAGATTGCGATGCCTGGGCCATGTAAAACAGATTTACCCAACGAGAGTGGCAAGGATATGGCTGGAAAGAAGTGTAAGGGAACTAGTGGTCCTATAGGATTTTGAGAGAGGTGTACCATGGTCTAGACCCGTGTAGAGAAAATATACCTCGAAATAGGTGCCGAGCATTCTTCCACCGCATCCGGGAAATTGAAGGCGGATGAAGGTGATGATGACTCTAAATCTACCTGATGGTCTGTAAATCCAAAATCATTTGGTGCGACTACGAATTAACTCTCAGTAGCGACAAATACCGACCCCTAAACCATTGGAAGACTTTGAATCCATTACAATCGATGGGGATCGATATGGATAAATTGCTAATAGTAAGAGAAATAGTTGTTCCTACAACGTGAGAGAGACATCCATTCTCCTCATGATGTACATAAAAAATGAAGTTAATTTTACATTCGGAATGGAAAAGAAAGTAGACAACAAGTTGAAAGTTGAATTACGATGGGAATAGGTTCTCCCAGTTACATGATTTGAAAACATATGAAGATTATTTCACACTTCTTTAAAATCATTGGCGTGACTGTTACTGATTTATTACCTGATGTATGAGCAGTACGACGAGTGGTACCCAATCGAATACTGAAGGCACATCTCCATAAGTCTTATCATAGTAGAAGTACGCCCCTTCGATGGCCATAGCCACTGAACAAACACAGAACGACATGATGGTGAGCGGTCGTCGGCCGACCCTGTCGATCAGTCTGGAAGACACCACGCTCATCACCACTTGGCAGGCGCCCAGGATTATTGAAGAGACGTTCGAATCGAAACTGCTGCCACTCAGCTGGAACACCGTCGTCGAGTACGCCGTCAACGTGGACGCTCCGCTCATAGACTGCAGAACGAGTAGACCAACCATAATAAGGAAAGTTCTGCGATATGCTCGATGCTGCAACAGATCTCTGAATTTACCTTTGGTCTCTCGCTTGGTCTGTATCGCTTTCTTCATCTGTCCTAGCTCAGCTACTACGTCCAATCTGTTGGTTTTACCCCTCAGTTTTACTAGAGATTTGACTGCGTCTTCGTCCCTCCCACGGATAAGCAGGAAGTAAGGTGATTCGGGCATCCACATGAAAGTTATAAAGAAAAACACTACAAATGCTGCGGAAATAGCCGCTCCTGCCCTTATAGAAGTGTAGGGAGCAATGCAGAATATCAACAGCGTCCCGCTGTTTGACAGCACTGGTTGTAACGTCCCGATCTCTCCTCTGATGCTGGCCTCCGCCACCTCCGACACGTACATGCCACACACTGTCAACATGATTCCCGCGCCGATGCTGGCGACTATACGGGCACCGAGGAGAACGCCAAAAGACTTGGCGAAGCCGACCATCAGCCAGTGGCCCATGAAGGGAAGAGAGCTGAAGAGTAGCAGCTTCTTTCTGCCGATTACGTCGACGGTGTATGGCACGCAGAAGACACCCACCATCAAGGTGAGGGAAGCAACAGATGTGAGCCAAGCAGCCTCGTCGGTCGTGATGGGGGAGTCTTCAGCCTCCAGTCGAGGAACCATCGGCGACGGCCAGCTGCCCAGCATGCCGTTCGTCAGCAGAGTCAGCGACGCTGCACGACGCAAACATTACATTGAAATACAGCAATAATCAACTATGCATTTGATCCTGACCTACATTTAGTTTAGAATTCTTTCAGAATATAGCAGATTAAGTAACTTGTGAGACTAAAACATCATCAGAAGGAATGTTTTGTAAAACAAAATAATTAGAATCTGTATCGGAGTATTAAAGCAATTACTTCCTCATATTACCGAGATTCACTTAATAACAAATATTGTAACTTTCGCACCTGAAATAGGAGAAAATTTGCTGAATGTATTGTTACTTCCACTGTATAGAAGGTGTTGTAAAAATTCCACCTTTCCCAGCACGAAAACTGCTGAAAAAAAGTATCCATCGCTTCGTGTCTTTTCGCCCAGTATGAGGTGTGATGTCACAAGACATTTGAAACCATAATTACGAACTTTAAGAAGTAGTATTTAATTAGAATAAGTTTAGGATTAAGTAATTTCAATTAGGTAGCGAGAGTGAAGCGGAAAGATTTCTTTTTTATAATTCTAAGATTTTCAAGTGGCTATAGATACTGTCATGGCGGCTAAGCCATGTGGGAGAAGTTCGGACACCTTTCTTCCGCCCAGAGTTTGGCGGGGATAGGATACTATTGTAGCCACCCTACATGCACAAAAGTTACCTGTCGGGTGGGGTAGTATCGGTGGAACTCTGTGTTCCCTCCTATTTGGCAGAGATGGTCCTCTCGCCAAATGGGAAAGTAAGAATCCAATAAAACAATTCCAACAAATTAAGCAAAAGGATGGAGGGGCAGGAAATGTCCAAAGCGTCCAGTGTCGCCACGGCCCGCCATGGTGGCACAAACCTCCAGTCATCATCATCATCATCATCATCCATACTCGCTCAGACTTGACCAGTTTTTTACAGTGCTACGCGGTGGTAGCTCGTGATGTCGCTCCACGAGGGATCATGATGTAAGCCCATATTATGTTCTGTTTCTCTCTCTCTGTGTTTCTGCCATACATCATTCTCGCTCACAGTTTTATAAAGTAAATTAAGTATATGAAGTTGTAATTATCTTATCAAGACGTTGATTAGTGGATTCAATATTTGTGTTTGAACAGAAAACCTAAAGTGTGTACAATTTATCAGAATATAACTCAAATCAGTGTGGTGCATCTAACTAAATTTTATTTGTTTCTTTGTAATTGTTCCACCTCATTTACCTGGATTAAATGATGGAGTGAATGCAAGTCAATCTTCGGCTAAGAGGTCCGATACTAAATAATTAATAAATTAGCCTGAAATAATTAGAAGGACGGGTGGGAACGTTACAGAGGCCATCGATATGAATCAACCTATATCTCGATAAATCAGTTCATGCAACACTTTTTCACGCTCCTTCTTCGATGTTAATCTTTGCACCATGTCATGTGTGTTCAATAGAGGTACAGTCTTGTGTATCTCATAGCGAGAAGATGGTTCTGTATGGTTTGGTTGTTGCCATTATTATTAGATTTTCTGGTGATCAGTTGCACTGCGGCTTGTCTATCCGCTTTGATACTGCGAGCTACCTGCTTATGTCAACGCTCATCCACTCACTGCTTCCCACGGCAGTTGGCGCGTGCTGGCTGGTTTTTACCTGAATCAACATATAAAGTATACTTTTACAAACCTCAATGCAAACCCACTTCCTAGATGGAAAGCCCCAATCAGCAAGCCCCAACAATTTGTCCACAATGAAGATCATTCGTCTTAACTATATGGTGTTGGATTATTATTGATACCGTGATCATGATTCCTTATGATGACGAATCCATGCTTACGTCATTTCCTCTCTTTTTACAGGGCCGTCTGCAGGACCAAATTTGCTTAAAACCAAATATTTGTAAGACTATTGTTTTTTAACGTATGTGCCGTGGGCAGTGTTATTCACTTACCATATAGATTAGACGTTGCATAAGGTACTACTGTAAATAGTCAATTACTAAGAATCCCAGTCCACAGGTTCATAAGAAAGAATTGCTTATGGAAAGATTCGAATATTCCGTGGAGAATCATCATGGCATCTCTGGTAATTATTCATTCATCTGTGATCGTATCTGACGGCAGGTATGCCTCAGTTGGCTTTTGCAAGGAAGAGCGTCAGAAGCCTTGTCGCGGGGACCATTTAGCTGGCGATAGGTGCACCTAACGGACAGTACTCATGCAGATGAGAATGGTTAAATTGTCTGCAGCTGATCCTCCCTTAGAATGTCCTTCATTTTAAGTGTTCATTCCTGATACTTCTACCTGCAGTCAGTTGAATGACCTGTTCTTACCAATTCAACCATGTGTTGCTGCTTGTGTTTTATCAAGGAGTTGCTGGGACGCTTTATTTCATCAAATCTCCTCTTAGCTGACATATCATTTCATTATTTTCTCTCTTCGCAACTACTATAACCAGCAGCCATGCTAACGCCACGTACAAACTATGCTTACCTTAAATTTCAGAGATAACAATGGAAATGAACGTTATCTCTCTTAATTAGGAACAACGTCATGATTTCATGTAGTATGTCATGTGCATAGAAACCCTCCACGTACACGTAGACCTGTTTATTACAGACGATCTAGTTTGGCCATGCCTGGTGCAGAGACTGTGTTACACAGCATACAGTCGATAGATTCTATTTTGATTGGTGGCCATACAATCGCATAAGTACTATTGAACTGTCTCCCAATAGGTTCTCGCTACAGCTTTCAAAACTTTACTTCGCTTCATTGCTTTGCGATGAAATTCCAGTATGCGCTCTCCAATTTCAAAATCGTATCGAGTCACATATTAAAAAATTTCGTTTGGTTACAAGCCGTCCAGATCTTTAAGGACAATGTGGATCTCTACCTTGGGATAGCCCGCGTATCAAGGAGCTAGTATCATTCGTCTTTAATGGCATTGCAGTTACTGCTTTTAAATTGAATTTATAGTATTTATTTAAGTTTTTTTAATCGCCTGGTCAGTAATTCGCCATAGGTGCACTCAAAACTATAGCAAGGTATGTTGTGTGTTAAATATAAATAACGGTCGTAAGTGAAAACGACTTGATGATCTTATTATTATTGTAACTGATAATAATTATTCTATACTTATGAATATCTATATTTTTATCATAATTAGATTTGAGAGGCTTAAATTATTTGTAGCATTTAAAAGATCTTAGTCCATAGCTCTGCTATAAAGTCAGATGTTTATGTTACATTTTGATCCATATAACTGTGTATAATGGTGAGAATAATATCAAGTCGGCTGTCTTTCACCACAAAACTATAACCCCCAGTAACACATTTTTCCGTCAGAAATATAAGATATTGGTTAAAAATGTGGACCCAGTAGCAATATCATTTCAGAGGTCACACTTGTTTATGTTACATCCGACCATCTTTTCGTACATGTATTTTCGGTGCCTCTTTTAGAATTCTAAGCATGCAACGGAAAAAATCGTTGGGTAGATGTTCGCCAATCTTTATTCTGCTTACAGACATTTAATACTAGTTAAATGACAGTAAGAAACTATAAATTCACGTGAGCAGATTGCACGAATCTTATTCAAAATCAGTTGAATATTCTGTATTATCATTTCAGAAACAAAATTCTTACATGTCATTTACAATTAGTTAAGTAAAGGGAAGTGTATTTAAAAATTTTAAAAAATAAAATAAACCATTAAAGTCTAATTTGTAAACCTAATGTCTAGTGAAATTTTCTGTAACAGCGAAAACTTGAAGCATTGTAGCATTATAAATACACTACAAATATTGCTATACATCTGTTAGTGTGAGAAATTCGAAAAGAATTTGTCCCCTGTTTATCGCATGGTATCTGTGACCCTAATTTAATTACAAAATAAATCGGCAAGCAATTGATTTTATATAGTGCATCAACTATTCAACTTGTAGAAATAAAAAACATGTGAGTACGGTTTTGTGGGTAAAAAACGGTAGGAAGTAAATACTTATGCTGAAACCACTTAACCACGGTGAATCGCCTTGAGCTCTCGTAGATATACGACAAAAACCGGATTATAGAAACAAATTATATGAAAAGATATTATCAGATTGTAAACTATTTCAACGGGACACGGGTTTAATCATCGTTCCAGCCAACCTAATTTCGGTTTTCTATAGTAAGTGATGGCTTTTGCTTTCTTATCTTGATCAATTTGCCAGGTATACTTCCCTTCTAATGTTACAGATATATATTTAATAATATTTAAAATATTTCTGTCCGGTGGTGGTAGCAAAAGTCAAATGTTACACCATATAGAACTACGTTTAAGTTAGTACCTGTGGTGGCGGCCAGGTACTGGCTGACCTTGCTGTGGTCCCTTTGACTGCCGGTGTCCGCAGCCTGGGCAGACACAGAGTCCAACAAGGCATCTGCAGTGAGTGCCATCAGAGTGCTTGCTATTAGGGCTATCTACTTTGACAAACTTCCCGCTTCATTAGTAATGTGCATTCGCCAGATAACTCCTATCAGCTACCGTACTAAAGAGCAACTGAGCGATCAGTTCCAAATTTACGAACAATAAGAAAAACACTATCAGAAGCTGATAACAGCCTAATAAGATCTTAGCGCTATTGTCACTCGGTCTTCAGGTATTCCAATCGACTAGCTGCTTATTATTATCTATCAGTTACTACTTAATAAACTGTCACCGTGCAAGCATGATGTTTCTGTGTTGTATCTGTTAATGTTTTCATTCATCTTTACTTCGGAATATACAGCTTCTTGTTGACATGTTTTTTATGATTGTTTTCAATATTTTGTTTCTCTTTTCATTTATGAAAGATTCTTATAAAACGACTGTAATTAAATTACTTATTTTACCGTTTATTTAAAATACATTAATCTCAAAATTTATACTTGTTATTTCTGAAATGTGTATGCAATGTCTGAAACGTGTATGTGTGCGAATTTCTTTCAGATCTTTCATTTAGACTGATTCGAAAATAAGAGAGAGTCAGAACATTAGAAGTTTAAAAAATTGATAAATTAGTACGTAATATGTATTGAAGAAATGCAAAGTCATTGAAGCTGAAACGTACGTCGCACAGAGGATCCCCTAGAAAATTCAGAAATATTTCCCTTAAGCAAGCATCTTATTTTCGTAAAAAGGAATGAGAAAACTTGTTTCCCCTGAAACCTCACCCCTTCCCCTACGTAGCCTGACGTGACTTTTGTCGACACCCGTCCACACCCATCCCGTGTGGCACTTAGTTTTTTCCCCTATTAAATTCAGAAGAAATTTTGTACTGATGAACACAACTGATATTTGCGTTTTGTTCTTGTCTATAATTATAAATATTCAGAATAAAATGTTGACAGAAGGCAGATGATTAATTATTTCGGGGTAAAACTTTTTATCAGCCTCTCAGGAACAATTAGGGATCCTATTCTTCCTAAGGTGTTACTAAAAACATTCTCCTTATTTCATTCATCATTGTTCATTAATTGATAAAATAGAACAAAAAATACCGTAGATAAAACTAAAAAGAGCTGCATTTTTTGTTTTCTTTTGCTGCAGTTCTGTCAGTTTTCTTTCAGCTATACCAGGGAATGAGTCTTTGATCTGCTTAAAAGATTTCTATAACTAAATGGATAATGAAAACTCGTCGGAAAAATATTTTCGATAAATCTCGTAAAGTTTATTCTGTAACTGTAAATATATGAATGCGGACGCTTTTATTTTAAAGTAGCCAGTCACTTTCATGGAAGTGTTTTCCTCTAGTTTATCTGAAAAAATGAGGAATTTCTTAAGAAATAATGTCTTTTTTTTTTTAATTTTTTTTACTGAATGCTGCCGTTCATAAATTACAAGACAGTAAGAGTCTACACGTAACGTTTCGATTGACGTTTTACTTGATCAGGCAAGACATCAGATAAAACTGACCAAAACCTCGTGTCCACACTCTTACGTTTTTAAATTCTGTCTACGGCTCAGTTTTATTAAAAGCATTGATGAACCATTACTTTTAGTAATTATTTTACTACGTCTGATGAGATCGAAATGTAAAAATGTTCTAGATGGTGGTTGTTATACAGGAAAAGGTTCCATCATCTGAATTTTCTTCGGGAATTACGTCATGAACTTGAAGACTGGCGTAATTATTTACGAATGGTTACGGGCCCTATTTGAAATTACTATCATTAATAATAATAATAAAAAAAAAAAACAAGATACTGCTGTGAAAAGGAGAATCTCATGCCTTGAGAGACTGACTGCTATGTTTCTATTAACAAATAGAAGCTCCGAAGATCTAAGAGTTCACAACTGTAATGTCGAAACAATCTCAAGATCTTGAGTTCACAGTTGTAATGTCGCAACAATCTCTTAGCCGCCTTATACCAGAATCTTGTCAAGTTATATACGAAATGTTGAAACCAGGAAATGTACACAACATTAACTACGAAGATATGGACTTTTTGTGGAAGATGCGAAACGTGATAGGGATACATTCTACATATACTTTAATAACCAAGGAACAGGACATTGGTAGAACAATGGAGAATTTGATAAAATAAAATAATTTTGAAGACAATAATTTTTTGTTTAGTTTATATTTAGCACTACTACTGTCTAGCTATTAAATATATCTACTTTATTTTTATATGTACATTTCTATGCAGCGGTTAACAACTTACTTCAACTTCTGAAACACCCTCTATATTGGTAATTGTTTCTCTTGGGGTATCTTTATAATTTAAGAATAAAATAAGGTCGAAATTTCACAGAGAAGGTTTGTAAATATCATGGGCACCAGCACAAGAACGTGGTGGCTTCTTGACTTTTAGCAATTCTTTACGAAACACTGAACGAAAAGAATTAATTATTTTTTTCATAGCCGTTTCATTTTTATCTCCAAGATACACTTCCTTACATTTATCAACCAAAGCATTTGCTTGATTTTCTTGTCTCAGTCACTGTAGTCATTTGACTTTAACTTGCCGTATACAAGGATAATTAGGACACAATTCAATGTATTCCGTAAACAATTCATGTGACTACCGTCGTAGATTCGAAAAGTCCACCGCGTAAAATGTTTTCGAAAAAAAAGCAAAATAATAGTTATTTTAGCTCCACACAAACTGGGAGATGGTTAAGGACTGAAGGAGAAAACGTCAGTGAATACCGAAAACGATGCTCCCGCCGATCCGTTTTCTGGAAGTCGTCCGTCTTCGCTCAGTTCAGGTAAAACGTCTGTTTTGCTGTCCACACACAATGTTTTCTCTGATTCATTTTATATGATCAAGTAAAACGTCCGTCAAGATGTTACGTGTGGACCGGTCTTTAGTCACTGACTTCGGTACGTCGCCTGTATTTCACGCCCTCCCTTGTTGGGACACCTGAGAAAGTTTTATACATGTTATACATCGGAAAAAATCCTGATCTTTCATCACCAGCCTTCACAAAAGTATGCTGCTGTATACCAGTAACCATACGTTGTGTCACGCTTAAAACAACTGTATGATCTACACTGTGGTTACTGTTACAGAATTTATTTACTTTTCTACACCCAACTGTCAAGAAATTATTCCTTCGAATTTTGGATGACAAACATTAAAGAATTATTTATCGTTACATCACCTGATTCATAGAATAGACTTTTTTATATTGCAAAAACTAATTGAACATAACATATTAAATGAAATCAGTGATGAATTCTCTGGTGGAAGTAAATATTTATATCAATTTGTATGAAAGGAAGTCTTTGAAATTGCCGTCACAGCGTAGTAGGAATTTATGATACTATGTCTGCAACTATTCCTTGTCACTATGTAGTAGAAAATGGTGGTGATAGGCGCATGAAGTCGCTAGTAGGCGAATGTTAAACCTAACAATCTGACGCTCTAGTGAGAATCCGATCCTCCTTCATGGATTTCCTGCTTAAAATCATAAATTTGCAAAACGTTGTTGGAACCCTGCCTCGAGCAGGCCTCAGCAGTGTACGGCCCGACCAGCCGAGCCCTGGACAACTTGTCTTGCGCACTTTCGGTACACTATACGGACCTAAAACTGCTGAGGAACGTCTTCGCCCTCAGTTGTGACAGCACCGCCGCCACGAGGTTCCCCGTGGGCACCGGGCCACATTTCCGGTGGCTAAAGGTGCATCTCCTTACAGGAGAGTCCGATCTCCCCCTTAAAGACTAGGGGAGGGGGGTGATTGTTCCAACACAATCCCGCGGCGGAGGCGTAGCGAAGTGGTGACATAGGTCTGGTGAGGTTGGTGAGAGGTAGCGTGAGATCCGCTCCGGTGATCTCTATGACCCATCTTTCACCCCATAAGACAGTCAATGGAACGACTTGACCTACCTCTCAGCCATCTTTCAGCAAAACAGGAAATAAAACCAACCTTTTTTTATGAAAAATCTCGTATAACTTTTAAATTTAAGACGGCTATCAATGAATTTCATCCATTTAATAAGATATCACGTGAAATATTACAATCCAAAGCGAAAATGGTTTGTGTCATAATCGTCCACGTTTATTTTCCATGTAGTTGAGGTGCACACAGATTTCTAATTAGTATCTATCTGATCTGAAAAATATACCACATTTAAAATCTAAAAACCACTTAAAGAACTTGGGTATTCTGAACTATTGAGAAAATACACCGAGCGTGGTGGGTGAGCGGTTAACCCTCTGACCTCGCATTCGGGAGGGGTTGGTTCAAATCCCCGTCCGGGCATTCAGATTTGGGTTTTCCATGGCATCCCCAAATCACTCCAGGCGAATACTGGGATGTTTCCTTCAAAAGGGCCATAGCTGAATTCCTTCCTATTCCTTGTCCCCAGTTCCATCCCGACCTAGTCGTCGACACGGCGTAAAGCAGTAAGTATAAAAAAGAGAGTGAGAGAAAATACGTGGTACTTGAATGTTACTATCCATTTTTATACTTCAGGGTTTTTCTGCTATCAGACCGAGCGTGGTGGTGTAACGGATAGCGTTCTGGCCTCGCATTCGGGAGGACGGCGGTTCGAATCCCCGTCCGGGCATCCAGATTTGGGTTTTCCATGGTTTCCCCAAATCACTCCAGGTGAATGCCGGGATGCTTCCTTCAAAAGGCCATGGCCGAATTCCTTCCCATTCCTTGCCCCCATCCTTTCCCGTCTCTAAAGATCACGTTGTTAAAAAGGGACGTTAAACTGTTAAAAAAAAAAAAAAAAAAAAAAAAAAAAAAAAAAAAAAAAAAATTCTGCTATCAGAGCAGAGCGAATAGAAAAAGATAATAATATTCTACATTTTAGATGAAGATGTAACTTTTATTAACCTCGTGTATACTGCGAAAACCAAATAATTTTTCAAATATTCTTCCGAGCGTGGACAGAGAGCGGCAAAGCTCTTGCCTTGCGTGCGGCAACACAGAACTTCGAATCCCCTTCCGGCCATCCAGATTTCGTTTTTCCATGGTTTCCAGAAATCATTCCAGGTTCGTCCAAAAGGCCATGGCCCATGGCCGAATTCCTTCTCGCTTCTCACCACCAACCCTTTCTCGCCCCTAGTGATCTCGATTTCGACTAGGAGTACAGCCAGAAGGGAAAAAAAACCCAGATATAATAAGAAAATATTTTAAATACTTTGAAATATTAACATACATAAAAGTATCAAAATCTTCCTAGGCGTATGGCAGATGCAAAATTTTATAAAATTCAAATATTATCTTCTTAATTCTCATATTTGCAAAATCGGAAAATTGTATCCACGCAATCACTTGTCCTCAATACTACGCTGTAATTATTCTATACATTTGGGCCAAAATTTGTGTGATACTTTTAACGATAAAAATATGTATCAACTAAAAATTTTACGTGAGTTTTCTTAATAGGAGTATATTATATACTGATCACACAGATGAAAAACTGAAGATTTTTGTTGATTGTAGTGTGGGGAAGGAATTTCTTGTTGAAGACTGGAGGCGTTAATATCTTGGCGTGACATTTAATAATAAATTCAACTAGGCAAGATACCTGTTTGAAGGTGGTAAGACAATGTTTCAACATAGGTCTTTCAATTATTGGAGAGGGTGATGAGGGTCTGTACCAGAGAAGTGAGGGAACTAGGTTACAACACATTTGTCAGGCCATTCCTTCAATAGATTGGTGAAGTATAGACCCATATTTTGGGTATCAAATGCAGGAGGCGGATGGTTGTAAAGGAGGACGGATAAATTTGTTTGTTGAACTTGGCTTCTTACTCCCTCAAAGTTCGAGACGGCTTTCTCACCTTCAAGATGACGTCGTCTATCATTGAAGTGCACACCGTTTAATATCGTATGTAAACTACCAGCCTCTGCACACCATGGTAAACTTCCGCCCTCGCTGCACGCCGATGCTACTAGTATGATCCAGTTTAATTTTTTTCCCTCATCAGAATATCTTCAGATTCATCAATATATTTGAGATGTTTGTTTCTCTTCTCACGAGCTCGAAGTGGTACCAAAAATCAGTAACCCTCATGCTGCGTAAGTTTGATGAGTCTGTTCTACCGTTTTATTGAGGAGGCCAGATAACGTTCTGGTGGCATCTGCGAGAACTGGTTACAGAGTTTGAAGTTACCAGTTAAGCTTGTAATCCTAAATTGGACCTTCAACGTGGAATCTTGGGGAAATTCTGATATCTTAAGCGAGGTGAAGTTCAGGTTAACTAACTGAGTAAACCATGTCCCCATAGACTTCAGAAATCAGACAATTCGTAGTCACCGTAGAATTGAGTCACTTGATGCATGGGGTACTTAAGCGTTTAAAAGAGTGAAGGCTCAAATACACGTCCAGCCATCCAGATTTCTGTTTTCCATCCTTTTCCCTAATTACACCAGTCGAATCCTGGATTGTTGCTTCAATAGGTCCTAGTAGAATTCATTCCCATTCCTTGTTCTCCTTCCTTTCCTAGCTGTATTACCCTCATCGTCGACAAACTGTAAATCCTGAAGGATAAAAAAAAAAAAATATATCGCAGCCACATGCCAACACAGCAATCACTTTTTGTGACAAAGCTGCCACTAACAGGATTTCAAATTTTATCGTGCTAACAGAAAATGATTTTCAGTTTAAACTGTTTTTTTTATTATTTAAATAATGCTGTATACACGTTTCTCACCAGTAGAATTCGTTGTGTAGTTCTGATGTAATAAAATAAATTGAAACGGAAAATTATATATTTAATAGGGTGTATCGAAGAAATGCCTCATGCGAGCTGAAATACATGTTAGCTAAGCGCATCGTGAATTTTATTAATTCCTTCAGGCTCATATCATAGGACTCACTCCTTGGGTTTATATATGAAGAAAATGCCTGCTAAATAAATTAAATTACTTAACAAGTGGATAAAAATGACATAGACAAGAAAAGGAACTTATTTGCCTATTGCATAGATGGGAATCACTTCGTACTATACTTAGCGTGAAGCTGGCACCGACAAAATGAATAAGCAAGTCGGCCAAAAACTTGAGAAGACCTAGCATTATATTCCAAAGTATTGTGTTACTGCAAAACGGGACGACGTTATTACTTAGGTAGTTGTTACTAGTATCGAATAGTTCTTGACTGCACACTATTAATAGCCCTTCGAGCACAAGCGAAGAGACGTCATCTTTATTTTTGAGAAAAGCATCCAACAATTACGCCGGTTGTTTGGGGTGGTCATCTCGCCGGCACGCTTGGAGGTGGTAGTTTTCCATCATCTCGTTGATCTGGGCGAAGGTCTTCCCCTTGGTCTCGGGCAGCAGCAGGAAGGAGTAGAGGGCGCCGAAGGCGCAGGTGATGGTGAAGCCCCAGAAGACCCAGTGCGTGCCCACCGTGTCTGTGATCACCTGGAACAACCTCTTGAGCGCGAAGCCCAGCAGACCGCTGACGACAGTGTTCACCGACGAGGCCAGGCCCTTCACGGACATGTGGTACATCTCGCCGTCGATGATGGATAGCACGGAACCAATTCCGCACCAGTAAGCGATCTGGAACACATCATTACCATCGGAATACAAAGCTTGTGAGAAAACCCGTAAAACCTCACGCATTGTATAGATAACCAGTAATAAATAAAGGGATCCAACGCTATCTCTGAACAGAGAATTTATCAGTCCTGCACGTGCGTATTGGGATACTTCTGTGGCAGATACTTATCACATTTGGATATTTATGTCCCCGGAGCACCTATCAAATTGAAGGGTTCTTCACTTATGAGAATCGACTGACACTCGCAAGAAGGATTAAGCGTCTGGAAGATCGGTATATCAAAGAAAGATTCCGAGATTTGCCATGCACACTCTACATGTCATGGCATGGCATGGAAAATTATTACTCGCAATAATCTCCGTAGTTTCAAAGTGTTTCTTCAAGGTTATTCCCCCCCTTGATGCCATGAACGGCAATCCTATTAGTTTCAGCGATGCTGACTGCCTAATGGACGCGTCTTCTCGCTTGACAGACTGATACAAAAAAAACAGTATAGTAAATCGAGTCCTTTAAAACGGCACAACTATTAGGCCTAACAGTTTAATTTACTACAGTTCGAACAATCTAACAGTTCGTGTCCAAATCCATCATAAAAACTATGCTGAGTATTAGGAATAAGTACATAGTTACTACAACTACTGAACCCAATGAAGACTGAGAACATAGTAGTAATATTGTTAATGAATAGTTATTCTTTTATACTATACAAAGAAACACTAATTCATAAGACTTGTGAGATAAAATACTGTCGACAAAGGAGCACAAAACTCATGATGTTTCATTAAAATAATTTCGCACAAAGAATAAAAAAAAAAATTAACTACACACCATTTATTGCTGTAAAATGTGTGCTGCTTGTTGGAATTGGAAATATTTGAAACTTATCGCCTTCATCATCGAAATTACTGCGGTGAGGTATGGATAATTGTAGACCTACCTGATGTATTAACAGCACGATGAGTGGCACCCAGTCGAAGAGCGAAGGAACCTCGCCATAAGTCTTATCATAGTAGAAGTACGCCCCTTCGATGGCCATAGCCACTGAACAAACACAGAACGACATGATGGTGAGCGGTCGTCGGCCGAACCTATCGACCAGTCTGGAGCACACCACGCTCATCACCACTTGGCAGGCGCCCAGGATTATTGAAGAGACGTTCGAATCGAAACTGCTGCCGCTCAGCTGGAACACGGTCGTCGAGTACGCCGTCAACGTGGACGCTCCGCTCATCAGCTGCAGCACGAGTAGACCTACCATAATAAGGAAGGTTCTGCGGTTTCCTCGATGCTGCAACAGGTCCCTGAATTTACCTTTGGTCTCATGCTTCATCTGAATCGCTTTCTTCATCTGTTCCAACTCGATTTCTACTTCTATCCGCTTTGTTCTTCCCCTCAGTCTTAACAAAGATATCACTGCATCCTCATCCCTCCCACGGATCAGTAGGAAGTAAGGTGATTCCGGCATCCACATGAAAGTTATAAAGAAAAACACTACAAATGCTCCAGATATAACAGCACCTAAACTTATGGAGGTGTAAGGAGCAATGCAGAATATCAACAGCGTCCCGCTGTTTGACAGTACTGGTTGCAACGTCCCGATCTCTCCTCTGATGCTGGCCTCCGCCACCTCCGACACGTACATGCCACACACTGTCAACATGATTCCCGCACCGATGCTGGCGACTATACGGGCACCGAGGAGAACACCAAAAGACTTGGCGAAGCCGACCATTAGCCAGTGGCCCATGAAGGGAAGAGAGCTGAAGAGAAGCAGCTTCTTTCGGCCGATTACGTCGACGGTGTATGGCACGCAGAAGACACCCACCATCAACGTGAGGGAAGCAACAGATGTGAGCCAAGCAGCCTCGTCGGTCGTGATGGGGATGGGAGAGTCTTCAGCCTCCAGTCGAGGAACCATCGGCGACGGCCAGCTGCCCAGCATGCCGTTCGTCAGCAGAGTCAGCGACGCTGCACGACGCAAACATTACATTGAAATACTCGTTCAAATCAACATAATTATTAATTTGTATTTAATATAGAACTGTTGCTAAATATATCAGTTAACTCAACACCAGAAGAAATGATTAAATCAACGATAAAATTGTAAGTTAGAACTGTGTGTTGAAGTAATCACGTTCTTTCATTACTGAGCTCCATTCACTTTATATACATGTAGTTTTCATGCTTGGTATGTGTAACCAACGTATTTTCTTAAACGTCTTATCACTGTCAATAACACACAAAAACAATAATGAACACGCAGAACCGAAACGTTTATGCAAAATTCTTATACTCTTGCAGGAGACGCAAAAAATAAAATGTTGTAACATCTCGGAACTGAATTCTGTGCCCATTTGGTTTATAGACTTTGAAGACAGGATCATCTGCCGGTCCGTCTCTTAAGATCTCGCTTTTAAGAGACGTCAAGCAGTTAAAAAAAAATCTGCCGGTCCTATGATAGGAACGGTATGAATAATTCGCGGTTAGTCACTTAGTTTCTGAAATTGTCCTGTAGCATTACTTTACTTTCCGTGTCCAGAAACACAAGAAACTTCTTCCTCCGACTTCCAGCAGCTTTCTCAGCGTTGTTCTTTGGTAAACAAATAAGTCATTTTGATTCCCAGGTTCGTCTAAGAACATGGCCAGGTTACTATATTGTCTCGCTCCAGCATTCAGCGACTTTCACATCGTTGTCATTTGATAAGATTAAATCCTCACAGGTATCCAAGAATTGACAGAAGAGTAGGTGGTCTTGTGTTAGCATTGCTCAACACTCGCATTTTTCATCGTCTACATAGCCTCATTTTTTCAGGTTGCTTTTGCATTTAGGGACTTCTACCCGGTGAATATTAAGTGCTCTCCATGTAGGATACCTTAAATTATGTTTCCCTAGTTCCTCTTTTAGCTCGTGATTGTGATCACTGTAATTCTCCTGCCAGAGTTTTATTCGTCTAGTCTGTGGTGTGTTTGGTAGCATATCATTCAGCTGTGGAAACTCTTTATCTGTAGCAGTGAAGACTTTTTACAACGTTTTAGTGTATCCTATTGATTTCGATATGTCATATGAAAGCTTTATCAGTTACCGATCCATCCCACACCACTGCGGTCACTATTTTATTCAGGTTTAATCCCCTTCAAACCTTAGTGAAAGAGCTATGTTTACAAAACCGCTCACAATTCAGAAGGACGATAGTGCTCTAGAGTGAGTAAATTATCTTTGCTTACTTAAAATGTAACGGAATTACTGCAAGCTGGATAGAATCGGGTGAGAGGTTGAAGTGGAAATAATGAGATTCTCAATCGTTACGCTATTCCGAATTCTACGTGTTATCGTTTATTCTGGGTTCGCCAAGACAGCGGTCGTTGTTGACGTGACTATGGCAATAATCTACTACCTCTATCACTTCTGAGTGCTGCGTATTCCACTACCGTCAAAGGACGCTAGCGAATTTTAATGCCACAAGCCGGTATTAACTTGCAATAGTAGAAGTGGCAGTAGATACAACACGTACTTCCCATGGGCAAATCATGCAATGAAGTATAGGTTTTCTATCTTTGTGGTCTGTATGTAATAGCAAATGGATAAAATGAGCCAGTTTTCAGGTATTAGATTAACAAGCTAGGCTAAGAGTGCACCATCTTTTAAGGTTTACTCCAGATTAAAGGACTATGATTTTTTGGTAGAGTGATCTGGAAGGTTCGAAAGTGGATCTCTTGGCTTGATTTGTTTTCTGGGGAAAATGTTATTCAGATGCTAACCAGCTTAGGCATTGCGGTAAATAGTATAGGTAGTCAGTCATTTAAAATCTCATACTTAATTTCGAAACGAAAGCATTGCTGATGACAAGATTATAATGTTGCAGAGAGAACAATCTCATCTCGCAATTAACTGTTTATTATTCCAGCGCTGCGAGCTTCTGAAGATGCCTGACGATAGATATCTTAATTCGCTTGTTGCAAGAGAGACATATACGTTGTATTTAAGATCGTTTCGCTGCAAATAGATACATCTAACACACATTGTTTATATCAGCAGTTCTCTTGAACAAGTGCGGAAACAATGTTCGGCTTAAATAAACCAAGCCGGTCACAATGGTTAAATATAACATCGTCCTGAACGTCATTTACGTCAAATGTATATACCTGATTGGTCTGTCAGCTCCGACTTAAAAAAAAAAAAAAAAAAAAAAAAAAAAAAAAAAAAACTTCTAATGCATTCAGTGTTACTCTGGTTCTGCTGCGCACCTGCTCTGTTTGTCTGTATTCTTGTAGCTTCTGTGCCTTTTCTATTAGTTTGTACATTCACGAATACCGTATCGAGTAGTCCTTCTAGGAACACTTGTGCGCTTCAATTGTAAGTCAACGGCCGTGCTGGTATGTTATTGTTTAGGGACTGACTTCACGGGACAATGCGCTTCCGTCTATCATTTAAACGTCCGCATTCTCGGCATGGAGGAAGGTTTTTTCCCTCTTATATGGGGCTCTCGTAGCGAAGCATGTAGGCGTTATTTGAAACTACTCTAGATAATTGACTTTCTCTTCATAAAGCTGGTGGGAAATTTTGCCAGTCGCCTGCCGTGCTGTTGACTGATTCTTGCTCTAGTGCTAGACGAAATTTTCATTACTCCGCACTTTCACAGTCGACTACTAAATCGATGTCTCCGTACCAGCGAAGTACTGTTTCTTATAAACATGGACAACTTCCTAAATTCCTAAAGAGCAATTGACTTCTGTTCCAAACAAATGCAACGTAACACTAGAGTCCCAGGAAACGTATATCTGTTTTAAAAGTTTTTTGGTTATGTCTGTAAGATTTAATAGGTTTCTTTGGAAGGAAATATTATTCAACAATGCATGAAACAGGTCGTCAAAATTAATGACTATTATAACGCCTACCTCAGTATTGATTAATACTTTTGATCTGCTATGTTTTTCTTCTATTGGCCACATGCATTTGTACTGTTGTTTTTACGGTAACATCGTTTGTTTCACACGAACACCAAGTTCAGTGAGGTAGAAAAGTGGTCTGAAAGTTGTTTGGCCTGTTTCATATGTAATTAGGTACATTTTTTTATGTTAAAACCTAATAAACTGTAAGAAACTTGTTCATAAAGAGCGATGTTAATCAGAATTTTTTAGAAATTCCGTATTTCGTACTTTACCGACAACTGCACCATCTATAATTGAGGCCAAGTTTTTTTCGGACCTTTATCAACCAAAACTTTAAATGACGCTGAGCTTCTAAAAAACGTTTAGGTAAATAAAAATTAAATTAAATGACAAAATGTTTCATTGTCTTGACGCCACACATACATATAATTTATTCTATTGGCACGAAAATATAAGCTTTCCCTCCTGCTTTCCGCTGGTGTTTTCATCACTCATTCCTACAGGATGATCTCATCCCGCAGGCTCAGGTCGTTTAGACGCTATGAAAATGCCAGTCGCCTGCCACGCTATTAGCTGGTTCAACTACTAGAGACTTTCATCATTTGACACTTTCACAGTCGAATAGCAGAGTCAACAAGGCTGTACCAAACTTCTAGATTAAACCGCCAACCTTCGAAAGTTCCGTGTCTGTTGGTGTCTTTCTGAAGAGTAGCAGTGACTGCGCAACCTCTCTTCCTTCCTCCATCTTCACGTACACGACACAAACTGTAGTCTATTATTAGCAACTGCCATTACAGTTATCTACAGATATACAACATTTAGGTAATTTCTACATGAGCCTCAGGTCTGCCTCAGTGTGCTTGGTTTTGACACATGATTTCTGTTCTCAAGAACATTCGACTTATTACGAATCCTGTTACTACAAGATGTCTGTGTTGACCAGGGTAATTGTCTACCAACTGGACGCCGAAATAGACTGAAATTCCCGTGAATCCGAGGATATCAGCTTAAATACTGCTCTCAGTATCCATTCAATATACTTTCAGTTAGTACCTAGTGGTTGCTGACGTCTCGGAATGTGAATTGGTGCTGACCACATAGACCGCCTCACCCCGGCACCGAGATCTTGAAAGGTAATGTGAATCTCTACCTCTGATAGTACGGAAAATGACTTCATCTTTCTGTTGTATCTCGAATATTAAGGAACTGGTTTTAATAGAATAGCTAATTATTCTATTAATCAGTTACAAGCTATACATTGCATTGGATTGTAATTTATAAAATTTATTTAGTTATTTTATTAAGGAAACATATAGTAAGAAATTTGACACTTGGGCTGAACGTTGTGCAGACCTACGTACGTCTTAGTACACTTGGGTACTCTGCGTAGCTGCCGGTGGGAAGAAAATTTTGTCTTGTTTCTTCTCTTAACGGGAATTAATCCTATGGTATTAACAAAAAAGGTAATAATTAAATATTTTAACACCGGTTTTTACCATTATCTATAGATGCTTTAGCGTAAAGGTGTCGTGGATCTTTATGATTCTACTAGTCCTATGTTATTTGTAGCATTTTAATAGAATTTTGAAAATAGGTCTTCTCTTGAAGCAAATGTTTATGCTGTATTTTTGTTAGCGCACTATTCTGTGTATTTATATATCGGCCTACTTCACTCGTTGATTTGTTTCAAGAGCCAAATGACTTCATAACCATCTTGGTTGAAAACACTTGAGCTCATAGATTACTGAAATGATCTACATATGTTGAAAAAAAACAGGCCAACATCAATAGAGTTAATATTATCATGCCTCCTAATAATTTGATTATCATTGTTAGGTTGTTGATGATAATTATTAAGGAGCATCCATAAACTATGTAGCTTGGTTTAGGAAGTGGGGATGGGTTGGGTAGAACACTACGCTGCACTACGTCGGTCGTGGAATGTTCCGAGCCAAGCCACGTAGCTTTTCATTCATATTATTTGTCACATTTAAAGTAAGGTACAGGAGACACAACAGCATATGGATATTTATTTCCGTTATTTAAAATTTAGATATCCTATATACTTACAGTCCTGCGCAGGCGTGTGACTTGAAGTAATATCGCTGGGTTTCTCGCATCTGAACTAACCGCCACGCGACGGAAAACACTAGACATGCCGAACCTATGCTCGAATTCGCTTATAGATGTCACCCGGAGTTTCACAAGCCAGTGGCAGTTCGTATTGTTTTGATGGTTTGAAATAAAAGTCTTGATTAAGAACGCCCGCATGTGACCACACTAATCGTGGATAAAATAATTCTAATTTTGTTCTGTCAAGTCAATTTAAGTACAACTTTAAATACAGTGCTCGTTGAAGTATCACTTCAAGTTCGAAATGCGGCGTGATTTCCTGCCCTTTTATGCTGTTTATTTTACTTTGAATTGAAAAAAAAAAACAGTTAGACTAGTTAAATATAATAAATAAGATTATAGGGGAAAAATAAATCGGCAATTATCGTATAAATTAAGTTTATTAAATATAAAACGTGTGAATAATATAGAATAACATAAATACTAATTATTTATATATATTTAAATTTAGTTTCGTCACAAAAAAAATATTTAATTATTGAGTCTTGGAAAATATAAATTGATAAAATAGGAAGTAAATAAAATGAAAAAATATAAAATTAATTTTAATTTACTCGATGAAAAATTTCAAAGCATTGCTCCCGACACAAAGGATGGTTTTCCGTGCAGATAGGACAATAATAGGCGGTATCTTTCCTCGGTTTATTTTTCGAACATTGTCGACATTTCTTTTGCGGGGCTCTCGTCTTTCCGTCAGGTATGCCGTATCGTTTTGGGAAATGTATTGGCTCACGTGGTGATTGTGGAGAAGACAACTGAGAGGATGTTGTTGTTGTTGTTGTTGTTTAAGGGCGCGTCGACGGCGGGGTCATTAGCGCCCTAACAATGACTGGCTTAGCAATGTGGTTTAAAATCCAAGTTCTACCGTCTGTATGGCCGACTGTAGAGCGGTCGGCCACACAGACGGCAAATCGAGTAAAATGCTAAAATGTTGGCTGTAAAGGGGCCATTAAAATACAAACATCACAGCTCAAATCTGGTTAGCTGTAAAGAGGCCAAACAGACATAAAAACTTAAATCTAATAGTAAAACAAAAACAAAGGAGATAAAACAAAACAAGAGTTATGTACAATACATGGATGAGTGACTGTAAAATGACCACTCATCCACCTTAAAAGATTAGGCCGGTCTTCCCAAAATTTTTGGGATAAGACCGCCCACAACACAGAATTTTAAAACTTTAGCCACATTGCTAGCTTCATTACCTAAAATAAGGGACAGATCATTGGCTAGGCCAACGTCTACCCTTAAGTCATAGAATAAAATACAATCAGTTCAAATGTGGCGTACCGTCAAAGGTACGCCACAGGCATCATATTCCGGTGGGTCCTCCCGGCGGAGAAGAAAGCTATGCGTCAGAGGACAGTGCCCTATACGGAGGCGAGTAAGGAGAACCTCATCCCTCCTCGCCCGCTGGAAGGACCTGCTCCACGGCTGAACGGTCGGTTTGGCCAGCCGGAGCTTATTATGCTCTACTTCCAGCCACTGCCTCTCCCACACCTCAAAACCAATTCTCTTCGCCGCCGAGGCAAGGTCTGATTTTGGGACCGGAGCAAAGTCAATTTTGACCATGTCGCAGGCTAACTTAGCAGCTACATCAGCTGCCACGTTCCCCCTGATTCCCACATGGCCGGGTACCCAGCAGAATAACACCTCCTTTCCGTGAGATGGGAGAGAAAGGAGGGCGTCCTGGATGTCCTGGACTAGACGATCTGCTGGGTACATATTTCCTAGGGCCTGAATACAGCTCAGGGAATCACAGCATATGATGTATCTCTTATTGCACATTACCTTCATATGCTGGAGTGACTTTAACACAGCGTAGCACTGAGCGGTGTAAACGCTGCACCAGCCATCCAGTTTGTATGTGTAAGTTGCTCGAGGGAACACTACGGAACAGCCAACTCCGTTAGCCTGCTTAGACCC
>JARYHS010013630.1:345882415-345961076 GCA_031002005.1 Vandiemenella viatica
ATACATTGAGGTACCAAAAGAACTTTGTAAAGCATGTAGCTCTTCTTTTTTTTTTTTTTTTAAATTGCCTCTTAGACTGAAAATTGCGAGCAAACCAGCAATCGTTCACAGCAATGTGACTCATCTTCGCTTTGCTTGAAACAAACTGACCGATGTAGTTTAAATGGAAGCAACCAACTGACTCGAAGTACCAGCATGAGCATTATTTAAGCAAACAGTCAACTAATTACTCACTGTTTGGATTTTGATCTATTAATTATCTCACAAAAGATAAACAAGGTAGCATTATGTGAAAATAGGTGATTGGCACACAATATGAAGAATGGGAGATCTGCATCAAACTAATCAGGACACAGATGAAAACCAGTAAGGATAGTTAACGACAAATTCTTCAGTATCAAACATACTGGAGAAAAAGTTAAAAAAATTTACAGGTGAATGGTAAATGTTTGTTTTGTTTTCTCTGCAGATGTCCTACTGGTGTGGAATCGGGCCAACGTTGACGACTGTTACCGGCGAGATGTTCCACATGTCGGTGAAAGGCCTGGCCACGTCCATCAAGAGCATCATCAACGGCTTTGTGGGATTCGCACTCAAAGAGTTATTCGTCATTGTGACGGATACAGTGGGCACCTACTGCATGTTCTGGGGCTTCGCTTTCTTCTGCTTCCTCAACGCCCTCTACACGTACATCCTGTTGCCCGAAACTAAGGGCAAAACGTTCGTTCAAATAAACGAAGAAATGGATGCGAGGACTGAGAGAAGAAAAGGTAATATGTACCCTGCCACTGATAAAGAAAAAACTTTCAAATGATTTATTTTTTTGCATGCATTTCTTTTTAAAATACATGTATTTTGCCCTTTTAGGCAAATGAAGCCATGTACATGTTTGTATTGGTATATTTGTATTTATCTGCTTGTCACCCGCGTTATTGTATTGCACCATACGAGCAACAACAACTATGCATTACAGCATATCCGAGGCAGTACTCAAATAGGGGACCCAAGGAACGCAAGGACAACGATAAGTGACATGCTTCGTCCTGTCACAAAGAGAGGAACACTGTGTGCTGAAGACATGATGTATTGGCAAGCTGTAAAGATTTCACATCACACAACCCATTGCTACTCATCGATGGGAGTGTTTGGGATTTAAGGAAAAGTAAAAATGCCCTGATTGTATCAGTTCAGATCATATAAAGAGATTTTTTTTTTTAATGTAAATATGCAAGAGTTAGCAGAAGACATATATTACAATATGCCGTGAATCTCTTTGCTTTTTTTATATAAAAAAAGATAATCTCCAAGAAAAAAAAAAATCTAATTCAGTTCACATTTTCCGAGGAAATCAGATTTGGTGTCTAATATCAGGAAGTTATTCATCTCTGGTATTACTGGAATTTTATGTAATTCAGCAGAAAAATTAAAAATTGCAAATTTATGAAACGAAATGTACGCATTTTTTATTTAAAACCTGATGCCCTAGTTGTTTTTATTTATTTTTATAGAAATGCTAAAAAATATCAACAAGAACGATTATGTACAGATACCTTTGGTGCCTTAAGTATCTAATTTGTTAAGTGTTATTCCTATTTCACACTTGAATTAACATATTTTTTGGTTATTTTTATGTAATTACGTTAAAAAACGGAAACAGAAAGTGAATGATTTCACTAAATTATGACGCTGGCCCTTCCATTTGTAGAAGTGCTTTACGCCTTGTCCATAACGTTTCATTAGAGCAGGAAAGAACAGGTGGTAAGGAACTGGAAGAAATTCGACCAAAGTCTTCTAAGGGAATCATCCCGGCATTCACCAAGAGCTTTTTTCCGCAAACCATGGAAATCGTAATCAGAATGGCAGGATGGAAGAAGAACGCAGATTTACACAACTTTTCGCTGCTTGTTATTCCTTCTCTTTGACAGTTTTCTACCTTTATACCAGTCAGTAACAGATGACTTCGAGAAAAACAATGCTTTCCTTCCATGTGAATTCCTTAATACCACTTTTTAATTTTTATATATATATATATTATTCTTGTGTAATGAATCAGTTGTCCCTCTGTAACCTTCACGGTTCTGTGTCTAATTTCATTCTTTCTCCCTTTTTAATTACTTGATTGCTCTTCGTGTGTCATTATCAGTAAACGGACTTCATTTACCGAAGATTGCCCATTAGAGGCGCTACACACTTGTAGCACAGAGGTAAGATTGGGAAGAATCACAATAAAATCTAGCTTTAATAAATGTCCTCATTGCAAATCTAGCACTGGAATTTCAACATGAACCAGTATAATCTTCACAAATACTACCAGGTCATGGAACTTTCTAAATGAACAAATATAATCAGAATCAATATGATACATGCGCTCACTTCATGTTCACAAAACAGTCTTATTATTCTACATACTACTTTCAAGAATGTTTAATCTCACTCTATGTTTAATCGATTTCAAGAATTATTTTCAATGTTCACAGAGCCATACATTATTTTTGGAACAACGCATATATAAGAGAACATTAATCAACAGAGAAAACAAATTAGTTTACTTCATGTATGGATGGGTTGCGACCTTGGTGGCTTCCAAATAGTAGTCACCTGTCTGAACACTTTGATAATGGCACGGTTTTATTACTAGAGCAAAAAACGTACGACATGCTAAGAGTACAACTGACCAAAATGACTGGTGCACAATCAGAATATGTTCACATTGGAAGGCTTTTAATGCCTTTTCCGCTAAAGAGATTCCAAGAGCGGCCGCCAATTCTCTCCTTTCTCTACCGACCAACTGTAGTCGGAGTTGTCACCCTTGAAAAATAATTCTGAGTGGGCTTCGCAAAGCACCTCTGCATTATGGGCTTTCGTACACAAAAACGAGAGAATCGCTGGCAAGTTTTCGTAATACCATGTGTATAAATTCTTAAGCCGTTTCCTAGGTTGTTCGGCTACAGCTTCGTCGTAACGGCAGATAGTCTGAATGGTGACGTCACAGGGTCACCTCCAATAATCCATCAATGGCAGCTACTTTTTTTTTTTTTTTTTTTTTTTTTTTTTTTTTTTTTTAAAAAAGTATTAAACTGTGGTTTTTCTTGATATTACTGCGTTGCCTTCCTCTCTTAATATTGTAAAATACAGTTCTTAATTTATCCTTAACGCTAAACTTTACAGTTTTCGCCTTTTGCGTTCTTTAATGCTACTATTTAAAATTAATTTTCACACACTCTATTCTCTTGCCATGTAATTCCATTATATTACACTACTAACATAGCAGAAAAGTAACAAAGTAAATGTTTCATGCTATGTATTTTTCTATTGTTCTGTTAGCTCTGCTTCTTGATTTCGTCTGATGTATCAATTTTTTTGTCAATATGCTAACGCTTTATTGAATTTATTTTCATGTTACTCGATATTGCTAGTGACTGTAATTGTTAGGAACATATTTTATACGCCCCCGCCTTGAACACAAACATAATGATAACTACTATTAAAATGAGTTGTTGGCAAGTTCAGTGATATTACCTTCAAAATGAATGAGAAACGTCAATCAGGAAGACTGGTACACCTCTCTCATTATCATTTATTTACTTATTTCTTCTATAGATTAATGTGGAAGATCAATGTAAGGCATAATGTGGAAGATCAATGTAAGGCAAATGAACTATTAATGACGTGCTTGTATAAACAAAAGAAGGATCCGCCAAAGAAGGTTATACTTCTTCGACAAGTATTGTAGTCAGAAAAACAGAAATACTACTATGGAGTTTATGGGGACTGCACCACTTTGGTAACCTTCGAGAAACGGGTACCAGCCTGCTGAAATTTACATCAGTCGCTTCGAGTGAAAAAAATTACGAAATTTTCGCTATGTGACATCCATCACGGAAATGGCGTATTTGTTTACAATGGAAGCAAACGATTATCTCTGGTTGCTCGTTGCTATGTAAGATGGCGGGCTTCACCTATTAAAACTCGGATAAATATTGTATATTTGTCAATTTTGTGCGAGTTTTTACAGCGGAGAAGAGCTTAAAAGGCAAGAAAACATTACAAAAAAGGATTAAATCAACATTTTAAGACTTCGTTGATTTCTTAACGCTTCCATCATGTAATAGCTGTACGTCGCTGTCATATTTTGGCATTTTTAATTAAATTCCTGGCAACTTTTCCGCATAGTATGAATGCAAAACGTGAAGAGGACATGTTGACGAATGATGTAAATTTCTTCAGGTTAGTACCAGTTTCTCGAAGGTTACCAAAGTGGTGCAGTCCCCGAACTTTCCATATAACTGATTTTTCACTTCAAACATCTCGAGAACTACCACTAAGCGATATATCACAAAAGTTTACTCTCTACTTTCGAATTGTCTATCACTATTCACTATCAATTGCGGCAACACAGTATCGTGAAAATCCTTTACTATTGATATTAAGCACAAATTTACTTACAGGAAATACTAAAATTTTGTTTTATTGAAGAGTTAATATATTAGTGGTTTGAGCAACGAATTCCGTTTAATTAAAAAATCTCATAAAACCGGGAAAATATAACCAAAGACAAATATAATATAAAGTTTCCAGATTTACATATATATTCATCTTTGGTCAAACTCTTCAAACGAATTATTTTTGCGGTAAATTAAATGTTAGTAATGCTTATGTCTGATTCAGGTATTCCGTTTATTTACTATTCAAGAAAACTGAAAAACTAAATATTCGAAGTCGAAATATTAAACAGAATCCTAAGTTAAATTGTGTGATATTTTTTCAGTTTTTTGTGCAAGGAGTCAACACCTCAATTACAGTGTGATCCGTTAGATATTTCCGCAGATTTTAATTCGGACCATCAGCTCTAAAAATTTGAAAACACCATCCAGATTACTGCGGTAGTTCTTGCGCAGATCCCGCTTAGATGAGACTCGTGCAGCTTGCTTACAGATTTATAATTGTATAGAAGATATCTCTTGACCTAAGATGCAAAATATTGATGTAATACTTTTCCTCTAATATCGTTATAGAAGAAAATTCATATACTATGAAAGTTAATGAAACTTTTATGAAGTTTATATGTAATAGTAATTATGTTAGATGAAATACAGTAGGATCTACATATAATCCTCAAGTGTGCCACATGATGCATACAAAACTGTATAAAACACTATTTAGAGTACAGGGAACTTTAATGACCTACTGAGGTAATTGAAATAAGTAATTATTTATTATCTAATTATTCGAGTCCGAAATATAGAGATGCAAATGCAAACAAATAAAAATTTATGCACGAACATAAATATAAAACTAATGACTACCTGATAGTAAGGATTACAATCCAGCAGGATATTTGCGAGATTGGCGTCAATCTCCAGGGATCCAGCATAGGTTTATAAAATATTATGAAAGTAAGTAATAAACGTCTAATTAACTTTAATGTTAAATCATGAAAATCAACAGTTAAAAATATTTTAGCTAGCAAAATGAAATTGATTTAAAAACATCTAGCCTGTCTTAAGTATAGTCTTTGTAGCTATTGTTATAAGTTATATCTGATACACAATTAAGTAATTTTAAGTTTTTACATTTTTGTTTTTAAATCTAATACTACTAGTTAAGTAAATGCTAAGACACTGCAAAAAATTCAGCATGTAGTCTCATTACATGCATTATAGTAAATGACATCAATATGCGAAATAATCTATCGACTAAGCAGCCAAAACTCGTATTAGTTGGTTATCTGCATACAAGATACCCGAAAAAAGTAGTAACTCTCATTGAGTCTTAATAAAAAGAAGCACTTTGTACAGCAACCAGTCACTTCAGGTTATGAAAGAAAGATCTTAAGAAACAAATAGTATTGATTGTTTTGTATCCCAACTTCCTCTTTAAAAGACTGCATACGGTATACAGCCAGCGGCCGAGATGGGTCTTCCCGCTCTATGCGGCGTACAACATACAAAAAGAATTGAACATGCAATTGTTTTAAAACTTCCGTACAAGCAGACATTATGTTATTTTAATAGCAATAATATTATACCTTTGTCGTGAAAAGTTTATTCATATCACCGAATAATTTTTATGAAAATAATTTTCGATTGATTCAAAAAATTTACGAGTATTATTCCTCAATACAATTTAACCTTAGTAAATAGTTAGAAAATCGTACAAAATAGGCAACACAATTCAAATTGTAATAATGCATATATCAAACTGGAGTACTTAGAAACACGTATAAGTCAATCAATTTACATACGAATCAGATTAAAAAAAGTTTAATGTCAAAAGAAATGGAGGGACAAGCGCGCAAAACGACGGAGCGGCCAAGTCGAACATACTGATACACGTTTCCGCGCTGCTTTACGATGGGGACCCGCGTACATTTGTGCGGGATCTTCTAGACGGGACACCTGAAATTGCGGATCCCGTTTTGCTGGATTACAATCCTTAGCTGGTAGAAACTGGATGTTGCTGGGCTGGAAAATTAGGTGTTAAATGGCGTTCTGCCAGAACACGATTGTCGCTGGAATAGCTCGGGCCAGGTCGGTCCTCCTCCTCCAGGTTGGACAGATGAGCAGATGGTCCATTTTACTTACTTGGACCAAAAGAAAAAATTCATCCGTTTCTCTTTTATTTATTTATTTTTTTACTTGTGGCTTTACGCCTCGTCGACGGCTAAGGTCATTAGAGCCGGGATGGGACTGGGGACAAGGAACTGGAAGGATTCGGCCATGGCCTTTTTGAAGGAAGCATCCCGGCTTTCGCCTGGAGTGATTTGGGGAAACTATGGAAAACCCAAATCTGGATGCCCGGAGGGAGATTTGAACCCGCGTCCTCCCGAATGCGAGGCCAGAGCGTTAACCGTTCACACATCACGCTCGGTCATCCTTTTCGTGCATATTTTAATAATTTCACTTGTGTTCGGAGACGGTTTAAGGATCTGTTCATTTCATGGTGTTAGAAGTTCAGCACGTCTAATTTTCTGGTTGCCTATAACATTTGGATCCGTGTTGAATTTGCTGTTCCTTTTATAGGGAGAAAGCTACGTCTTGATGCCATTCACCGGCTGCTGAGGTCATACAGCTGTTTAGAGCGCAGTATCGTACTGGCCGTTTGCACGCCTACCTTGGGTGGTGCAACTCCCCTCAGTAGGTACGATTAGTTCACTGGAGTATGTTTCAGAAAAGCATTAATTATTCGTCAGTGAGTTGTTAATAATGTTATAATAAAAAATTATAAGGTATTAGCGGCTAGAAAAAAATATAGCCAGAAGAATTAACAGATTTTATTAATGAATATGAAAAACAGAAATTTTTGTTTTTAATTTGGATTAAAACTTACCCATTATTATGATTGTCTATTGCGTAATTAGAAGAAATATTTTTTAAGGAACATTGGTGGCTACTCAATGATAAACAAACGAAGTCACGTTGATGCAGTTATGAAGTGACTTGTTGAGATATTGACGTGATAATCAGACAATTAAAATGAAGTTCTTGGAAACGAGACACGGCACGAGATCTAAAATATATAAAACGTTATCACAGATGCAGGAATTTTCCAAGTGCGTATTGGTGAAATTTGTTGAAGGAAACGAAGCTTTCAACATCGTTTAAAATTCACGTGATAAGTCTCGTACAGAGGTATAGTGAAGTAAATCATTAAAGTTGTTGATTAAATGAAACATGGGAGTATTCTGGAACTCAGTAAAAATTAAAAAGTAACCGACCAGCGTCATAGGTATAAACGTCTGCTCTTTATGATAAATGCAAACAATAGGATGACATCTAGAGTACAGAATGCACCTGAAAGTACACCACATATCCCAAGTGTTAGACGCAACATTAAAAATTAATTTTTCATTTCGCAGAAACTCAACTTTGACAGTTGGGGTATATTGCATTAGCCAACAGATGCTAAAATGTGGAGACAACATGAATAAAGAACTAGCGTACGGGCGGCGGACGTATAAAATAAAAACATCTTAGACTCAGAGCAACAAAGAAACCGTTTTTTCAAAAAACAAACAAACGCGAATACTTGTTTTTCTAATTGAGTGAATGTAGCTTCACAGCCTTGTCTTCACTTTGATCTCAGTGAATGGTCAGCCGGAGAAATTGGCAGGGTAACTTCAAGGGAGTGTCACCTCGTAAGCTCAACGCTTATTTCCACATCTTCTTGGAACACTACCTCTGACGTCGTCTTATAGTTTTCAGGTAAGTTTATAATTATTTTGATCACTTATTGTTACACATATGGTCGTACATTTAATCCAAGACCAAGCGGTTGTTATAAACTACTCCACTCTCCTTTAATTGGTAATATGAAAGTATAAACACATTTGAGCTATAAAATGAAAAAAAAATAATATTAATCAACTGGTTTGATCAGGTAAGTAAGGACTTTCATCCAGGGACAGTGAAGCAAGTAACAGAACAGAAGGTTTTCAAGATTAATGGAAATTAGCAGACTAGAAATTAGATATAGATTTTGAGGATACTAGCAGGTAGCTAGGTAGCTCAAATAGCGTAAAGATGGTGCTATCGATACGAATACCACAGATGTTCTAAAATAGGTGCAGATGGTATCACACCGTACCTGCAAGTATTTTATTTACCTCGGGTTGCGAAACATACAGTGCTGAGAATAATGGACCGATAGTTTTTCATAAATGTAGGCAAGTTAATGGAGAGCTTTACATCCAACCACATCAGCACTGTCTGTAAGAGAAGAAAATAAGCTGTAAGTCGGCAGCATGTGTTTTGGAAACTTAATTTCAGAAAAAAGGAACAAGGAAGTCTAATGGTGTGGAACTGGACCTTCTCAACTTTCCGCATTGGCACGGGAATTTTTTATACTACCTGACTTGTTCTTCGTGGACAGTTGGTACGATTATTTGTTTAACTTTATTTGTACAGTTAAATATTTATCTGATATTAATCCTTGTTAATAATCGGCCTATGTTGCTGGTGACACCTTCTGCGTTAGCGCTAGTTCTGAAATGGAGTCTAGTTTGTGCCAGTTTCTGTTGTAACTGTGAGAGAGGAGGCGTTAAATGAAATGTCTACTGCAACCGTTATTTTTGAGAACACGATGAACTTAAATCTCCGTTCTGACAGTAATCTACAGTTACTAAGCTTAAGAAAGATTACCAGCTGGCAATATGATCACATGCAGCACGCTAGTGATATGGCCTCGCCCCTCTCCACCCTGCTGAAGAGGTTAAGTGTTAATGTAGTAAAACTTAAGGGGCAGAGGGCAATCAATCTCTACTTGGAAGAGTCTCCGGTAATCATCGCATCGACGCAATTGGGAGTCTTGGCCAGGACCCACCGTCATCAACAGTAGATGTACAGCAAACTATCAAATGGGCTGCAGTGGTAGAGGTGATCGGATTTGGATGCGGATGTAGTTAGTGTAGATGAAGTTACAATGAATCACAATAATTCCGTCATTTTTTAGGTGAATGGTGCCTATATTGCATGCTAGCCCTCCGCATTCTCATGTTGGTGATGATTATCCAGGTGTCACTTCACCAGTATTGGCCACTTAGAACTCAAGGATAGCACCAATACACCTGAGTATCGCATATTATGTTATTCCTAAATATTTGTAAATATATCTATACAGTTGTGTACATTACTGTAATCACAGTATGTAAATATTCAGCACGTATTGGCCGTGATTTTCACCGTAATGATCCTATCACGAGACTCATACCAGAACCATGGTCGAATTCTAGGCACGACACTTATCAACGCCTTCAGAAAGTCAATCCGTTAATTCTCCTACCGTTTGGTCTGACAGAACCTCCAGGGTCACCTCATGGATGGCAGTGGATCACTACAGTATGAATGTGTACTTACCTAACTAAAACCCTTCACTGTTTAATTGTCTCCATAACCTCGAGAGTCAGATTCAGTGAAAAGTATAAAAATACAAATTGATATGTTACAATCCTGTTTTCTGAGCATATTTGTGAACATTCTTGGAACCGTTTTCAAATGTTGACATGTTTCATTGCTCATTACCAACACTAAATTAACAGTATCGATATCGACAAATGATCAAGTCCTCCCTTAACCTAGAGATCACAGAATAATTTAAAACTTCTTTTCATGTTACCGATTATTTTATGACGTAAAAATAAATGTAAATTTCAATTCTCACACGATTCCTCGCTAAAAATCTCAATTTGTCTAACATATAGCATTTTCCAAGAATCTGCTTTCCGAACTGGTTTGAGTATTTGTACCATGACGGTTTGCGTTTAAAAAATTCACTCGGCATTAAAATTCCCGTCAGATCGTCCGAAACTATTGTTAGCATTTGTATTACGCGAGTCGTTTTGGATTGAAAAACGCATTTTTTTTTTCGTTTCTAAAATTTTTAGCGTTCCAGCCAACGTTATGTTCATTCATATTCCACATATGTCTTTCGGTAATTCATTACATATATTTTTAATCAATAGTGAAGAATATTATCAAACTCCTTAATGTTTCCTGCAGAGACGCTTGAAGTTCGGTAGGAGCTGTCACTATAATTTGAGAAATTCCCGGATGGCAGTAATTGTCATGAGGCGGCACCTGGCCGTGTTACATTGGAAGAGCGACTCATGTCAACAGATGACCGCCTAGGGTGACGTTACAGAGATTTCTTTTTACTAAAAGAACATATAAGTTGTATGTAATGGTGTATTTTCTGAAACATCAGGCGTATGATGAATTGAGACGTGAATGTTAGCCAACTTGAGTAAATGTTGGTAGTGAAGGTCACTGGCAGAAGGGCGAATGTGTATACTTGGTATATCCTTGTGTGTCGAGGGAAAGTGGCTGATACTCGTAGGTGACTGAAACCATTTCGAATATTTGTCAGAGACACTTGATATGGCCCGGTAAATTCTATGCTCGTGAATGACACACTGTTCCCTGGGTTTGAAGACTTTCTAAAGTGTGCGACTTGAATAGCTTATCAAATCACTACCACCGGTGACACGTCCCGACGGGTGGAGTTTATCAGAATATGCAGCAGAAGACGGCTGTTGTATACGTCACCAAGAAAATGACAGAAATGACACCAATCAGCAGTAGCACAGAACAACTGGCTTGACTTAGGAGACGGCAATGATACCCTTTAGCTGAGAGCTGGCCTGACTCATATGTTCAGATAGGAGAAGGTGACAGCATGTTGACAGCTGACACTTGGGACCGCGAGCCACACGACGCTGGAGAGCGAATATTATTCCTTGCAACACGTATCAGTGGGCAGACGCATACGTGAACACATTTTGACATCCATCCGACACAGCAAGTAGTAGCTAAATGGCACAGACGCCATCTGATGCTACAATCATTATTCTATAAATAATGCCTTAACTGGCCCATAGCAGCCCTGACGAATCACATTTTTTTATTATTATTTAATGTGAAGGTCATGGTATAAACTTGCTGACTTTTTATGCAAATCTTTTATATATGGTGGTCAGATGTCGGTAGCTATGGGGGGACTGGGAGATACGGTGGTTGAAAGCGGTCGATCAAAGATATTTTCGTATTTCGACCAAAAACATGTCCCTTTGCTGCCTCGACTGCATAGCGCATACCACTGGTGTTTGTGTGTGGCAGTGACCTTGAGTTTCCCATCGTGCACTATGGTGGTTAGACGTTGCTAGCTATGGGGGTATGGGAGATATAGTGGTTGAAAGTGATCGACGTAGGACATTTTTCTATATCACTCCACAACCAAAACTACCCAGTGCCAGTCCACTGGTGATTGTGTGTGGTATTAATCTCAACTCTCCCACCGTGCACTATGGTGGTGTCATATCGGTAGCTATGGGGGTATAGGAGATATGGTAGTTGAAATTGGTCAACGGAAGGCAATTTCATATTTCGACCAAAGACATGTGTTTCCTGATATTTCACTTTGCAGCCATAAATACCCTGCGCAGATCACTGATGTTTTTGTGTGGTAGTAGTTTCGAGTCTCCCATCGTGTATTACGGTGGTTACATGTCGATCGGTAGCTGTCAACCAAAATTCTTTACAGTCTCGAACGAAGTCGTGGGCATCAGCTTAGTTTTACATAATAAATGAATCGATAGAGTACAATAAATAATAATTTCCACATTTATCTAAATTCGAAAGAAACCAGTCTGTCTGACAGTCACAGCCCAATCTATGTATCAATCCTGTGACACTTTCGTAAGTACTGTGACAAGCAGTGAGCAATGAAGTGGTTCTTCTCTGCAGTTTCTCTGTAATGTCAACCAATATGTAGTCCTTATGTGGACGTAATAGAGTCTTGTGCGGTATTTTCTTTTTTTCTGAACTACCAATTTTCACCGAACATGGTAGCCGGTGCCGGTGGGTGAGCTCTATCTTCGTATTTGGGAGGACCCGAGTTCGAGAGTTCGAATCTCCGTCCGGTCATCTACATTTGGTATTCCATGCTTTCCCCAAATCACTCCAGGCGAATGCTCGGATGGTTCCTTGTTACCAGTTCTTTCCGGCCTCTAATGACCACAACGTCGACGAGAAGTAAAACTAGAAGAAGAAAAAACACGATTTATCAAAATTCGACCAATGAATCGCAGCCTAGAATTAACTCTACCAACAACCGAATTAATGTGCGGGTCCCATTTCATCTTTCTCTGTACCGTTACGCCCAAATACTTCAGAGAATCGACAATTTCAATAATTGAACTGTATACTTCGTACTCTTCAACAAACGCACGTTTTACGTTAGTTATGCACACTTTGTACAATTAAATGGAAGTTGCCATTCATCAAAGCATGTCGAAATAACATCCAGATCGCGCAGAATTTCTAAGGAATCAGCTGAATTCCTTGCTTTTCTAAAGATGACTGCATCATCAGTAAAATCAGTAAACAATCTCAAAGTGCTATTGACTTGTCTCCGAGAAAGTTTACAGAAATTAAGAAAATAAGTGGTCTCATTCGAATCCCTGCCCAGTCATGATGATTTTGGTTTCCCATCGTTTCCCACAAATCACTCCACGCGAATGCCGAAATGGTTTCTTCAAAAGGCCACAGTCTTTTTCCTTCTTGATCCTTGTAATCAGGCCTTTACCTCGACTTTCATGAGGTGTAAAATCAGAAAAAAAAAGAAAAGAAAAGAAACATGCCACAAAACTGTACCATAAACAGATGTTAGAGATACGGTTCGATAATTCCTAGGATCTCCCGACCTTCTTTCTTGAAAATGGGACTTAACTGAACCATTTTCCAGTTGGAACTTACTTTTTTCTCTTTTAAGGATATACCAGACAAAACTGGTTCTATTTCTGTCGCGCACTCGGAAAGTATTCTTACTGTGATACCATAGGAGCCCGGCGCTTTTCCTCAGTTCGGTGGATTTATTTACTTTACAATACATGCAGAATTTATTCGTAACGAATCCATCTGTAATTGCACAGTGTTTGAGGTCATGTGATACAGCGTCTTCATGCCGTCTGCGGTAGAAAGTAGAGACAACTTTTCCTTCGTCTACGGCTCTATAGATTCCTCAAGTAAACTACTACAATGGCGACATCGCAGTTTCAAAAATTTCTCATTTTATTAAGTAACTAGCTGGTACCCACGACTTCGTTCGTGATTGTAAAGAATTCATATTGACAGCTATAGACATCTAACCGCCCTAGTGCACGATGGGAGACTCGATACTATTACCACACACAAGTACCAGTCTTCTGCGCTATGTAGTTCCGGCAGCAAGGTAAAATTTACGGATACACACAAGTCTTTGGATGAAACACGAAAATATTCATGATCGAACAATTTCAAACACCATATCTCACACACTCCCACAGTTACCGAATTTCGGCCAACGTTGTGATCGATGGGAGACTTTGTGTTACTACCACACACAAACGCCAGTGATCTGCGATTGATAGTTTTCACTTAAAAGTGATACACCGTGACACATGCGTCTTTGGCAGAAATATGAAATTGCCACAGGTCGACCATTTTCATCCCTCATATCTTCCACACCCCCATAGCTACAGACATCTAACAACCATAATGCACGACAACAGACACGATTCTACTACCACACATAAACACCAATGCTCTATGCTATGCAGTCGTGGTAGAAAAGTGACATATGCGGAGACAGTCGAAATACGAAAATATCCTTGGTCGGCCACTTACAACCACCATATCTACCACAGTACCACAGTTTCTGAAATTCGGCCGCTGTTGTGATCGAAAGGTGACTCTGTGCTACTACTACACACAAACGCCAGTTATCTGTGATCTGTAGTTTTCGCTGAAAAGTGATACACCATGACACTTTTGTCTTTGGCAGAAGTATGAAACTGCCACAGGGCGACCACTTTCAACCCTCATTTCTCCCACACCCTCATAGCTACCGACATCTAACAACCATAGTGCACTACATGAGATACGATTCTACTACCAAACACAAACACCAATGCTCTATGCTATGTAGTCGTGGCAGAAAAGTGACATATGCGGAGACAGTCGAAATACGAAAATATCCTTGGTCGGCCAATTACAACCACCATATCTACCACAGTAACACAGTTTCTGAAATTCGGCCGCTGTTGTGATCGAAAGGTGACTCTGTGCTACTACTACACACAACCGCCAGTTATCTGTGATCTATAGTTTTCGCTGAAAAGTGGTACACCATGACACTTTTGTATTTGGCAGAAGTATGAAATTGCCACAGGTCGACCACTTTCAACCCCCATTTCTCCCACACCCCCATAGCTACCGACATCTAACAATCATAGTGCACTACATGAGATACGATTCTACTACCAAACACAAACACCAATGCTCTATGCTATGTAGTTGTGGCAGAAAAGTGACATATGCGGAGACAGTCGAAATACGAAAATATCCTTGGTCGGCCAATTACAACCACCATATCTACCACAGTACCACAGTTTCTGAAATTCGGCCGCTGTTGTGATCGAAAGGTGACTCTGTGCTACTACTACACACAAACTCCAGTTATCTGTGTTCTGTAGTTTTCGCTGAAAAGTGATACACCATGACACTTTTGTCTTTGGCAGAAGTATGACACTGCCACAGGTCGACCACTTTCAACCCCCATTTCTCCCACACCCCCATAGTTATTGACATCTAACAACCATAGTGCACTACATGAGATACGATTCTACTACCAAACACAAACACCAATGCTCTATGCTATGTAGTTGTGGCAGAAAAGTGACATATGCGGAGACAGTCGAAATACGAAAATATACTTGGTCGGCCACTAACAACCACCTTATCTACCACAGTACCACAGTTTCTGAAATTCGGCCGCTGTTGTGATCGAAAGGTGACGCTGTGCTACTACTACACACAAATGCCAGTTATCTGTGATCTGTAGTTTTCGCTGAAAAGTGATACACCATGACACTTTTGTCTTTGGCAGAAGTATGACACTGCCACAGGTCGACCACTTTCAACCCCCATATCTCCCACATCCCCATAGCTACCGACATCTAACAACCATAGTGCACGACAGGAAAGACGATTCTACTACCACACACAAACACCAAAAGTCTATGTTATGTAGTTGTGGCAGGAAAGAGAAGTATACGGAGATACGAATTTTTGGTCGAAATATGAAAACGCCCTGCACTGACCAACTTTAATCATTATATCTCCCACATCCCCACAGCTATCGGCATTCGGCCAACGGTGTGCACGACAGGAAACTCCATGCTACTTCCACCCACAAACATCAGTGATCTGTGCTAGGTAGTGGTGGCTGAAAAGTGAAATATAGGAAAAAACACGTCTATTTTTATATATATATAAGATTAAAAAAATTACTTAATAACGTGTTGCACAGACTTAGGTACATACGTAGGTTAATAAATTTATTTAGTTTATAATGTTTACAGAATCCATACAAAATATCTTTTCACACAACAGTTAGTAGACAAGTAAGAAAATTTTTCTTACATGTTATAATAAATACGTGTATCTAAAATAAATAACCATATTTCACAAGAAATGAGTTATCTATTATCGACATTCGGATCTGTAAAATGTATGATTTCTAGTGTACTTAAACTAACATATTTTATTCCCGAAGTCCCTACTTTCCGTACGAGTTAAAAATATCAGTCAATTCATGCGGTCGTGTGAACGAGTGACAGAGTTTGGATTTGCCACACATTGCGCCTCTGTCGTGGCTGCACCTGCATCATTATGTGGAATCCGAACCATGGAATGTTCTGGCGTAGCTCATATGGTCAAGTCAAATTCTTCAAAATTCCTGACCCCCACCGAGATTTTAATTTTTCACCAAATCCCTTAACCACTGCCGCTGAAGTAATACTGAAACCCGAACAGATCCTGAGTGAAGCATAAGCAGAAACTTAAGGAAGAAGCAAATGCTCCATACTCAATACATAGTGAACTAGTTTCTCGTGTCCTGCAAAAATACTTGTTAGACTTCGCAGTTTTTTTAAGATGATGATTTTTTCTTTTTGCATTGGTCAAATAATGTAACTTACTGTCAGTCCACAACACTTAGGTTGGTTGGATCGTCCGAAAGAAGTCTTACTAAGATGTTGTGTCAGAGGTAGGACGGCCAATTCCTTTCCTCTGGAACCTACAGTTTAACGTGGAATCCGAACGACGGAACGACCTGGCATAGCTCGTATGATCAAACACAGCTCTCAAAAATTCCTGCGCTCGTCGGGATTTGAATCTCAGACGGAAGCAGCGAACTTTCGAATGCAAGTGTCGTTACCACTGAGCTACTAGGCCGCTCATCATTGGTTAAATGTGTTATGTTAAAAATCTGAGTGTAGTATAGTTAGACAGTTATGTTTTTCCTTAGAACTCATATAAATTATAGTTATAATAACATAATTAGAACAAAGATATTTCGAGAAATCACGTGAAGCTCGATGTAATATGAATTTCCCGTGTATATCGATATGAAATAAGAATAAAATAATAATTAAAAGGAATCAGTAGTGTATTTTGAAGATGTGAGCTTATTATATGGTCAGCTACTCGATTTGTATCACAAAAACAGTGGTTGGTGAAAGTCTTTTTGCGATGTCCATTAGCACTCTTTTGTTCAGTAATTGGTATGTGAACTTCAGTCAACATTTATCATAGTTAAATTAAAATTTCCACATCTCCTCTACTTCAGATTAAGATAATAAACCGCTTATATGTAATTAAAAAATGATAACATCAAGCGCTATCGAAAGCGCATAGAAGAATTTCGAGATATAAGTGGCATTCGATTATGCAAAATCCCTACGTTCCATCAGCTATACGAATGTAAGGGCACAGACAGTTGAATCGGCTTCGGTTGCTGTGCGAGCGGTATGGGGAACGGCAGCACTCGCATGCAGTACGCCGCCTCGATCTCAGGTACCAGCCAATCAGACACACGTGATTTGTAATCTGTGTGTTGTGTGTGAAACTCGGACTCAACGATGTAACATTATCAAAGTAGGGAGCTAACTTTTAAAGCCCTACATAACATTCAATAGTAACATGTTTGAAACTGACCCCAAATTTAATACAAGCAAACTGTAAATTCAAACAAGCCGCGGATAAATTAATGAAGGAAACAAGGTAGATCAATGTTTTTGTTGGAATAAGTAATAAACAACATAACATACTATCTACTCATAGCTTGATTACAAGAATAAGGAATGTTTTCTCGGATAAACATTTCGTTACAGAGTTGATAGCTATTAACTTCTCAAGTAGGACTAAATCGTAACAACTGAATAATTTCCACGGTAAAAAACGAGTATTTCGTATGTGACTTAAAATCACAAAAATTAACCATTTCTTTTATACATATATAATTTTTCGAGCAATACGAATTTTGCTGCAATGATTTCGCATATGGTGTGGTTGCTTGATATACTCGCAACTCGGGCGGCCTCACAGTCAATGTAAGGTTGATTGATTTTGTCATTACGTCCCTTTGAACATAAAGCTTACATTTTGTTTAGAAACACAGTATTTACTCTTTTACAGTTTTCTTCCAGTTTTGATCACCTGTTGCTGCATTCTCAAATAATAATAATAATAATAATAATAATAATAATAATAATAATAATAATTTTAATCTGGAATCCTGAACTGGTTTATTCCGACATTTGATTTTTATAACATTCTACGATTTAGTTCATGCATTTTTATCTAGCTCTCACACAGCGCACATCCGAACTCAGCTGCTTTAAAGGATTCTCATTAAACGGTCTACTCCCTCTCATTCTGTCTGCTTATTTTCTCTTTTATACTTTAAAGAACTATTGATATGTTATCGGTACATATCTGAACTTAAACTACTTCTTTTTCCTGTAGAAATAGTCTACTTTAGTGTTATTTGTATTAATTTTTCTTATTCCAGTTAATGAGATAGGAAGAAAAGATTTTCTTTTTTTGATTTTGTTGTTGGGTAGTTAAAGCAGGGAACTTGCTGTCACCGAATCATGTAAAATTCTAATATTTTTCCTGTTGTGCTATAATACCACAAACTCTGTAAATATTTGAAATTGAAATAATTATCAGATATTCGAAACTTTTTCCAACTGTGTAGTATTAACCTCCTTAACTGGAACTGATTTTGGAGATGATAATGAATTCACTGACCAGTGGCCGATTGTATGTACAGTATCGATGGCGTACATGGCGAACAACATTATTGGAGGCTGGACTTCGCCGATGGTACCCCGCCTGCAAGCTGAAGATTCGCCCATCCCCCTCACCAACGACCAAGTCGGCTGGATCAACTCCGTCACGTCACTCACCACCATTCTGCCCATCCTCTTCGTACCCTTCACCGTCGACGTCATCGGCCGCAAGAAACTACTCCTCTTCATCGCTATCCCATACCTGGTCCACTGGGTCATGGTCGCCTTCGCCAACTCTTTCGCCGTTCTCCTGTCAGCTCGCGTCATTGAGAGCTTGGGCAGTGGAATCCTCTCCACCGTAGGACCAATGTACCTCTCCGAGATCGGCGAAAGTAGGATCAGAGGAGCAGTTGGGACACTGCACAACGCCATGGCCAACATGGGCACAGTCGTCGTCTTCTGCGTCGCTCCGTACACTTCCATCCCGCTGGGTTCTGTAGTGTTTGGAGCATTCGCTGTTGTGTTTGCTGTTTCATTCCTGTTTGTACCAGACTCTCCATATTTCTTCATGCTGAGAGGAAGGGAGGATGATGCAGCCAAGTCTTTGCTCTGGCTGAGAAGGCGTAAGGACCGTGCTGAGGTAGAGGAGGAACTATCCATGATGAAGAAAGCTGTCGTGCAAAATAAGCAGACCAAGGGTCAGTTCAAGGACCTGTTCCTTCAGCGAGTACACCGCAGGACTTTCTTGATAATAATTGGGATGAATATCTTACAGTATATGTGCGGCTCTGCTACCATAATGACATACTCTACGACTATCTTTGAGAGCAGTGGCAGCAGCGTCGACTCGAACCTGTCCTCTATCATCGTAGCGATTGTGCGGCTGTTCATGTCGTTGGTGTGCGTCGTGCTGGTGGACAGGGTAGGACGTCGTCCGCTGATGATCGTCACGGGCATCATATGTGGGCTCACCATTGGTCTGTTAGGTGTATACTTCTACTTCGTCGAGGTTTGCGGTGAAGTTCCTCCTGCCTTCGACTGGGTGCCACTTACAACGTTCATACTTTTCGAGGTAAGTCACTAAATACAATTGGTGTAACTATCATGATCTCTCTTTTGAAATACCGAAAATAACAGTGATTTGATGGTAATCATCAGAAAATTTTCAAAAATTAATTAAAAAGGCAATATGTCGCAGGGGGAGTGAACCTCATATTACAAATGTCTCCTGAAATTTCTGTATACTATTCCAATTATCTCAGTTAATTTTCGATTAATAAAAGTAGATAGGAAAGGCCGGAACTGATCCTGTTTGTTCTGCGCGGCTACTTGAATGGTTGAAGAGGTTTTGAAAAAATCCCTGTGCTTCCATGTGTACTGCGGTAATCACCACTGTTGCCAAGTTAACGGCCATGTCCTCATTAGCAACAGGACAATAGCGAGAGCACACCTACCCACCCATCAACAACTGGCCAAATGTGTAATACCACGCCCCTTCCAAAATAGTGGTTAAAAACAATATGACGTTGCAGGAATGAGTGGCGGGGGAATATGGCAGTGGACAGGTACAGTTATACGTAAATGGCAAGAAATATGACGTCATAGCCATGGGCGTGCAACAATCAACTTTTTTGCAACGTGCCGTTGTGCACAAATTTGTTCAACAGTTGTCAGATGACGTTGCGCTAAATAAACCGCATCATTTGATGGTGGGTTAATTTGATAACACATCCAGTTTGACCACAAAAATAACATTTTAACATTTAATGTCAATAATTATTATTATTATGTTACGGTTAATTATTTCATCCAGCTGTATGCAAAAGACTCACCGCCTATTACAGTCTCATTCTGAGACCATAGGTTGCGTGACTGGAGAGAATAAAATTATTTCAAGTGATGATAGTACCACAGTTTCATCCATTAATATTCAGCTTAGTATCTTGCCTTGCTTAAAGAAATTTTATGTTTATTTTACACTTAGTCTTATCTGTTGTAGTTGAGTAAGGACCAAATGGCGATACCACCCGCGCGCTCCACTCAGAGCCCGACGTGACACTTTCCTCATACGGACCCATGCACCAGCAAGTAAACGCTGTGATATCACAATGTCCTGTCGTAATCGGAAATTAAATGTTTCAGGAATGTGAGCAAATACGCAACCTTCGGACAGCCCTACACCAATCGCAAGAGGAAAGCTGCGTCCCGAGGATATGTTCCCGCTGAAACCTATATTTCGTCCATAATCTGTATTTACTGAATTCTTTTAGAGCCGTCTGTTATATTGGAACACCCTTAACCAGTCGCTCGCCTAGACACAGCTTGATTTCTATATTATATGAAGTACGCCTGAACGCTTCTGATGCCACGTTAAACATTAGTCCTTTTGTACCCGAAATGATAAAGGCGGATTGAACAATCGGTAAGAAACTATACACTGCATTACTCAGTATCATGATCTATTATGTTATTATGTTCATTCAGCGATATAAATACTCACCGAACCACACACATAGGCTCTCTTGCTCGCCCACACACTTTCAGATATAATGCGACTACACAAAGACAAAAGCCACAAAATTTCCATTCATTTAATGTCTTTTAATTGGAAAAAAATTGAGTGTATTTTCCAACAGTCACATATGTACTTCTCTGTTGAAATTTTTTTTAGAGTTATTAGAGCCTACGCTTGCGCCATCACTGGACGAAGCATGCACCAACAGAAGCGCTTTTACTAGTCGAATATTCCCAAAGCATATAGTTTTTACTTGCGGGTGGGACACTGTAAAATCAAAGTGTCCAAAACGTTAGGTACTGGTGTCAGACCGTCGTTTGCATACAGATGGATGTAATAATTATCTTTGACGATGGCTGGTATCAATTACTATTATAGAGATGTATAGTTCATGACATTATACAACAACGTATATTTAGTTTTAGTTTTCCAGCAAACAGATATGGTGCCATCCTTATACCATCATTGTCGTCGCACAGGCTAGAAGTAGAATTAAAAAAAAGGTCGCTGTGATATAAATTGCCGCCCATCTGAACCAAATTTTTCGTCCACCCCTCTCCCCCTCAAATTTTCGCCAGGAAAAAGTGCTCCGGGTATGCCCCCCCCCCTTTCCCCCTAGATCCAGAGAATGGCCCGGAACAAGATCTTATAACTTTTTGTCACCACACAAGACTTAGCCTATTTTTATAGAGTATTGCTTATCGGGGATCTCATTTCATTTTATAAGTTAATCGCTTATTATGAATTGTCTCTCAAATGTAATGATTCCATTTGAAAAACTTTTCAGAATAGAAGAATCAATATATTTGACGAACAATATCCCACTCTCTGCAAATAATGGGTGTGCACCGTAGCCGAACAATACAGATTGCTGCTGGTTTAACTAACACCATAAGTTAAATAACTAGTAACTTCCGAACTAAACATAGGAACAAATTAATTTGTGATTGTAAGGAAATAAATTCGGGGAAAGACACCAATGTTTAGACTTTTATTATGATTTAGGGATGAAACAATGTATGTGTAACAAATTACTTGTTTCTGGGAGTAATTGCAAGAACGGTGGAATTTTGACGTCGGGGTGTCGTGGTCGAAAAAAATGAATTTCACTAACTTCCAAAGTAAGATAGTAAAATTTAACACATTAGTTAAACTTAGTAAACTCCGTCTATAATGAAAGTCTGAGATATATAAAGTTATTAGGGCAGAAAGCGAATTCACGTTAGGAGTAGTTGTATATAGAATTTACGAGTTTCAGACTTATATTATTAAATGGGGGTAAAATTTGATCTGTGTACCATATTTCAGCTTTTTACGACAAGGGGAAGTACCTTAAATTTTTGATGATCATTAGTAAGTGTGTGACTGGGTGACAAAATTGGTGAAATTTGCCTATAAATAACACCCGAACTAAGAAACAGAATTTAAAATGTTTGCTAAGATTGCTGATATCTAAGGATTATAGAAATTTGAGAGATGTAGCATCGATATGGCCGAAGAAATTGAGGTACGAAAATGTGCCGAAAAGCTTCCAGAAGAGTAGGCAGTGCTGCCGTTGATTTGACGGGTGCACGACAGTCAAATATGACCAAAATGTAAACTTAAGTTTTGCGCCTTTTCAATCTTTTTTTATTTTTACACTTTATTATTTCTATGATCAAAAACATAGTTTGATATTTTAAGAAGCTTCAGTAACCGTATAAAATTCCTGTTGTAACATTTCATCCTACGTTCATTTCTTTGGCTCCCTGAAGTAAATATTAGGCAAAAGGGTTAAAACGGATAATATTTGATCTCCAAATAACTACTTGCAATCTGTACCGCGTGTTTAGTTTGAGGGATTTAACTTTTTTATGGCTTTACACATCGTCGACGTCGAGATGATTTGAGGCGGGAAAGGGTGGGGGACGAGGAACGGGAAGGAATTCGGCCATGGCCTTTTGAAGGAAGCATCCCAGCATTCGCCTGGAATGATTTGGAGACACCATGGAAAACCCAAATCTGGAAGGCTGGATGGACATTCGAACCTGCATCCTACCGAAAGCGAGGCTAGATCATTAACCAATCATCCACCACGCTCAGTGAGCGATTTAAACTTATATCACCAAGCGTGATGAGTGAATGGTTAACGTTCTGGCCAATGCCGGAATGCTTCCTTCAAAACACCATGGCCGAATTCCTCCCCGTTCCTTGTCGCCAGTCCTTTCCCGCCCGTAATGACCTTAACCCTCGGGGAGGCGTAAAGCCATAAAAAAAAACTTACATTATTGATCCAGTAACATATAAATACTATTTAAAGCCATATTTTGCTGCTAGTTTGCTAGCTACCATGTTTAAAATTCGGGGTGCCAACAATGAGCGGCAAAATAATGTTCGAAGGAGGCGGCAATCTCACTATTTTGCCCTGGATCCAAAAATTCCTATCCGCCACTGCCAAGATAACTTTGCAGTGTGTATTCACTTAACGTTCTGAAAGAGAATTGTTTCTTTCGATGTTAGAGATCGTTATTATTATTTAGAATAAAAAAATATCTGGTGACTTGGACATTATACATGACATAATTTTTACTAATGAGAGACAAATATATATGATTTATTCTAACACTTGTCAAACCGGAAAGATGTGCGAGGGAATTCTTGGCTTTTATGCACTTGTATGTTTGATAAAGCAAAACAATTAAGCTATTTATATAGACTACGTTTAGGAAAACATGGCATGAATAGTGGCCAAGTCACTACAAATTTATTAATATAAATAAACGGTCTATAACATCGAGAGAAACCATTCTGTTTCAGAAAGTGAAGTGAACAAGCTCTTATAACTTTTCATCACTACAGAAGCACAACACTTGGCCTGTTGTTACAAGAAGTAGGATTCGAATAATATCAAGGCATTAAGGCGACGCGATACTAAACTTACGAGAGGCAGAATGATCAGCATCACATTGAATACCACGACGTACGTACAGACGATCACGACTACGTTTGCTGGCAAGTTTCACAATCAACTAAACAAATGTTAGGAACGTTCATCAAATAAACCATAGAATATCACATAAATAACAAAAATAATGAAACAAAAAGCATCTAAGCAATGCATTTGAGGTGCGGGACACGTGGGGGTTCTGATACTGTCCCTTAGCAGACATAATGCTTTCCACAAAATGATAAAATTCGACTGATGATGAAAGTATTTCCATCCACATTTGGTACAGAAAAAACTTTGAAACATGTTCCACTACCTCATTTTGATTTTTAACAGTCAAGGAAATCTTAAATAAACTTCTAAATCAAGATCCCTTATAGTAAAACAAATATACACCGCCGCGAAATAAATGAGAAGGGCACGGTGAAATGAATCAGGACGCAGATAAACAACGATGCATTTTAAAAGGGTGCAATGAAGTAAATAATACAGCCCAAGAAAAAAATCATTCTGGCCGAGAAATAGATGATACATATTAAAGAAAAGTATCACAAAATTCGTATGTACCACGTACCTGATCAGGTAACCGACTGAACTAATATGTAAGCTTTTATCAAGACCGGTAGACCATTTTTGTTTTGCTTTTTTTGTGCAGATGTCTTACTGGAGTGGATCGGGCCAGTGCTGAATGCCGTTAGCGGAGAGATGTTCCACTTGTCGGTGAAAGCCCTGGCCAATACCATCGGAAGCATAATCAACGGTATCCTGGGTTTCACCCAGAAACAACTCTTCGTCATTGTGTCGGATGCTGTGGGCACCTACTGTATGTTCTGGGGCTTCGGTTTCTTCTGCTTCCTCTTCTCAGTCTACGTATATGTCTTGTTGCCAGAAACCAAAGGCAAATCGTTTGTGCAAATAAACGAAGAAATGGACGCCAGGTCAAGAGGAAGAAGACGCAATGTATCCGTCGTCATCGATAAAGCAACAACAGTCAAATGAGATTTTTTTTTTTTATTATTTTTTTCTTTCGATGAACGAAATTTCACGTTTTCGGTCATAGAGCCACGAACAACTCTGTAATTGAGATTTCTGAAAGTAAACTCATTAACATTTTACCAGTGCTCTTGCACTGCATTGCATTGCAGGACGGAAAAAACACATAACACTAGTCATTTCTTAATTAGGTAGTACGTAAAACGAGGCATGGTGCAGGCGCCTTCGCTATCCGTGATTGCGGTGAGGACGAGATGCAAATGAAGGTTGCAGTCACCACTGATCACACAGACTACTATAAGACATGGAAGCAGAGGATCAAATTAAGAAAAAGGAACAAGGCGCTTGGCAGCAAATGCTCAGATAAAATATACCTCCAACTGCAATTTTTTAAAGTTATGTTAAATTCATGAAACGAGGTCTTCTCAAATATCTATATACAATGCAGTCACGAAATTAGTGAAAACACTTATAGCTTATTGTCAATCTCTTTATTTTATACAAAAATAGTTTTTAGCTCATAGAAACATTGAGCCTAGTTAAATAAGTTCCCTCGTCATAGAAGTCTTCCGTGTGCGCCTTTGCTAAGAATCTTAAGTACAGCAGCCAGAAATTAAGGCTCTGTGCAAAACTCCTTAATAAAATGCAGACATTTTTGATGAAAGGCTGATGGAATATTTATTTCTTCTAGTTAGCAGGTTTACAAGACAATTAATCGATAACTTTCAGTACCTAAGAAGACTTTAATTTTTATACATTTATTTTTCGCATAAGTATTATTCATATTTTAAATTATAATTTACACCTTTCTCCACGAAATTTATTTGGTTACTATGTAAAATATAATTAAATGGACTTGATATTTTAAGAAAAATATTTTTGTGCGTTTAAATACATTTTTGGATCTTTACATTTTGCTTTTCTCCTTCCTATCCTTGTCCCATACACTCAGCAACTACACCAACTCAGTGCCAAATATATGGACATTCACATACGTTCTGCAGTGAATCTATTTTAAAGTCCTGATTAATATTTCAGTTGTCTTACTAATATACTGAGACAGTATGTTTTAGACTTAAGTAGGCACTTGTCAACGTGTAATTGTTCCTTCTTTGTTTCATTTACTACTCATCATGTTTTTATATTTTTCTTCTGTTACTCAGTTATACTGATTTAGTTTTTTATCAGTATGCTACGTACCTAACAGATATTATTTTCATATGCTGCGTTATTACCAGTCAATGCGATTAAAGTTTCTTTAAATCTTTAGAGGTTTATGATGGCTGATTACTCGGATGTTCCTTTATTTTGAGGTTTGTAGAGTTTATAAATTTTTCAGTTTCACAAAAAAATTTCATTTCGAAGCATAATACAGATTCAGTGCTGATTATAACTATTGGACGCCGATAAGGTATGAAGATAGGTGAGCAATAAATAAATTACTCTGTGCGTTTATTGTTGAACCGGGAACACGGTTGCTACTGAAAAAATCTTGCTAATGCTGCTGCATTTCTGTAGAATTACGAATCTTCAAAGGGAAGGTGTACCTATTATAATTCTTTCTGCACCACTAGAAGTTTCCAGGACTGTGAGAATAAAATTGTTTCTTGTTATATTTATTAGTACAAAAGTCTGAGTAAATGTAAAAATGACTATGTTAATTGACATTATGGAAAAATGTAACAACACTGAAAACTATTTGTGATTGTTATTTTTTTAAAGTTCTTCAATGGGCTGGAAATGCTTTATAAATAAGCATCGGCTATATATACATATGAAATACAAATTTGTGTAACGCTCTTTCCATTCAAGAGCAACTATTTAGTGGCTTACGGAGATGTAATAATGTTACTAATGTTTTCATAGTCACTACGGTAGTAGCAACCAACAGCAAACCAGTTTTAAAAGTATTGACGAACTTTTTTTTTTTTATATTGACGAACTGTTCTAAGAATAAGATGCACTGAAAAATTGTGATAGGATCTGAAGACAGGATTTATCTCTTGTTCCTGTGAATCAGATTTGCAGCAGACTGTGATCAAAACCCCGCATTCTAACATTAATCGTTTTTTGGATACTTCACTACTGATAGCACTGTATATCTTTCAGCATTGGCTTGGGTAATTAGGGTTTTCTGAAGATAACGCAAGACTGTCAAGAACTCGAAGTCCCAGAAAAAAGAATATAAGTGCCTACTGCGTTAAGTGTCTGTCTGCAGAGTAGATTTCAACATGAAGACAAGTGGCAGCTTGGAGTAATATCTCCGTGATGGCCTGTCGCGGCAGGCGCATGCAGTATGTCGCTGCAGTGTCAGGTACGGCACACATAACGTTTCGCATAGCCCACGTTATATTCATCTCAGACTAACTCACGTTTTCATAATTCATAACAGATTTTAATTTTAAGATTGGGGTAATTGTATTAAAGTCAACGACCTTCAACTACGAAAAGCGCCACTTGGTCACGAGAATCAAAATTAGAAGACCACTAGTATTAAATACAGAAAGAAAATTCCGTAGACAGTCAGAGTAGGGTTTAAGTATTTTCTAGATAATAATATAAAATTTTATACTTTTAGAACGCTACATGTTTGTAAAATTCCACCTTCCTGCGGGTTTAACGCTCCTTTAATGATGTTACTTCAAACGTTTCGGTACCCAACCAGGGTCATTCCACAGGGCTATTTCAGGCTGATTTATGTCCTGCGAACGACGAGGTAGAGTAACCAGATAAAAGTAGGTGATAAATCATTACGAAACAGCATTAAGGAAGGCCCCAGGTTAGGTGCCGAAACGTTGGAAGTTACAACATCATTGAAGCATTCCAGAGAAGGGTTGCTAGTTTTGTCTCTGGAAATTACCGCAGAAGACAATCAGTAACTGATATGAAAAATGAGTTGGAATGGGATTAGTTGGAAGACAGGAGGAGGGTTAAGAGAGTCATGGGAGAGGCGTCGAAAGATATTATTGGAAGAATTAAGAGGTGTGCTTTGACATAACCACAACTTCTACTAATATTGCTGTTCAAAACTCATAGATTACCAGTGTACGAATAAATTCATTCTATTGCGATCTAAATTTGACGTATTGGAAATATTTACTACATGTATCTGATATAGTTGCATCAGTAATAAAAGCAGGTAATAATTAATATATTAATTAAAACTCAGTATCTTTATTTCAGTGTTTCGGCGAATCATTCCTTCCAGGATAACAGTGACTTAAAATATCTAAAGTGGATATACATATCTTGTAAACCCGTCAAAAATGACTGCAGTATTTTTACAATACGTTTCTTCGCTGACTAAGTATAAATTTCGTAAAATAATGTTCATTATCTTGAAAATGATGTAATCTTAGCTTACTGTAAGAACGGTATCGCTGTCCAAAGTGTATAAGAGAAAACCTACTTCAAACGAATCTTAATTAAGAAAAAGCAACTAATACTTAATATGTCGATTTAAACGAAATACGTACTTTTATTGTAGTGTTCTGGCAATTAATTTATTTACTGATGCTTAGCTAAATAGAACTGTTATTAAATAACGTTTATATCTAGAACAACATATTTGATCGTAAATTGGACAAAAAAGACGAAAAGCATGACGTCATAGGGCGTCGTCATAGAGTGACGTCATGGCGTGACAGACGACGTCATAGATGACCAAGGGTTCCTTATTATAATATTAGACTAGTCACAAAGCCCGTCATAAATGTCGGGCTTAACGGAATGTTCTGGGAATTAATTTTTTTTTTAGTTGCTTACCTAAATAGAATTCTTATAAAATAAAGTTCAATGTGCTGTAATTTCTCGTCCCTTGTGGTGTAGCAAAGAGGTTCAGTTTTCAACTTGGTCCAGGTTGTGTTTCAGCCTAACCACAATCTCCGCCAATATCGCCTGTAGAAAATCAAAGCTTCAATCACACGCGAATTAATACATTCCCTGTATCGCATGGCAATGTCATCATGCATTGCGATACATACCTGATCCAAAGCCTTCAGTTTCTTACATCTTTCTTATTGTCTATGATGAAGATCGAGGTTTTAACGTCTGACACAGCTTACATTCGGCTGAAATAATGACACCAATGAAAACGAAGGATGCTAAAAATAAATCTTAACAACTTACGTTATGCCACATAATAATAGTTTTAATTGTGGTTTAGGCCGCATAGATCGAGATCAATTTGGAACGTCTTTCATTCAAACCAAGAAATGATTTCAGTAAAAAAAGGAACTGATAATTAATATGCCGTTCTAGCACAACATTTCTTAGCAATTACTTAAATAAATAGAATTCTTATAAAACAAAGCTCAATGCAATTCCTAGTGCCTTACCCAGTAACAAAAGGTTTTCGTTGCTATCCTGGTCTAGGTTGCATTTCAACCTAACCATGTACTAAACTTACCGCCAAAGAAACAATACTTCAATCACACGCATATCAATACATGTACTATGTCGTATTTTAGTGGTAATAATGCATCGCGATATCAAGTAAATCAAAAATCTTTACAGGTTCATCCATCTTCCCGTTTTGTATTTGTGATTCAGATAAATACTAACAACTTGGAAAGGCTGACACAGTTACATGCGGCTGAAATATGTCATCAGTAAATGCAAAAGAAATTGAAAATGAATCTTAACAAGTTACGTTATTCCTCATAATATTAGTTTTAATTGTAGTCTATGCTGTATAGATCGAGATCAGTGTAGAATTAATGATTTAATCAACGGAACGCTTAAGAAAAAAAATTAAATTAAAAAAAAAAATTAAATTACTCATGTCCTCTGCTGTAACGTCAAGTGCCAGTTCTAATAACAATCTATCTAAGCTGCCGCTAACATTGCAAAAATTAAAGCTTTTATCTTACATATCTGTGGCCAAAGATTTTAAAGGAATACTTTTGCATAAAACGAATATTAAATAAATCTAAGAAACTAATAATTATTACATCGATTTAAACCAAATACATACTTTTATTTCAGTGTTCCGTCAGTCAGTTTATTCTCGGATGCTTAGAAATGTTATTAAATAACGTGCCTAACCGACGTGACGTCATAGAGTGACGTCATGTCGTGACAGGTGACGTCATAGATGACTAATAGTTGTTTTTCATAATATTAGATAATTCCAAAATAAATACAATCAGAGGATATTATTATGTTCGCTGATAGTGCAAGGGTGACAAGTCGTGCTTTCACATTTATAGCAAGTACCTCTTCTACTGAGTTTATAGTGGGCAACAATAAAAGTAATACATTTTAATAATATCTGGAAGTTGTGGAACTATAGTAGACCGGCCATTCGGCAGTGCAGTGCTAGTCTAGTTGTGCAACAAATAACAAGCTGAAAATGGCCTGTCACTCGAAAACAAAGCTAAAGTCGCTCATGCAAATGTGTAAATAATGCAATGTAAATTAATAACGTAAGTAGATTATAATTTTCATATCATAATTTCAATGTACAAAATGTAATAACAACCACTTTATAACATGTATAACACAACATTGCAGACCACAGAAGATTTTTCTATATAAGAAGTGAAACGCGTCTGGAAAACAAATAAATAAACAAAAATTCAATTGATTTTGCAGCATTTATTTATCAAAATTTAACAACAATTGTTCCACTTGATCACCTTCTTACTGGATAACAGGGCACCGTTTCCGAATGGATAGTTAGATCTTTCAATCTCTTTACGAATTGCATTGCACAGATTGTCGGTGTTTTCTTGATAAGAAGTACTGGAATTACAACCTAAGAAATACAGAGGAACTTGTACAAGCTCTAATTCCTCGTGCAGATAAGTTTCCTGATCAGTTTTCTTTTTGTTTCTAAACATTCACTTAATGAGTATCAAGTTGCATCGGAGTCACATTCATATCATGTGCAAGTGCTGAGCTCACAATGCTACAGTAACTGCCTGTGATGTTAGTATACCACCAATAAGCGGAGTCCCATCTTGTAATCGTTACCTCTCAGTTGCGTTGTGCTATGTTCACTGCGAAGATGTGAAATACCCTATTTTCTACAGTGACCATCAAGCATTCTGCGTGAAGTCCGAAACCAACTTCCAAGAACCGACACTGCTTTTTATCGCCTTTGCCTGACTCGCCCTGAGTAACTTATGTCAAGCGTCACGGGCTATCCATACCACCTGCAGACTCTGAATGGCATAGCACGACAGTTGATTTCAGTGACTGGAACACAAGTAAATATTTTCAAAATTCAGCTAATGCAATAGGGTAGTTTCTTACTTCAAAATGTCGCAAAATGCAAAAATCGCTATCGTGTTTGTGCATACCTGATTTTCATCGTTCTGAACAAGTCGACAGTCACAGTTTAGTTCTCCTTTCATTTCACAAGATTGAATGTTCATCGTGAGAAACTTGTGCTTAGTCAATTGGCTTAAGGAAACGTGAATCTGTAGGAAAGTTACAAATTCAGCTCCAATAGTAAATCTGGTACCATTTCCAACATCGGAATATTGAAAGCAAACAATGACGTCTCTCGAAGCCATTACTGGAGATGTCAATTAATTTTACGAAATTATATTTAAATGGCACAAAACAAATTAACCTCCTAATAAATTTCCAAATGTGATTATGAAAGAACATACTATCACAGCTACTGACATTTCAATACAGGTACAGGTGTCAGTCAAATGATCTCTTTTCGGAAGTGTGGGTTAAACAATCAATTTTTTAAAAAATAAAAAATGCCACGTCCCTCTAATAATTTTAGTATCCATGAAATTTAAATTTTATATATCTACACAAGGTGTTCGGAAGTTATGTGGTGAGCAGTGGGCGATTTTGAAGACGCATCAGGACGCTGAAAACTAAACCTTCACAGGCAACCGAAATAAATTTTCTACCAAGTGCCATACATATATCGAGGTAAAACAATTTAAAATCCTCGTCGTTAATTGTAGCAGTGCTTGCAATAAATAGCTATTAGTGATGTGCCGGATATCCGTATCCGCGGATATCCGAGGGGGGAAAAAGATCTGTATCCGTATCCGTTACTTTTTTAGCGGATCTTTAACGGATCTTTTGTAAAGAATTTCACTAAGCAGGTACGTAAATTCTTAAAGATATCTAGCAATGAAATACTATTAACTTCACATTTCTTAAATTCTCACATCTGGCACTTTTATATTGCAAAAATTAATTATTTAAACATATATTTCACTACAATGAAGTCTTCACGGGTTGTGTTGTGAAAACACGATATTTCGACGACTAGCTCCGCCGTCTTCTTCAGGTGTTGAGACATCTGCACTGGTCGGCTGACTCACAGATACCCTATCTGTGAAGATGGCGGAGCTAGTCGTCGAAATATCGTGTTTTCACAACACAATCCGGCGGTACACCCGTGAAGACTTCATTGCAGTCGTACGCCGGAAAAGTCAGTGTTCTTACATTTATTTTACTAGTTTACCAAAGGTAACTGGTAACTTACCACTGTAGTAAGTTTTAAGGTATTACTTTAACTATTTTTGTAGTGAGATCAGGCCTCTAAACTTTGTGATTTGCTAGCTGAACTTATGTTTAAGGTACTGCTAAAGTGTTTACATCAGATCAAATAATCACTTTTACAGAAACTTAAAAAAATAAATGTTATATTTAACATTAAGTTTGGTAAATTGTACTTCAAAAAGAGTAAATTGGCAGTTTTGTCACCCAAAAGTCTATTACGATGAGCATCATAACTTATTCCTACTGCACTGAAAAACTGCTCACTTGGAACGCTTGTTACAGGTGATGATAATTATGTGCGACCCATTTTTTTTACTGTTATTGTTAACAGCTTTTTTAACAATCAGGTGCAGCTGACGTGCTGTACAATCAGTATTATCTACGTCAGATAAAGTGCAGGAACTCTTCATATTGGATCATCCATCTCTTACCATGCAGTGCACATTCTGTTTGGGATTCCCCATTGTAACGATTCGCTAAGCTCCCCGTTACATATCACTTTTTATTGTATATAAAGTAAAGGAATAGAATATTTTTCCATTTCTTGGGATGTCCACTGTATGTTCGAAAGATGCGCTTGAAAGGGTGAAAGGCAAGGATTTGACGCTTCAGTGAAGGGTAGTCTGGCTGGCGCCTTTTGGGCAGAATGTTAAGAGGATTAAGGATTTCTGTCGGGCAGGCCGTAAACAGAATTCCTTCCTCCCGAAGGAGGCATCGGCTCTCGAAGATTGCCGAAACTTAACGTGGCGAAGAGAAGCTACAGATTCACATGACGTCAGACGGTCAGCCAATCACAGGGAACATAGTACTAAGTTTCGAGGAATTTTATGTTCTATGTTGTCTTCGAGCCACAAGAGGCGGAGTCAGAGTTTACCTCCGTGGCGGGAGAAAAAGTCGAGACTCACTTTCTTCCAGTCGAAAGGCCAGCCAGGATCTTTCCATTCCGGAGCCCAGACGAGTCACTGGTGACTTGGGGTCCATGTGTGCTGGGCTGACTTGTGTCCTGGAGACCATCTGAGGCGCACTCCTAACTGCGACTTGCCGCGTACTGCTGGCGTGGCCAGTTACGACGATCGACCAGGTGGTCATCTCCGCTCAGCGCTACCTGCCGTGGAACGGTAATGTGTTTCTACGAAGCCATTCAGCCTGCAACTCCCTTTTGAAACTGTACCCTTAAGCGCATCTGAGATAAAGATCCTTGCTCTGATCTGATAAAACCACTGAGTTAGACTGTGTAACTGTCGAATGACAGGTTAATCATTCTTGGCGTCCCAACCCATTAAAATTCATTACTATTTGCTATCATAATAACTGGTAACATACTTTGTATTAGAATAATTGTGAGATTTTTAAAGTACAACTATATTTGTTTGCTTGCATTTAAAGGGCTCATTGTACGTCTGAGCGTTGCTTAGAAAATTGCACAACCTCTTGTTTATTAACGTAATGGTAAATACGCTCAGATTTGTAGATGCCATTGTAAAAATCTTTATTGAAATGTCTTTTTGTGACAGTTTTCAAATCCCAAAGTCATCCACTTCTCTTTTGAATAATTTACATTTTGATATTCAATTATAATACCCTGTCTAGCGTAAAATATTAAGAATTAATTAATAATTCTCCCCCCCCCCTGGTGATACGCTACACCATCCTTCAAACATATTTTGAAATATTTACGAAATGTAATCTCCTGTTTGGCGTTCTTCAAGTATCTTCGCTTTTAAAACGATATTTTCCCTTATAAAATCTTTTTTAATGTTGTGGATACCAACGAAACACCCTACCAAAAAAGCCTACCAGATATAGGATGTGAAGGAAACACTCTCAAAATCCTTCAACATGTCTTTATTTTCGATCCTAAAGTTCGCTGCAGATTCATTCCGCAAAATATTTCCTGCCTTTTAGAACATAGTTAGCAATAACATTATCCAGCAATCGTCGGAACCCAAAATCTTTTGCATGTTGAAAAGGTAATCCAGATAAAGCTATCATTTCTGCAATTAAAAAGTATTAGATAATTTTTATTTTTTACCATCCCACATTTTGACTTTTTCATGTATTCGTTACAAAATGTTTTTTTTTTCTAAATTCTCTTTTTATCGGTTTTAAAGACGTTCCTTGCTGGGTGTGTTCGTCGGCAATCTTCTTAGCGGAGTCTTCTTTTAAGAATAACTCATATTTTTTTGGGTGTTTCGTCTGAAGATGAAGTTTTAAGAAAGTTGTACATTCATGGAAATAACATTCCTTCACAGAGTTTGTATTTAGCAGATTCGTCATTTACTATCGTAAAATATTTCCATATTACACTACTTTATATATTTTTGTATAAATGTTTTTATTTTAATTTTACTTACAACTTCCAAAAAAACAGAAACGTATATCATCTACGCAATTTTATGTCATCCTAAAATATAAACACAAATACGCACTGTTCAAGGTCAAAACACGTCACGTAAGCCGGCCGTTCGTCGATAATAGATCGTAGTTGACGACTTTTTCACTGTCGGTCCAAGTTGAGAAAGTTGAGATCCGTATCCGTATTAGCGGATCTAGACAATAATGATCCGTATCTGTATCCGTATCCGCGGATATACATTTTTAACGATCCGGCATATCACTAATAGCTATGTTACATGTCGATGGAAAGAGTTATTACTTTTTTGACAGAGTAAGCCAAAAAATGGTAGTAAATAAGGTAAAAACTATTGGAGTGGACGAGAAAGTGATTTGCTGGGTAGATGAATTTTTAAAAGGTCGAAAACAGAAATTTAGGGTAGGAAATGCGGTATCAAAGGAAGTGGAAGTAAAAATGTGAGTGCCGCAGGGTAGCGTATTGGGACCATTGCTATTCATTATTGTAATGAATAATTGTGTTGATTGTTTAATATCTGAAATTAGATTGTTTGCAGATGACATAACGCTATAAAAAGGATCAAAACGGTTGAGGATTGTAAACAGTTGCAGGGTGATCTGGACAGGATATTTAGTTGGGATGGTAAACATGGGATGAAGATAAAAGCAAAGAGAAGTCAGCTTATTAGATACACAAATAAAAAACTAAAGGTTTATTATGATTATAAGGTGGGGAAAGAATTGCTTATAGAAGACTTGAAATGTAAATATCTTGGCATTACATTTGATAAAAAGCTTAACTGGGCAGATCACACTGGTTAGGTAGTAGGAAAAGGTTTCAAAATCCTGCATTTGTTGGAGAGGGTGATGAGGGGATGTACGAGAGAAGTAAAGGAATTGGGTTACAAAAACTTTGGTCAGCCCATTGCTTGAATATGGTAGCGTAGTATCAAATATAGGAGTTGGAGAGGGTGCAAAGAAGGGCTGCTAGATTTTTTCTGGAAATTATCGCAGATCACAATCAGTAACAGATATGATAAAAGGGCTGGAATGGGACTCATTGGAAGACAGAGGGAGGGTGAAGAGGGTCATGGGAGTGTACAAGGCGTATATTGGTGATGAGGCATGGAAAGATATTGGTGTAAGATTTGAAAGTAATGCATGGAAGGTAAAAGATGACCATGACCACAAGCTGGCACTCGATTTCAAGCAAAAGGGTGTGGGAAGATTTTCTTTTTTCGGTAAGGGTGTCAGGGATTGGAATGAGTTACCAAGGGGACTGATGCATCACCTACCGAAAACGTTAAAAGAATTTAAAGTTAAAATTTGTAGAGGGCAAATGTAGGTGAGTGAAGGATAGAGGGAAGTCGGGTGTGTAGGGAAATTTCCACCGGTGCGTGTGCTCCATTGCAATTAAATTAAATTAATTAATTAACTAGCTCAAAAGCAGATGTTCGTACAGTAAACCGAACCTGATAGGTCAGGACAACTTCGATTCGAGTCCCCGTCGGGCAATTCATGTTTGAGGTTTCATGGTATCCCAAAATTAATCCAGACCAGTGGCAGGGAGGTTTCTTGCATAAAGCTAAGACCGAATTTTTTCTCATCCCTTGCCCTCAATCCTATACCTGTTCTAATGACTTCATGGAGATGTACAACCTTGTAGTGAACGAGTAGTTTCATCTGCGTCTGTACATATCATGCAATGCGCACATGCGTATCTAGTGTGTTTTTGAAAAAAAAAAAAAAAAAAAAAAAAAAAATGAATGCTGAACCTTTGAATGTTTCGCACAAGCACACGCGCTCTTAGTCTAGCGCTAAACTCAGCTCAGTGAATAAACTGACAATACTAACTGATTTCACTTAGTCAGGTATTTCCAGCAATCAAACGAATGTAGAAATCGGTATTGAGTTAGTAGATGAAAACGTAAACAGGTGACTGTTAATTTATACCCAGCGCTGCTACTTGTCTGCAAGATACACGTCTCTAATTACAAAAACAGTGAAACTCATATTACCTAAAAGCTGGTTACTGCATTACAGACAAATTGAAGGTACTAACTAACAATACTGAACACGATTTCTCATCCTCTATAACAGTACTTTATACTGTGGAATTTGTCACCTTAACTTAAATTATTTTAAAAATTATTTCACATCGAAGCTCAATCGCAATATGAAGCTGAAATTTTTGTTTCGGGACTCCTGCGTATTTAGCATCAATTTCTCCCACTCCACATATCCACTACAACTTGGCCACTCAATTACATCCTCAAGTAATTGATGTTAGCCATCTGTATTGAATGTAAACCATGCAAGATTTCCTTTTACATCAACAATTATAGTTTGGTCAAAAGACTTGATTTTATCAATCGAAATCTATTCCGTTAATCACTTAAGATTTGATCCTTACATTGTATAATTCACACAGCATCGCTGGGATACATGTCGAACGGTATAATCGGCGGGTGGCCGTCGCCCGTGATGCCGATGCTGGAGGCGCCCGGCTCACCGGTGCCCATCACCAGCGACGAGGCTGCGTGGATCACGTCCATCGCGTCGCTCACCACTGTGCTGGTAGTCTTCGTGGTGCCCTACACCGTCGACGTGGTGGGACGCAAGAGGATGTTGCTGGCCGCCGCAGTTCCTTTCGTGGCGCACTGGGTCATGATCGCCTTCGCCAAGTCGTTTGGCGTTCTTCTGGCCGCGCGCATCGTCGGTAGCCTCGGTGGAGGTGTATTCACCGCCGTTGGGCCCATATACCTCTCTGAGATAGCAGAGAGTAAGGTCAGAGGCGCGGTGGGCACACTGCACCAAGTGCTGGCCAACTGCGGCACCGTACTCATCTTTTGCATCGCTCCTTACACATCCATCATCCTCTCTTCCTCCATATCGTGCTTGGTACCCATTCTGTTTCTCCTAACATTTGTATGGATGCCGGATTCACCGTATTTCTTCCTGCAGAGGGGTAGGGAAGACGACACCGTTAAAGCTCTGATGTGGCTCAGGGAGAAGAATGACCGCGCGGAGTTGGAAGAAGAGCTGGCAATGATGAGAAGGGCACTGGAGCAGAAAAAGGCGGCCAAGGGAAAGTTCCAAGACTTGTTCCAGAATAGAGTACATCGCAGGACTTTCTTTCTCGTAATGGGGCTCGTTATTCTCCAGTTGATGAGTGGCTCCTCTACCTTGATGTCTTATTCTACCACCATTTTTGAAAACAGTGGCAGCAGCTTCGATTCTAACATTTCGTCCATCATCGTGGCTGTGGTGCAACTGTTGATGTGCGTCGTGTGTTCCCTCCTCGTCGACAGGGTGGGTCGTAGGCCGCTAATGATAGGAACGTTCTTTGGCTGTGGGATCACCATGGCTGTAGAGGGTACCTACTTCTACTTCGAAGAAGTGCACGGTGACGTTCCAGCATCATTTGACTGGGTGCCACTTACAGCACTCATTGCTTACCAGGTACGTACTTCATTTTCAAATAACACATCTAAACGTTCACAAAGATCAAAATATACTTTCAGACGAATTCTATATTCACCAAAGAAAAGTACTATTTTATTGGTACAGCTGCTTTATAGACTGCCAAATCAGCAACACTCTGTCTTCCCAAGACGAGAAAATGTTTGTAAGGATTTACCAGATAGATCTCGTAGCTCAAAGGCAAGAACCATGATTAACATAAAGAAAGAATGAAAAAAATCGTCCAGTTTACCGATATTTCTACAGGCTCTTAAACTGAGTTTCCCTTCTGACAACAGTTGCTCTGTACGCTCTAAACGTTTGTTTCGTATTTGGCGTCCAACTATGAACGAGGCAGTAACTTAGGTGTAGACCATTAATCAACGCCGGACATATATAGCTACATAGTTCCTACAGTCGAGTAACCAAATCATCCGGGAATTAGCTGGAACTTCTGCCTATACTGGTTAACGAATGATTCCCATGCAATCTGTGCTTCATTCATTTTCAGAACTCACCGACCAGTTTCGCAGGAAATTATTTTCACCCTTGTAAAAACTTTAATGATCTACCACTGTGGCTGAGCGCGTTGAGGCGCCACTACACATGATCGAGGAGGAACAGCGGACCGAGCAGGGGCGGTGTAACGGTTAGCGTTCTCGCCTCGCATTCGGGAGGACGGCGGTTCGAATCCCCGTCCGGGCATCCAGATTTGGGTTTTCCATGGTTTCCCCAAATCACTCCAGGCAAATGCCGGGATGCTTCCTTCAAAAGGCCATGGCCGAATTCCTTCCCATTCCTTGCCCCCCATCCTTTCCCGTCTCTAAAGACCTCGATGTTAAAAAGAGACGTAAAGCAGTTACAAAAAAAAAAAAAAAAAAAAAAAAAAAAAAAAAAAAAAAAAAGGAACAGCGGGTCTAGCTTCAAATAACGAACCCCCTACTGACCGTCCTGACTGAGGCTTTAGATGGTTTTCCACAATTATTTAGATGTATGCTGGGACGGTGCACATTTCCGCTTCATAAACTATAAATTTTACAAATAAAAATAAACTTATCACTCAGAATACAAATTACACGTTCCACAGACAGATGACAACACGACAGACGTATAAACCCGGTAGCAGACGAAGCGTTGTATAAGAATAATAATAAAAATTTAGTCGTATGTGCGATTCTATTTACTAGTTACTTACGATAGAAAAACTTTTTACAGATTTTCTAGATCATTATGAGCGATATTGGTAAGCTGGCGAATCTTAATGGGCGCGAGATAGTAATAGGATCACTGATATTAAGTCACCTACAAATCAAGAATCGACTTGGACTGTAAGAGAAGATTACTCCACAGATGGGTTCAGTGTTGTTAGTTTCCATTCAGCTGAAAAAAGTCTTACCTGACTATGACTATAAACCTCGTAACCAAATTCTTATACAGAAATATTTTCCTGGTATCTATGATTGCCTGTCATACTTCGTCCTTCATATAACTCCAGAGAAACGGTAATTAACTGTGGGGAGTCACCACATGAAAATTTGCAGCGTATCTAGGAATCTGGAAACCGTCATATGCGTCGATTGGTTTCATTAAAATCTTCCATATAGATTTGCAATCATAATTCAAAACACTCGCTCGCTAAATTCAAGAAGTCAATACAGAACCATTGCAATTTGCTAATTTTCCTTTTGACACTCGTTGATTGTGAGATAATTGCAGAAAGAAATGATGACAGAATTATCTAAGTAAAATTTTTTTTTGCTGTCGTCAGTCTTTCGACTGGTTTGATGCAAACCTCCATCCTTTCCTATCCTGTGCTAACCTCTTCATTTCTACATACCCCTTACAATCCACGTCCTCAATGGTCCGATTCATATATTCTAATCTCTGTTTTCCTCTACAGTTCTTACCTTCAACTGTTCCCTCCACTAACAAATTAACCAATCCAGCATGTCTCAAAATATGACCTACCAGCCTGTCTCTTCTTTCTGTAAGATTCTTCAAGAAACATCTTTTCTCACCCATCATTTCCAATACTCGTTCATTTCTTACTTTGTAAGTCCACTTAATTTTCAGCATTCTTCTGTAGCACCACATTTCAAATGCTTCAATTTTCTTTATTTCCGGTATCCCTAAAGTCCATGTTTCGCTACCATAAAGTGCTGTGCTCCACACAAAGAGTTTTAAAAATTAATTTCTAATCCCTAGATCAATATTTGAAACTAAAAGGTTTCTCTTTTTCATGAAGGCTCTTTTTGATAGTGCTATTCTGCTTTTAACATGATTCCTGCTACGGCCATTGGTTGTAATTTTGCTTCCCAAGTAGCAGAACTCACTTACTTCTCCTATTGCATCCGATCCTATTTTTATATTTAATCTACTAGTATTGGTATCATTTCTGCTACATTTCATCACTTTTGTCTTGCTTTGATTTATATTCAGTCCAAAATCTGACTTCAGTATTTTATTCATGCTATTCAGTAACTTCTCAATATCCTCAGCCCTCTCTGCTAACAAGACAATGTCATCATCAAATCGTAACATACTGATTTTTTCTCCCTGAAAACTTATGCCACACGGAAATTTTTCTTTGACTTTCTTCATTGTTTCTTCTACGTTCAAGTTGAATATTAAGGGGGATAGACTACAACCTTGTCTCACACCCTTTTTAACTGATGCATGTCTCTCGTGATTCTCTACTTTTACTACAGCCACTTGATTCTTATATAGTTTATAGAGTATTCTTCTATCTCGATACTTTAGACCTGACTTCTTTAAAATTTTGAACATCTTGTCCCACCTAACATTATCAAAAGCTTTTTCTAAATCAACAAATGCCATAAAAGTATCTTTGTTGTTCTTGATCCGCCCTTCAAGTATTAATCTTAAAGACAGAATTGCTACCCTTGTAGCACGAATTTTCCTAAAACCAAACTGATCTTCACCTACTATCTCTTCTACTTCTCTTTCCTTCCTTCTGGATATGTTATCTAAAACATTGAGGTGTTGCCTTCAGTGACTTTGGTAAACCATGGGAAATCTGAACATATCTGGTTAGCTGATGGAGTGAAAGATCTTTAGCTAAAGTGACAACAAAACCTTTTATCCAAGAACAGAGTAAATTTCGAAGTATTCTCAACAGCCATGTTCAGGAATGTGTCAGATGAATCGTTTAGGCTGTATCTTTATATGTATATGACTTGTATTCTTTATTCTGTAGTTAAAATTTTCTTATTATTTTGGGTATGAATAAATGTAACATAAAAAAAAGAAGCACAGTGGAAGGGTGCCTTATCATGTTCTTGAGAAACATTACTCCTTCTTTTTAAACACATGTCACCTTTTCGTGTTTCAGATATCTTTCTGGGTTGGTATCGGCACAGTTCTGTCGACTATTATGGGCGAGATATACCACGTGTCTGTTAAGGGGCTAGGAACGTCCATTAACACAATCGTCAACGGCCTGCTGGGTTTCGGCCTCAAAAGGCTATTCCAGGTAGTAACGGATTCTGTGGGCACTTTCTGTGTCTTCTGGGGCTTCGCCGGCTTCTGTTTCATCGGCACCATCTACACAGCCATCTTGCTTCCAGAAACCAAGGGAAAGACATTCGCCGAGATCAACGACGAGATGGATGCCAGGGCTCGGGGAAAAGTGCGCAATGTCGAACATAAGAATGATCTAGTCAAGTGACATGCTGTGATGACGGAGAGGGTATTGCAGTGCACTAAGCGGAAAGGATGATACTATCACAATGCTGATATTTCGAATGAATAACTTGAGAACAATAAAAATTGTATGATCTGCAGAACCGAAGTCAGACAGCTTAGATAATATGACAAAATGTATTTTGGTTAGAGAAAATCTAAAAAAAAAAAAAAAAAAAAAAACGAAAGACAGTATGAAATACCGGTACCACTATTTCTGTGGTCGACTTGTTTTATCGGTTAATTTGACATCAGACATGAACTAGTACTGAGAAAGATTCTTCGATTAATAGTTTATTGCTAAGAAAGATATGCAGAAACGCTTAAATCAGAAGTATAATAAAGAAAAATGTAATCACGTTATCAAGAGATGCATTAGCAACACAAATGTATCTCACTAAAGTAAACGAGGGAAAATCCTCAACACAGCGAAACAGCTACCAGAATTTCAGTGTCTCCTACAAGAAGAGCTGTCATATATCAAAACATACCCGAAGTTTTACAGATAAATTGTAACGTTTTCTACCATTACATTAAATGGATTGATGATATGTATATCACGTTTTGACAATTTATTCAGCTATATTTTAGTGGCAGAGTGATAACCTCTCCACACGTATAAATATTTGCGATATTTACAGATGTTTATTTAGTTACCGTAAACTGCTACACGTTTTAAGAGAAAATGACAATTTTGTACCTGATAACACTTCCATTTTTAATTAAATTCTTGTATACTCACCAGAATTGTGAATATGTGTTATGTAGGCCTATCAATAAAACTTAAATAACGTTAACAATCACATTTTTACTACAGAAATTCAAATATGACTCTTTAGCCATTAATGCATGACGGTAATTAACTACAAAACTATTAGGACCTAATATTTATCTGTACAATATTATTTTTCTTTCTCATCATTGTTTCAGTATCTTAGGTTCCTTCCTTAGGGTTAATGTGACTCTGAGTTAAAAAAGCGCAAAGAGTTCGGTGTGGATAATATTATTCCAGATGTGTTAAAGAAAAGTGGTTACTTCATTGATCATTACCTTATAATTCTGCTTAGAGTAAGTCAGAGGCTTGTTGCTTACAAAGAGAATGGAAAAATGTGATAGTGGTATTGGTTCGCATAGGAAGGGCGAAAGGAAGGAAACTGGTTTTATGAACAGCAACATCGTTTTAGGAAAAGATATTCATATGAAATTCAGTTAGTGGGCTACATACAAGATTTTTCGGAAGAAATAGACATTGGAGCCATTTAACAAACAGAGCAATAGTCTAAAGCACAGTAGTGGATGAAGATGTGACTTTCTGATAAGAGGGATTCTCAAGTTGTAGAAAGCAAAGAGCACAGCACAGGAAATGCCTTTTCAAAAGAGGAGTATGGGAAAAAGAGGCTGTATTGGGACCCTTGCTGTTCATTATTCTTAATAATGATTATGCTGATGGTTTACAGTCAGAGGTTAAACTGTTTTATAGAAGACATAATTATTTATAATAGGATCAAAACATTAAAGGTCATTGAACAGTTGCAGGGGCAAGTGGACAAAATGTCTAGCCTGGTAGGTAAACACTGAATGAACATAAATGCAAGGAAGACTCCACTTATTATCTACTGAGACAAAAAAAGATTTTCTATGATAATAGGATGGGAAAGGCATTGCTTGTTGAAAATTTGGCATAACATTTGCTAGTAAACTCTGGTAGGTATTCAGAAATTCAAAAATACTTCATTTATTGATTGGAGAAAATGATAAAAAGGAAAGTGAGGTAACTGTGTTACGAAATGTTGCTCAGACCATTCCTTGTTGAATGAGGTAGCGTGATATGACAGTCAAATTTTTGGTATAAAATACAGGAGTGCCAAGGAGAGCAGATAGATTTATTTGTTAACATTATCGCAGAACAGAATTAATAACTGAAATGGTGAAGGAGATTGCTTGAGAGACACTGGAAGACAAGGGAAGGATGAAGAGATTGCCAGGAGTGTACAAGCCGTATGACGGTGATATGGGTACCAAGGAGATTAGTTCAAGAATTAAGAGTAGCACATGAAAGGTAAGAGATGATGAATTTAATATTTAAACAAATCCTGAAATTGCAAAGTAGCTTTGTTGGGAAATTTCCACCATTACATATGTTCCATTGCAATTTAAATCAAATAAATTAAATAAAAAACATAAACTGTTCGCTCACTGAGCAACAGACGCCTCAGTAGTGCTCCCCCTAGTCAAGAAATCTGACTCATCGTCAACTGAAACTCCATTTTATGGACAATAATTAGTGGCTATATTCAATAGCCTGTTTATTTACTTTCCATTATTCTATTATAGTAGAAATATTGTACGATGGCTCTGTTTCCATTAGGTATTCCACAAATCTCGGAATTTACGCTAGGCAAGCATGTCGCCATTTATTTCACTTGGCAAGAGTTGATATCAGGTGACAAGATACCTTATATTGTGAATTCAGTGTCAGAGGTTCCATTATGAATTCCTAATTTCTATTTAATCAATTTCAATGCGATAGGTTCCACGCAAACAGTTATACGATGTTCAATAACGACCTGCAAGTTGCGAAAAAAAAACAACAACAAAAAACAACAAAAAAACAAAGACGAGTTAGCTATATAAATCGCACGCATCCGGTTATTTGTAGTAATACACCTGTTTACCACCTTCTCTGGCCTCGTGTTCGGGAGGACGCGGAATCGAATCCCCGTCCGGGCATCCAGATTTGGATTTTTCATGGATTCCCCATATCACTCCAGGCGAATGCCGAGATGCTTCCTTCAAAAGGCCATGGCCAAATTCATTGCAGTTCCTTGCCCCCATCCTTTCTCACCTCTAATGATGTCGACGTCAACGAGGCGTAAACCCATAAAAAAGTTTACCACCTTATATTACGTGGGTCTTATTATGTACATTGTTCCAGATAGTGTTTCAGTTTATCATCCAGTATTTACATTCTATATTTTAATAGTGTAATTAATCATCATCACGCCTCTGCTTTTATAGAAAACTATTACCTTTTTTGCGTACAACTCTATTCAACGAATACTGCCCACGTCCCGAGTTAATGTGGCTTACATCTGAAAAAGATTCCGTTCCCGCGGAGGTTACAGCTCGTTAAATAAATAAGCAGTAATACTGACTGGAGGCTGTTGCCAGTTTATCATCATAACGTTTAGATTGATATGAACAGATTTGTAGTAAATGTCCTACAATTGAGTCTGCCTTTATTGAAGGTTATTTTATATACATGTTTCTCAGACATTTCTATCTCCATCTGCTTTGGTATGTGTTCAGAGATCGGCAAAACATATAAAAAAACACTTTTTAGTTAATGCAATAGTGGTTACATACTTCATTCAACCTTTCATTTTATTGCAATGAAGTAATGCCCTCAGTTAACACAATTTTCTTCTCCAGATAGCAGTCATCTTTTGAATATTGTGATTGAAATACCAAATATTTTCTGTACGACCGACCATTTAATTCTAAGATCATTAATTGCTAACCATATCATAATCATCTTTGTTTTAACATAGTTTATTACTGCACAGTATGTATGTGCAAAATGATTCCTGCGTTCTTCGTTATTACTTTGGTAATATAATACATCTGCGCTGCAGTTGTAGTTTTATACCCGTTTGCAGTAATTCCATGTAAATGGCAGTCCACGTTATTTAATACTGGTTCTAACACTACAGAAAACAGATTGATTGATAAGGTGCATCCCTGTCTAACAGATCTATTTAGATAACGTGTTATTGATCGCCATGCGTGATACAGCTTCACCTACGGGGCTTTCAAGTAATGTCACGAACGCAAATTTTGAGAATTTTTCTGTTCGTGTTTTTGTAGGTAACCACGTGAAATTGTTTTTCGAACTCATAGGATAAATCAGCTATGCGCCATTTTTCTATCTGTGTTATAATTTTAATATCGGTATATTCAGTAACGTATTTATTATTGACTGTGCTCTCACGGTACAGATCAATAATGTGCTAACAGTGAAGAACTGAAAATGATACAGTAGCTCAACTTTACGAATCAAACTGCAGACAGAATTAAAGCATCTACGAAGCAGACGAGCAGCATCCTAAAAGTCTAATGTAAATCCGTTTTAAATTTCAAGAAGTGTATAAGTACTTCCAGATTAGTCTCCAATCATCTTCTTAATTTAACTTAAAGCAATCATGTTTGAAACTGCTGAGGATACAGACATCTACAATGAATTGATTGCAGTTAGATTTACTGTTGCTTCAGATTTCTAATTTTATCTTATTTCTTTCATCAGTTGTATACACAAAAGGTATTCCACACATGCACAAACAATACTTAAAACCCCTAGTTCAAAAACTATTCCTAGCCTTTCCATAGACGGAATATACATATTCATCAATCGATATTTCGACTATTCTGTTGACTTATGAAAGGAATCGATGGTTTGTGGCACTCAGTCTACTTAATGGTATATCAACGCACAGATACAAAGTAACATAAAGTAAGTAATATATTCACTGTCAAGTCCGATGCAGAACACCAACAAGCGAGCTACATAGGGCACGTTCACTAAAGTCCTTATCCTTTGATCCAGGTGAGACGGAGAGCATGTTTGTGGTAAGAAACCGGAAGTAATCTTCTTTCCGTGGGCTCTGTTAGAAAATTTACTCTTAACTATTAACTATACATGAGACTGCTTGGCAGAGAAAGTGAATCAGCTAGTTGGATCTTAATTGATATGGCTGGTTTTAAGTATATTACATCTCACTATTGCGAAACCGATTCTGTGTAGTTCTACAAACACGTTGCAGTACAGCCCAGTCATTTGATTAAATCGTAAATTCTCTCTCACTATTTTTTAAGTTTTTGTGAATCGCACAGTTCGAATGTTCGAATGCCAGGTCGAAACGCAGCATATAAAATAGCTTCCTATGCCTGTAAGAAATATTCCATTCCTTGGTTTGAATTATTATGAATAAATATCACGTCTGTTATTATGAAGAGCTCTTTAGTAAAATATGCATGAAAATAAGAAAATAAATGATGTCATGTTTGCATTAACGTCACTGCCAAATATTTATCAATCTTCTCTAATGGCAGCAGCAGTTTTATTCTTATAGATAATACCGATTATGATCATCGGTTCTTAAACATCGCAGAACAAATGTGATATCACCATTATACCAAATAGGTCAATCGAATATGTGCCTACCTCATTTCAGATAACCAATAAAAAATTTAATTGGTGCAATATATAGTTCAATGTTTCGGCATAATGGAAAAAAGTATTTCCAAGTAGACGGTTTTAAGAAGCCTAAGTTCTCCGTTTCACTATTAACTTTGGTGAGAGAATTTTTAGTAAACGGATATTACTTCCAATAATCATAAATAGTTTATCTACACAAAAGTACTTTCATTACTAGATGTTGTACTTGGAATCTGGCGATGTTTCTTTATACCGGTCCAGAACGTGTAGTGTCTTAAACAAGTCAATGAATTTCATGTAATTCTGTGTATTCATGTGACATAATGATATATCAACTGTTTTGATACACACAAAACAATACAAATCGCAGGCGATTTAGAACAGAGGATAATTTTTATTGGAGCGCCAATGTTATCCTTATAGAGTTAAAATAAACTTCTGATCTTTGGGTAGTAAACTGTACTGAAACACAACTTGCTAGAATCGGCATACACATACGGAAAGGTATGATGCCTCCATTTCCAAGGGTTATCAGTGACATTGTGACAGTTACACAGACCGTAAATATGCTAGTAGGGTTAATAACTGCAATAGTTACGTGAAGTCAGTTTCAGCACTAACAAAGAAAGAAGGGCATAAGAATAAATGACATTCTTTTTGCAAAAATTTTACAAATCATGTTTTACTTATAATCAGTAGTTTAAAAAGCTTACCCGGAGCCAAAAGGTACGGTTACTCAAAGAGCTTGATAAACCCTTGGTTGGAAACCTATTCATGGACAGAATTTTGACAGGACCTTAACCTGACCTTTGCTACCTGCCAAAGCTTTCTTTGTGTATGAGAATTACGGTGTGAACCGTCCCTTGTTTAGACCCCAAGTTAATCAGCAGGTCCCGAAAGAATGAAACTGGCCGTCGTTTGTCTCAAAATAAACGTTTAAACTCCGAAATTCATAAAATTGCGGGTGTCACCAAAATTAACCTTTACTTTATGCACCTTATTTACCTGATTTTATTTCTCATTACACTGCGACCCATTGTTGAGCAAAGTACGCACTTGTCGCAAGTCGTAAATGAAAGTGTCTGTTCGCTTATTTGCCAAAAAATTCGATCGAAATCTTATCATTGGTTGGACAGGCAATTTAGTTCTTGCCTTTGAACCCAGCCTAAGTCATGCTGTTACAAAACCAACGGTTCTTCTCTATTTCTGTATGTTACAATCAATCCTTTGCGATACGGAGACATCACTCGACATGAGGACGAATAACTTTGAATATGCGTTACAATTCTTTAAAGTTAAACCTATGAACCTGAGTTAAAATTCGCTTCACCCATAACAGATCTTTTCCAAATCCATATTGCTTTATAATGAATGGATTCAGACTCTTCATAAGCTGGACAGCTTAACAGCTCACGTGGTACACATACATTGCCTTACACATTTTACAATTTAGTTGGTAGATAAATAACGTCAAGATGCCACAGTATTTGTGAACAATTCCTGCAGATAATTGTATCATCAGCAAATAATATTAAGTTAATATTAATGCTGTCTCAATTATTGTTTGCGCAAATTATGAAAATAAATAGGTCTATTACATTTTCTTGTGAGACCGGCGATGCAATATCTGGATTATGGAGGCTTCAATGATATTTACTGTAACCAACCGGTCTTTTGCGACACCATTTGCGAACAGATTGAACCAACCTTTGTTTTTATAGTGAGATATTAATTTTGATGCTGGTAACTAACATAGACTTTAATATTATTATAAGCAACTCTGGGTCATCTATGCTGTCATCTGTCCCGTCATGACGTGATTCTATGACGTCGCACTATGACGTCATTCTTTACGCCATTGTTCTACGTCATGCACGTTATTTAATAACATTTCTAAGTATCCGCCAATAAATTAACTGACAGAACACTGAAACCAAAGTATAATATTGCCTTTTAATCGACATATCAATCATAGATGCTTATATTTACATAATATTCTTTTGATATGAAGAAGTATTTCTTAAATTATTTGTCCATAGGTATGTAAAATAAAAGCTTCAAGTTTCGATCATCAATGCTAGCGAAAGTTTTGATTAGGTTGTTACTTAGCATGGGACAGAATTACAACAGGCATTTGACAGTACAGCAGAGGGCATGAATAATTTAGTTTTTTTTTTCAAAATAATTTAAACTTTGTCCTATTATTGAAATTATTAAATCGTTTGAACGGAAACAATTGCACACTGATCGCGATCTGTGCAGCCTATACTACAATTTAAAAAAAATACTACGTGGCTATAAAATTTATTTTAATTTCCTTTGCTTTCAATGAGCAATATTACTGAGGCTATTATTTCAGCAACATGTAACCGTGTCAGCCATTCAAACGTTGTAATATCAGTCTGAATCACTGATAACAAAAAAGAAATGTGTGAAAAACCTTGAAGATTTTTGATCAAATTTATATAGCGATGCATTATTGCAACTAAAATGCGATACAATATATGTATTAATATACATGTGATTGAAGTATTGTTCTTTTGGCGGCAAGTTTAGTTTAGTTGTATGTGGTTAGGTTGGAATGCTTATATTTATGTAATATTCTTTTGATATATAGAAGTATTCCTTAAATTCTTTGTTCATAGATATGTAAGATAAGAGCTTTGTGTTTCGAGCATCAATGTAGCGAATATTTTGGTTAGATTGTTACTTAGCATGGGACAGAATTACAGCTGGCATTTGACGTTACGGCAGAGGGTATGAATAATTTAGTTTTTTTTTTTTTAACTGTGTCATATTATTGAAATTATTAATTAGTTTAAACGGAAATAGTTGCACACTGATCCCGATCTGTGCATCCTTCACTACATTTGAAACAAATATTACGTAGAAAATTGTAAATTTATAAGATTTATTTTAATTTCCTTTGCTTCTACTGTGTAATATTACTGAGCCTATTATTTCAGCAACTGTTTCAGCCATTCAAACGTTTTAATATTGGTGTGAATCACGGATAACAAAAAAGAAATGTGTAAAAACCCTTGAAGATTTTTGATCAAATTTATATGGCGATGCATTATTGCCACTAAATCGCAATACTGTTCATTAATAAGCGTGAGATAGAAGTATTGTTCTCCTGGTGGCAAGTTTATGTGGTTAGGTTGAAATGCAACCTTGACCCGGATGGAAACGGAAACCTTTTGCTACAGCGCAAGGTACGAGGATTTACATTGAATTTTATTTTATAACAATTCTATTCAGTTAAGAAATTGCTAAGACATGAATTTTCAGAACACTGAAATAAAAGTATGTATTTCGTTTAAATTGGCATATTAATTATGAGCTTTTTTTTTTTTTTTACTAAAATCATTACATGGTTTGAATGAAAGAAGTTCCAAATTGATCGCGATATATGTGGCCTAAACTAAAATTAAATATTACGTGGCATAGCGTAAGTTGATAAGATTTATTTTTAGAATCCTTCGTTTTCACTGGGGTCATTATTTCAACCGATGTAAGCAGTCTCAGCCGTTAAAATATCGATCTTCATCACAGGTAATAAGAAAGAAAGGTGTAAGAACCTGTAAAGATTTGGAATCAAGTTTATATCGCTATACATGTTGACACTGACATGCGATACAGGATATGTATTAATTCGCGAGTGATTGAAACTATGCTTTTCTAGCGGCAATATTAGCGGAGATTGTGGTTAGGCTGAAATGCAACCTGGCAGAGTAGACAACTGAAGCTTTTTGCTACAGCACAAGGGACGACAAATTACAATGAGCTTTATTTTATAACAATTCTATTTAGTTAAGCAACTGCACTCCGTTATTTTCATGCTTCTTACTGAAACTGTATTTTTCACAAAATGCTTTTCTTTTGTTCCCTGTAATGCTCGATACTTTGTTTTATTTCTCTGACTGGTCAGTTTTAATTTTTTTTATCTATTTTGCACATTTTAACACTCTTTATGTCGATTTGTCCATGTGTGAGCTGGGTAGAGAGGGTCTGTATGGGTGTGGGAGTGAGTGTTGGCGCATGATGGTGAGTGTTCAAACGTATGTGTGGACTTGGGGAGATGCTTGTTACGTTTTGAATCTGCATATGACGATGATACAAATATCTAGTGTTGTAAACGATCATAACCTTCACTATTCTGGCAATAATTGGTCAGATATGCTGATGAAGAAGGACTTTGTATGTACATCAAGCAAGAAAGGCAGCAATACTGCTACTGAGCATGAATTTTTCACTGAGACCGGAGACTTGGGGGTACAATATGAAGCTTCGCCTCCACGTCCTTACTAAGGACTTCGGGGCACATCTTAGACGACTGGTTCGATGATTCATGTAAAAGTATTTGGCTGGCGACATTTCGTTATTACGAGGGATGTGTAGACCAATACATTTCTCATCTAGTGTCCTTTGCCTCAAAATAATTCTGACCCTTGCGGTCAGATGATGTTCATCCCTCTCATTTACCCCAGGTTCAGGGAGAACACTAGCGTCTTCCAACACAAATGTCGTATAGATTCTCATAACGTCGTAGTTTTCACCACCGCTTCGTGTCTGTCACAACTCCGAAACACTGTAGATCTCATAATATGACAAAAGTTTTATGAGTAGCTGCCATTTGGCAGGTACAGCAAGCACACATACAAACACCAAACTGAAACACAGGTACACCCCCAGTACAGAGAGACATCAGTTTCACAAGATTATAAATATCGAGACATGGTCACCACAGAAACATCACTCAGACATGCTCAAGCTGTCATGCGCCAACATCCATCCTAGCATCTTCCCACATTCTCTGTAGAAATGAGTCAGTGTTCCCAATTTCACGGTCGACATAAGATCAATAAATGCTTAGAAAAGAGGAAAGATACTTGGTAGCCACGATGTGTAGAAAGTCATGTGTTGGCTATATTACACCTCTTTTGTACAAGCCAGATTCTCAAACCTTCACTTAATCGGAAAATATAGGCCTACACCGGAAGCGATCCAGAGAAAACAAAGGTGTTCCTCTTTCCGAGTCTCGTGAAACCCATGGGACAAATCACAGAAACAGAGTTCCGTATGCCCTTTTGATGTCACAGCTACAGACATGGAGGTGGCGCGCCAAGATACTTGTTGTATAACTGGCTTGAGGCTTTGAATAAATGTCGGCTTCACTGAGATTGAGTCTCGCCCACCGTCGGAAATTAGTAAAGATTGTTGGGTTGAAATCACACTCCAAGAATTAACATTAAAAATAATAATCATGAAGTGGGGAAGTAGTTGTATCCTTTTTTTTTTTGCCTATGTCCTTACTATTTGTCGGCGTCAAGTCCATTAGAGGCGGAAAAGATCTGCTGACAAGGAAGGAATTCGGTCATGGACTTTTGAAGGAACAAGCCGGCTTTCACTTGGAGTAATTTGGGGAAACCCGAAAAATGGATGGCCGGATGGGGATTCGAACCCTGCCTCCTGGCGAATGCGAGGCCAGAGCGTTATCGCACACCCATCACGTTCGGTATGTGCAGGTAAATTACCACCGTGGCTTATACCCGATCTTTATTAAAGTTAAACTAGAAGGAGGGTAATTTGAAGTCTAATTACGGATGAAGAGGGGACTTGATGTATATAAGGCGTGTATTGGTGAATGAATATCGCAAAAGGAAGGGAGGACAACAACGATAAGTTCTTCGATGTGAACAAATACTTCCCACGACGAACAATTTCTGTCTGTCACTTACCTGCTCACATATAAAGTTATCTTAGCGTAGTTTATAATATTACATTCACTTTTCTCTTTTGATTACTATCACTTATCTTTTGTCCTTTGCCAGGCAAGTGAGATTGTATATCTGGGGTAGAGCTCTACAATTCCCTCCATAAAAATGGGTGCCAGAATGGTGATATATTGCTCTACATATGATTTTCTGACTGTTTCGTCTACTGAGGGGGGTTACATCGATAGTGCCCAAAGCTGGAGTTTTGTAATATAAACATGCCTTGGCAGCCATTCAACTGAGTCAGCAATGTTCTTCGACTGTATTTTAAATGTTTTCAGGAAGTGTGTAGTCAACTATACGAAATAAATATTCAGTATTCGATTTCATGATGTGTACGATTAATTTTATGCGTTGGAGTGAATTAATACAGTTAACACGGAGCATTTAAAAACTAATGCTACATACATAAATTTTTAAAAAAAACTTGATGACAGAGAGACATATAGTGATTATTGTCGTAATTCTGATGTTGGTAATTTTGTTTTATTGACGAAATACATATTTATTATTTTTCATATGAGGTCTGATATCAGGCAATATATTAAACAACTATTTAAGGTGTATGGGTATTTCGTTTTTACCTTCTTTTCACGGCTGTAATGAATTGGGAAAAATTGAAATATAAAATTTTGATTTGTGTGGAAGCGTGGCCTCGGAGAGCTTCTTCCATGAATCCGTGTATTTGTATGTGGAGACTTCTTTTCACTTATCTAATTGGAACTTCTCGAGGTCCGTGAAATATGAGCATAATGTGTACGTAATCGTCAAGGGTTTAATCTGACGAGGTCTGCATGAACTTGTAAGAGTCCAAAGAAACCTCAAGATAATTGAAGCACGTCTAACCATTTCTGAAAATGTATGGAATCGCTCGTTGTTGGTAAATTCGAAACGATCTTGAATATTGAATGGTTCTGAGATTCATATAATATAATTCCAGAGCACATAAGTTTCAGGTGTCACATGCAACCTGTGATATCGTAAATGAGTTAGTATGATGTTAGGTGAAACTTATTTTCCGCATCCAAGAACGCAATGTGTATCGTTATCTTCTGCGAATGGCTTATTTCCATTATGAGGCGTCCAACATATTTGGCTCCAGTTGTGCCTCTGTCACGAAATCACCACTAACTCGGCGTGATTTTAGTCGCTGAGACAGAGACGCGCATCTCGCATACGTTCAATGATCTACATTATGCGTCAAGTAGGGGTATCGGTCGACACTTGAAGAAGGCGTTGACAGAACTACAGCCTATGGAGACTGTCGTTTTTTAGTGTTAGTCCACCAACAGGACTTAAAATTTCATCACTCATCTAGCTTAACAGATCAGCCAGACTGAATTCAGTGTACGCAAGTAATATCAACTAATCAGGTGGAATTTCGTGTTTGGTTAATGGCTTAACGCCTCGTCGACGTTTGGCCATTAAAGGCGGGACATTTCATACTACACCAAGCGTGTTGGGTGAACGGTTAACGTACTGGCCTCGCATTCGGAAGGACGCGTGTTCCTATCTCAATCCGAGCATCCAGATTTGGGTTTTCCATGGTTTCACGAAATCACTCCAGGTGAATGTCGGGATGCTTCCTTCAAAAGGCCATGGCCGAATTCCCTCCAGTTCAAAGTCTCAAGTCCCATCCCGCCTCTAATGACCTAGACAGTTCTGTGCATTCAAACAAACAGGAAACGTAACACTGAAAATAGTGCAGTCGAGTTTGATCACTGTCCCTATCCTGACATTAGAAATATACATTTTACGCTTACAACTGCACACCGCATCCGTAAGCCCAAAATGAGCTACTTAGTTTGACAAGATCTCAGAAATCATCCTATCACTACACATTTCATCTAGTACTCTAGAACAACACATTTATAAATAATAATTATTATTCACGAAAAACTAAACTGACTGAATTCTAGTAAACTACCTAGGATGGGGGCGATAAGCCTGACGGTATCTTTCTTCATACTACACCGAGAGTGTTGACGGAATGGTTAACGTTCTGGCCTCGCATTCGGGAGGATGCGGGTTCGAATCTCAATCCGAGCATCCAGATTTGGTTTTTCCATGGTTTCCCGAAATCATTCCAGGTGAATGCCGGGATGCTTCCTTCAAACGGCAATGGCCGATTTCTTTCTCGTTCAATGTGTCCACATATAGCGCAAAATTAAACTCACCGAATTCTAGTAAACTACCTTGGATGGGGACGTTAAGGCTGGTGGCATCTTTCGGAAGAGTAGAACTGAACGGGCCGCCATACGAGTTATTATTCACTTATCACGGAAAACTAAACTGATCGAATTCTAGTAAACTACAATGGATGGGGACGTTAAGCCTGGCGGAATCTTTCGGAAAAAGTGTCTATATCTTCTTTTGTCGATTTTTCTAATAGACATTTGGCCAGTCTTTTTTGGTACAGATATTTAATACTGTCTTCCTGCAATAGCCCAAGTTTTAAATTTTTGAAAACATTTCCTTCTATTTTGTGTCACTTTCCCTCCATCTTGTCCAAAGTACTAGTTTACTTATTAGAAGAAAGTGTTCTGTTTATACGCCAGTTTGTATTAAAAATCCTCGTGTCGTTCATTATAACATATTCAATTAAGGATCTCAGTCTTTGGCACTCAGTCTACATTTCCGAATCAATTTTTTTGGAATAAAAGTGTTCATAATACGGAATTTATTGTAGCTTCAAAATTCCCTCAATTTAATCCCATTCTTGTTAAGTCTATCCTCTCCAAAACTTCTAACCTTATTTTCAAATTCCTGATAGCCTTCTATGGCATTAAGATCTGCTGCTAAAATTAGATAGTCCGATCAATCTCCATCTGTAGGGTATGGTAACATACTTCTGTGTCACTCTCTATTTCTTCATCCGGCGTACCTGGCATATAGACCTACTAATTTAAAATATCCTCTCGGGACCTTAAATCGTATTCAAACTATCCTTTCATTTACATACTAGTACGATAGCTGTTTCCCACTTATGGTTTGACTTCAACGTATCGTCATTTTTCTCTTCTTTTTTTTTACAGTTTTATAGCTCGTCGACGGCGAGGTCTTTAAGCGAGAAAGGTGGGGCGAGGAACAACAAAACGGCAGAAATTCGGATATTGCCCGCAATCCCTGAACCATGGAGCCTACCTATATCGAGATGGTAGGGCCGGGAATCGAACCCGTATTTTCCAGAATGCCAGTGCTGGTTCATGGCTTCCAGTGAAGGCAACCAGCGGTAGAAAAACAATAATACACACTAAGTACTTACCTGGAGTAGACAAAACCTACGCGATTTCAGTTAAATAGTTCCTATGTGACTCTATACATTTACGATAACTTTCCAAAATTTGATGTGCATTTGATCGTATTTTAGTATTCCATCCATCAGAATGAGATATCGCATCAATAAAAAAAAAACTTATCAATATTAACTGTTACATTAGACGCTATATCTCATACCTAGAAGCTATCAGATATAAGAAACAATACAGACACACTTGCAAAACTCAACACTTTCATTATTCTGAAAAACCAGTTTTGAAGTATCCGATAACAAAGATAATGAGACACTTAACTGCACGGTGATAAAATACATTAATTGGATTTTTTGAACTTAATACATATTATGGCACCATCAAATCCTGATAAAAAAAAAACGGACTGCAGCTCCCAGCTTTATCAACTGTTTGACAGTTATATTCGGATAACACTTTGTTGCATATAGAACTACCGACTGAAGCTCTGCCATAGACACCGGTACAGGGCATCATGGGTGGAAGCAGCAGGTTGATGCAATACCTGGCTTCAACATCAGGTAGGTCCGCAGAACAGGACAGGTCAATTTCTGCATCTGGTACACAGTGCTGTAAAATATCACTGCATTGCTTTATTAATTTTCAAAAACATCTAGTATGTTACAGGATATCTGAACATTTTACAACATTGTTTAGAGCCTTGCCATCAACTTGTATTTTCATGTAGTGTTCAGAAGAGCGCACAGTTTATATTTTACGGAGACTCATTGATGAGCAGCTACGTTCAGGCCTGGCATTCGAGTTGAAATCCCCCTCCGGCCATACAGATTTAGACTTTACTCCAGGAGAATTCCGTGGTGTTTCTTTCAACAGTTCAACAGTCTAATGTCAAGTGAAACTTAACATTCCTGTGGCCGACTAAATTTATCGACGTTCTGTGTATGTAAATTTTCCCTATAAGAACAGAACATAAATTTTTTCATGACGAAATTTCCTGGCGTCACAAAATTCGTATTGGTGATATGAAGGCTGTCTAATAGCTGTAATCTGCCAGTTTAGAAACAAATTCATACGTTGGATGTGTCAGTATATACAGCACTGGGAATTACAAATAGCTCAGTTTATTATAAGTGCAACAGCGTACTGGCCAAACTGATTATGGTTTTGTAGTGGCTTTCCGTTGTCACTCAAATGAATGGTTGTGTTTCTCCGTTTTACGCCTCTATTGGCACACGTCACAAATACAGAATAATAGAAATTGTAATATTAAAAAGCATACGAGTTTTGGAGATAGAAAGCAACATTCACGGCACCAACTTAATTTATATCACACTTCATAAAATTAAACCAAAACAGTCATTGGTTCTGTTCTGAGTTACTGTTTGTCTGTTTACTGTGTTATTTTTTAGGTGAAATTTGGGGACCTCTCCATTTACAAAGTTTCTTCTGCGAATATCCGTTTCAGTTTCACCCACATAATAATGTGGAGACCAATACATGAAGCTTGACGTTTCGAACACATCGATTTGCGCTTACCTCAGCACAGTACTGATTTTTCTCGGTACTGTCTGTTTGTGTCATTTTAAGTTCTGGCTAGTAAATTTATAAACACCACCATGAAAAAACCAACAAGATACACTCACATACATTCTATGAGATAACACACATTATCACCAACAGTTGATTTTCTAAATACCTTTTTTCCAGTTAATTCAGGAGCGAGAAAACGATCAAAAATGATGCACTACTTCAATCTCAGAAACAAATAATATTAAAAACAGTACTTTAAAGTAAATCTGTTGAAGTTCTTCTAGAGAAGTACATTGATTTTCCAGACTACCAGACACCAACTATATAAAACTGAACATTTAATGTTCAGGAATCTTTTATTTCTTCGTCGAGTAGATTACTCTAAACAAATTTATTAACTGCATGTCTCTGCAGATGTTTAACAGTCTTGTAAACAGATCACTAATACCATTACAGCAAACTTTCGTGAACTCTTTATTCCCGAAAAAATCATTTATCTCAAAGTTATAATTATGTCAAATACCGATATTTGCGCAAAGTGACGGCCATCTTACTTACCAAATGCATATTTGTTAAGGTCATTCCGCAATGTAGACAGGACTGGAAGCCACTAATTGCTTTAGTAATCATAGCCAATACAAAAGGAATAAATTTATCCGTCGGCCAAATGGAACAGAGCCGATAATAACCGACGATTAGATGATCTAAACCACATCAAGAGACTCACGTATAGAGAAAAGCAGTAAGTTCACGTGCCGCCATTTTATCACAGCCATTCGTGATAATGGACCTACGTGACAAGAACAGTAGCTTTCCTCTTACCACATACCAAGGAATTTTTTCGTAATTATTTTACTTTGGTACTTGTCGAAAAACGAGTTCTGAATAGAGTTTACGAAAATTTAAATGTTAATCAGACCACTTTATGGCTGTAGAAAGCTGTCAGCTAAGTGACAGATCACTCCAAAATGTCACTTGTTTCTTTCCTCCCTACCGGAAGCTTTTTCATATTGCTTTTACAAAGCCGCCGTGAACAACGCTCCCCACTCATGGAATTTTGTCACGTAACTTGATTACAGGAAATATTTTTGTGCATATTAGCTGAATACAAACACAACAATGTCAAGTAGTACATTAGAATAACAGAAATCCTTTTCAAACCACGAAACTTTGTAACTCGTTACTTTTTCTTTTTATCTTGATGTTAGACATTTATTTCCCTTGCTTTTTGGCGTCTGCAACGGTAAAACATTTTATCTCCTCCATAAATTCCGCTTATTTTCTTTCTCTACTTGTTGTTTTTCACTTTTTCGATTGCAGTTGCTAATAACTAGAATCAGATGAATTATTGCCTAATATATAATGATCACGAGTCATCATGTAGTAACGTATAGTGACAGCATTTCCATCAACAATTTAACCCAGAACAATACTCTATGAGTATGCTGGGGAAGTTTCTCCTCAAGATGTTTGGTGACTGCCTTTTTCGTAACACACGTTGTTAGTTTATGCACAGTGGTTTTTATATTTCAGGACGCATTGTTTGCAGTTGAAAAAAATGCTCACCTGCATACAAACATAGATGTACCGTTCATCGAAACTACTATCGCTCTTCGATTTGGTGTCTATAAAGTCACAACTAGGGATTGCAATCCAGCAAAGCGGGATCCCGCATCATTAGACAGTTTGGCGAATCCCGCACAAAATTAAGCGGATCCACAATCCACAAAGTCCGGCGGAAACGTGAATCAGTCTGCGTGATTAGCTGTCCCACTCGGTCTCTATCGGATGTTTTGCACTGTCTGCCTATACCCTTGCAGTTGGCATTTGACGCGTGTGAACAAACGTTTGTTTTTGTCAACCTTCGTCATTCGTTAGTAAATTAATAAACTTTTACGTATTCATTTTCGAGTACACATTTCTGTAATTTGAGTTATCTTGCGTAATTAGTAAGATTCTCTAACTATGTAATTATTTTTTATGTGTCGCAAACGTTATCTGAACTACACAGTTACAGATTTTTATTCACGGTTTCATTATTCCCATTTTCTGTATTTGCAGATAAAATTATTGTGACAATTTCCTTATTTGCAGCTGAAAATTTGATTATTCGTTGATAGGAAACTAATGTTATTGAAATTTTAAAGATTGCATACCTATTTATTTAGCAGCTATCAAATGGCAATTGTATATCCTGTGACTTTTGGCCGCTGCCTCAATGTGTTTCTTTGACGAAAGCCGCCTGCTTATCATGTAGGTAGGAATGGAGGGGAGACCAGGTGTCGCTTAAACTGTGAAGCAGCCTGTCTCCGGAGCCGCCATTTTCGTGAGTTCAAAACATTGGTCTGTTTTTCTTAAATTTAAATGTTTGTAGTTTATATCAATTAGGGTATTTATAAATGTGAATCCATAAGACTTCATTTTTAGTAATGCGATGATTAAAAACGAAGAAATTCTTCCGTTTTGTGTACATTCCTTGTGTTTCTTGACCCTACAAATATTGCGACCTCCTACCCCACCGCTCTCCACTCGGCGTCACGTCGTTGTATGGAGGAGGTCCCTTACGTGGTCTCCTCTCTTTTCTTTGCTCCATGCTGCTTACATGTGCCGCTCAGGCTATCGATTAATTCCTCTTCTCCTTGTTATTATTTCGACTAAAGGCAAAAAAGTTATAATGAAGTATTCACGGGTGTATCGACGAATTGTGTTGTAGGAACACCATACTTTGTCAGCTGCCTCCGTCGTCTCCATCACGTGTGAAATTTCGTGTTTTTACAATGAAATCCGGAGATACAACCAATGAAAACTTCACCGCAATCATTCGCCGAGAAAGTCTCCTTTCTTACTAAAAAGTAATAATTTCCACTCTAAAAACGTCGCTACGCCACATAAGTAATACTGAAATACTTGACAGTTTAAGTGTTGGTGAGCAGTTTCTTTTAATAACATTGAATCAACTGTAAGATCAATCAAGGAATCAGGAGATATTATAATAAGGAATCCCATAAACATAATTTTTAAAAAAAAGGCCAAGTCTCGTGCTTGTGCAGTGACAAAAAGTTATGAGATCTTGTTCTGAGCCAAGTCTACACTTTACAGAGTATATTCACTTTGTGAAATGGAATACTTTCTCTCGGTGTTATGGAACGTTTATTTAGAATTTAAAAAAAACTCTGGTAACAAGGCCATTAAGCAAACCATGTTTTTAAACTTATGTGATGTATTGTAAGGCACATAATGACCTAACACTGAATATTTTTCATTTTTTATTATTTATTTAAAAATTGGCTTAGATTAAAAAATAAAAATGTAAAACCTCTAAATGTACAAGCTAGAAAGTTTTAATGTCATTTTGCCAATTAAAATATTGTTAACTGTTAATTTTTATCATTTAACATTAAAATGTATTTATTAATTTAATTATTGTTTAATTTATTAACGTTTTAGGTAACTATGTTTTAAATATATGCGTTAAAAAACTGTTTGCGCCAATCCCGCACGGATCCCGCGGGATTGAAAACAATGCGGGATTGCAATCCTTTGTCACAACTTAAGGATTATTCACAATGAGTGGCGTGTAAATAGGGAAACAACTTTATTAATAAATCATGTGCAGGAATTTTAAAGAGTTGTGTTTGATTATGTAAACTACGGCAGGTCGTTTCGCAGTTCGGATTCCACGTTAAACTGTAGGTCCCATTGAAAAGAAACTGGTCATCCAACTTTTGACACAATGATCTAGTATGCCTCCTTCTGGAGGATCCAACCAACCTTCGGGCTGTAGACTAAGTTGGTTTTACAGTTTTTTCAAAGAAATCTAGAAACACCGAAAACTATGCGACCGAAGGTGATTTGAATCAAAATTCTTCCAAAAGACAGGACCGAATGTTAATAGTTCATCCATTAGGCTCAGTAAGCCAAGTCCCACCGAAAAATCATCTCTTACTTAACTTAGAGGAACTGTAATAGCATAACTGATTACACAAACTCCCAATCAACAATTCTTCTTTTCGCAAGTAAAACTGGTACATATAAGCGTTAAGGAGGTAAGGTGGGATGAATTTTATTCTCACAGTAATGTGTTTTCTGAGAAGTAAGTAGCAGCGACATATAATAAAAGTGCAATAAGATTGTATAAGTTCTCCTCAGCAAATTCTCCATACCTCGGTTTGTCTATTACGTACAGCGATTATTATTAAACGACGTAAACTTTCGTAAGTGCTGCTGTATGCAGTAACAGAATAATTCACCTTTCTTTTAATCTGTAGAGCAGATTCGATTGGTACCCTATGTAGAAGATTGAAAAGCTTAGTAATTTTTTAGAGCTTACAATAAGTTACATGTGCAAGTGTTGCTATAATGTCTTGGCAGAATAAGTCCATAAATCATCACATAGTCAACGCTGAGGGAGACAAGTCGCCATTCGTCTGCAACCGCGTAATGACTCAAATCCGTTCTACCGTGTTATTCCACTTGCGCAAAACAATGTACGCGGTTCTCATTCTCAGTAGTTTCCATCTTTATTACAGACACTAAGCGAGTTTCCGTAGTACCTGAGATAATTAAAAGAAATTTTCCCGCTTTCCATCTCATAAAGAGTAGGTACTTTACACTATTGGAGAATGAAAAGACACATTTACATAAAGCTTAAACTTTTAGAGAATGTGAGATACAGACTGCCCTCCTAAGATCAGATTATCCTTAATGAGAAATCAGTTAACCGCGGGACGAAAGGAGGGTTTTCAGCGCACGATGGTCCCAAATTTTAAGCTCAGTATCGCTGCACAGTAACGTAAAGAAACAAACTGCTGGCCCCAAATTTGGCAAATACCTTTTAATGAGATATTAACTTGAATTGAATTTCTTATTATTTTTATTATTATTATTCTATTCTACACTATGGGCTTGAAATTACTCCTCCAATTTACTTTCGCAATTTATGAATTTTTATTTTAAATTCCTCCAGCGTTTTTGGCAAATTATACATCACGTTCTGTGGTAATTTATTCCAATCCGTGACACCTTTAACCACATTTTTTTTCCAACTCCCTTATGCATGAAATCTAGGACCAGCTTGTGCTCATGGTCATATTTTCCTTTCCGTGCGCTATACTGATTCTTCTACCAATATCATTCCAAGCCTCATCACCAACATACCCCTTCAACACCTCCGTCAGTCTCTTCACCCACTTCCTGCCTTCCAATTACTTCAAATACAGCTCCTTTATCAAATCAGTTACTGACTTTGTCCTGCGATAATTTCCACAAGCAAATCAAGCTGCTCTCCTTAGGACACCCAGAAACTTCCCTATTAGAAACCCAAAACGTGGATCCGAATTCCCTTACTTTACTGGTACATTTTTTCATCACCATCTCCAACAAATGAAGGATTTTGTAACCTTTTCCTACCACCTTCCCAATGTGTCCTGCCAGTTAAGTTTACTATCAAATGTTGTTCCAAGTTATTTACACTTCATGCTTTGAACAAGCAATTCTGACCCCACCCTATAAACATTATCAACCTTTAGTTTTTTACCTGTTTACCTAATAATCTGACTCTTCTTGGCATTTATCTTCATACCATGTTGACCTACCAAATTAAATATTTTGCCCAGGTCACCGTGCAGCTGTTCCCTTTTTGATCACATTATATACCACGAATGTCATTCGCAAATAGCCAAACTTCTGACTGTAATCCATTAACGGTCTCTTAAAACACTACACGAAGCTCAAATTAAAATCAAATATTGCAGTTGATTTAATTTGTTTTTGTATTATCAAGTACTTGTTTAAAAATAAAATGTTTTCCTTTTAATTAACACCTCTACCGATAAGAAACGATTTGAATAACTTTGAAAACAACTTACGCGAATATCGGTAAAAGGTACTGTAACACGCTAATTGGGATATATGTGTGTAGCTTAAAGTTCGTCTTAGCAGTTGTGCAGCTACACTTCTTAACACTATGTTCAAAGCTTTCCTCTACTACTTATTACTTTTTTAATTAAAGGTTCGTTTGCCGTTCGGTCGCCAGTCGGTAAGCTTTGCTAATTGGGTCAGCTACTTTAATTACAGTCGCAGAAGATGAGTTAAGCTACTGAGAAACACACACACACATGATAGTTTTCACTGATTTATTCTTTTGAAACTACATAGGCCAACAGCAAGCCACCAGACAATAAAACTAATCTCCTTCGTCACCGAAAAGTTGCAGATTCAAGTACAGTTAAAGCTGAATGAACAGTGAGTACAAGTCCCGCAATTACTTAACAAACAGTCGCCGTGGTGCAACTCTGTAGCAGATTACCAAACACAGTTTATATTCACTCACGTCTCGCAGAACAACTTTCACAGTTCGACATATACCTCAGCTCACATTACACCGTGTCCTTTACTACGGAACATACATTAAGCGGCAGTATAACATATACGCGGCACACACGCATACGGCCGTAGCCCGTCCACTCCCGCCGGTTGTTCCGTACTCCACACTCGACAATCCCCGACTCTTCCACCGTGCGCTAGGCGATCGCCCAACGCCAAAGACATTATATATCTCTCCGATCACACTCTCAACTCAAAATATATCCGTAACGTTCACGGTTACGTTACAGTACATTGCTGTAAATATTTTCTGAAAATTGTCTTTTGCGAAGCAGTAGTATATTACACATAGATAAGTAAATTGATGATAGAGGTATGTATAATTTGTGATGGTTTTAAACAGACCACAATTCTGAAATTGTTCCGCTATTCCAAGAAAGGAATGTTTATGAACTAGCTAACAATCTAAGTGCAGTTCTTATATCATCAAAAATCCCATTTTCGATACTATTGAATTATCTTGGTGATCAACTGTTTATCTAAGTTCCTGAATGATAATTGCTATTCTTTTCTGTCTTTAGTGTCCTGGAAGCCACTGCGTGTACTTGAAACGTTGGTAATCTTATTTGTTTTGAAAATTTATTATAACATGAGGGAGAGCCGCCCTGTTACAGTCGAACTTGGAACGTAAAATGTCATAAGTTATCAGACTCGGCTTAAAAACAGTCATCTCGTTAAAAGCTGAAATGCACGTAGGAAAAGAAAACAATGCAAATTTTGCCTCTCATATTAGAGAGCGTTTTGTTTATTTGCTTCTCTTTTTGCATCCTTCGTGTGACATTGATTCATATCATGGTTTCAATTGGTTCAACCATCTTCTATTTTTTATTTATCTCATTCCGGAACTTTTTAACAACTAGTTTTCCATCGAATCAATTTGTTTATTAGCTTTCATATTTGCTTTATTTTTCCACTAAGCAACTTAATTCCTGTTTTCACAGAAAAGCTTAAGCCATTGTCCTATAATCTGTGACACAAGGGTTTTTTTCCGTTACTATTCCTCAATCCTTTTTATTATTATTATTTTTAATATTATTAACCGTGACGTCTGCACAGTACCTTAATATTTTTCTTATTCTGGGTTTATTTATTTTTACTTGGGTCTCAATGCTAACTTTCTTAATACTTTGTTGTTTCACGTTCCCATTTTGGAGTCACTTTTGATTATCAGTTAATTATATTCATAAGTAATTATATTGGCTGACTTATTAAATAATTTTGCCTGCTGGAACCCTTGATTTTATTCAAATGTTGACAAGTTTGGAAACACCGCAGTTACATTCAATAAATCGATGTAGGTATCTGTCTTTTAGTAAGTAATAATTCTATCGGAAAAAATATCGGTTATTTTAGAAACACCACTTTCACATTTGTATGGCAAAAACTTATTACTTATACATTTGATAGTTCAGCGGCAACCTTCTTGACTGTTTTGTAATTAGGAGATTTATCTGTCATCAGTCCAATTTTTAGATGTTCCGTTTATTGGAGGCATGGTTTATTTGATGTTCTCATATCTGCAAAAGTATTAAACAAGAAAAGTGTTATTACTGGGTTGCGGTAACACATGTTATTCTTACGGTCTCGCAGCGTGCCTGGCCTACCTGGGGTACGGTATGTTCTCCGGTTGGCCGTCACCAGTACTGGCTATCTTGGAAGAGGACGGGTCTCCAATTCCCATCGACGACGGCGAGGGCTCGTGGATAGCCTCCATCAGCTCACTGACTCAGCTGACGACCATACTGTGCGTGCCATTCACCGTGGACCTGATAGGTCGCAAGAAGCTGCTGCTGGCCACTGCCGCGCCCTTCCTCGCCAACTGGCTGCTGATCGCATTCGCTAACTCGTACGGAATGCTGTTGTCCGCTCGGATCGTGGGCAGCCTGGGAGCCGGGGTGCTCATCACAGTGTGTCCCATGTACCTCTCCGAGATAGCTGAGGCCGACATCAGGGGAGCACTGGGCACGGTGCACCAGGTGCTCTACAACGCCGGCACCTTGGCCATCTACTGCATCGCGCCATACGTCTCCCTCGCTTCTTCAGCAGCCGTCTCGGCCGCGGTGGTGTTATTGTTCTTTGCGACTTTCGTCTGGATGCCCGACTCGCCGTACTTCTACATGGTCAGAGGCAGGGAAGATGAGGGCATTGACACGCTACTCAAACTCAGAGGTAAGAAAGATCGAGCTGACATGAAGTGGGAGATTGACATGATGAAGAGAGCGGTGGAGAAAAAAGAGGAAACTAAAGGAAAGTTCAAGGACATGTTGCTGCAGCGAGTACACCGGAGGACTTTCCTGCTGATGTTGGGAATAGGCGTACTGCAAGTGTTGACAGGTTCCTCGACATTGCTGGTCTACTCCACCATCATATTCGAGAAAAGCGGCAGCGGCCTCGACTCCAACATGTGTTCCATAATCTTGGCAGCAGTACAGATGCTGATGAGTATGGTCTGCTCCACACTGGTCGACAGGGTAGGGCGACGTCCACTTATGATCGGAACGTTTTTCGGCTGCTCTGTATCCATGGCAGTAGAGGGCGTCTATTTCTTCTTCGAGGAAGTGTACGGAGAGGTGCCTTCGGAGTTTGACTGGGTTCCACTTTTCGCTCTGGTAGCTTTTCAGGTAAGCAATCTCGATTTTTTATAGATTTACAGCGAACTGTGTAGCATCTTTTCTATCATTGTAACTGCATGGACTTTACCATGGTCTCTTTCAACACTGTTATCTTAGACAACTACTCTCCATGGTATAATAAGAATTTATTAAGTAACTTGATTTTACGGAAAATAAAGAACTCATCAATTTGCTTTTGAAGTATGGTCTACGAATTCACTACAATTTACATCTGCTAATAACTTTCTATACATGCCTTATTTATATATGTTTGTAGAAGTTGTTCATGGTACTCCAATTGTATGTCGGTTAGCAAAAATAACGATTATAAAGATGCTGGCATGTTCAATTTCCCACCATTACACTTTCCAGATGTATCATTCAATGGTACCCCTGCTCTCCTAATATCTTTCATAAACCTATCTTTGCTGTCATTTATTCCATGTTAGTTGTCTCAAGTGTTCTCTTCTGCCTTGCTGTCTCTTAATACTGTCATGTCCTCTTCTTATCAACTTTTCAATTCGTCTCACCTCCCCATTACAATTTGTAGGTTCTTTGCTATTTTTTATTTTGTTTTGGGATCAACATTTCTTCTTGTTATCTCTTTAAATTCTTCCTACCTTCTCTCCACTGTACTACTACTCTCCTTTCATATACTAAACATTTCACTGAATTAACTTTTTAATCCTGAGACGTGCCTTTTTATAATTGTAACTATAACTACTTTCAGTTATGACAACAGATTTACTGAAGCATCTAATATCCATCAGAACTGCTTACCTTTGTAATCAGAGACTCCGCCAAATTACGTCAGGCTTTAATAGAAAGATATCAAACATGTTATGAGCTCTGGGCAACGAATTTTGTGAACCCTCCTTTCCTCACCAACGCATTTTCAATCATCAGTTACCTCGTGTTATCCCTCCCAGTTAACAACTGGTAAATTTAAATTCCCACCAATAACGACCATTTTGCGCTCATCTCTGAACTTGGAATATGATTTTAATTTCTCCATAAGATCCTCATCTACGTCATTCATCCTCCAACTACTGCAAATAGCCAAGATACTAATGATTATTTGCATTAACCCAGGACCTACCGCACTATAGCTATGATCTACGTTCATCAGGGAAGTGTAGTAGTCTCTGCTAACCAATATAAATAACCTTTCACCAATTGATCTTCTGTCCCCGCGGTAACCGTCGGTGAAAACCTCACATTCTAGAACTTCTTCCTTCAACCAAGACTCTACCCCTATGGCCTGTGCTTCTCTCTTAAGTTACCAAACTTTATTGCTTTCTTCATTATACTGCAATTACTCACTAGTAACATTCTGACAATTGGCTTTGTCATATCCTCAACATCATTCATTATACTCCTTGTTGTGACCCCCCCCCTCCCAAAACATCTTTTAGCCTTTTACAAGTTTCAACTATTTCGTTAGGAGTTATGATTTCTCCATCTTGAGCCTATATTCAGGATAAATTTGGTCATTTGGTCATCTTGTTTATCTCCACTCAAAAGCGTCTCCAATTAAAAAAAAAAAAAGAGGCACAGTCCTGACCACACCATAACTGAAAAGGGCTCCCTTACGGCTTTATCTCACAACCCCCGCCCTCCCCCCAAAAAAAAACCTTTCTGTTTAGCTGTATGCCATGCATAGTGAAACCTTATCTATCAATGATTGGTGTCCACAGGAACAACACATATGACAGAACCTAACTCCCACAGCTAGAGTCAACTGTGAAAGATTATGGCGACTAAAGACCTTCATGAGGTCCAACCTGGTACGCTGTGCCTTCTTCGACATCTTCTGCCAGGTCACTCACTCACTTATAACTCGCATGTCTATCATTCCCCGCATCCTCTTCTCCCCCCCCCCCCCCCCAAAATCACACTATCCACTTTAATGAAGTCTATCCTATATTCTCTACCACTTAACAAAAAAACTTATGATCTAGAACTCTACGCTTTACTTCTACGCCTCTATTCCTTTAAGGCTGCTGCACCTTATTCTCTCCTACAACTAAATAGTGCTCTTCCTCCCACGACTTTCGTAACGGGTCAAACCTGCTTCTCCTCACATTCCTAAAGCGTTTGGCACCTTCTTCCTGTTTATCCTCTCTGCCTTTTACAACAAGTTGCCAGTTCTCAACAATGTTTTACTCCCACCACATTTAATGCACAATTTTTCCTTTCTCTCACTATAAGCTGAACCTGAAGGGTTCCCAACAGTCTCAACCTGATGCGTCCTGACAAACCTTGAAACTGGGGTGAATAATGAAATGAGGGGATAATGTGTCACGACTCATTCATCACCTTTTATATAATGTTGTTTATAAAATGCATATCTAAACCTAATTAGAAGAAGACCTCTGAAGTTATTTCATATGTTTTCTGAGATGTGTTAACAATCTGCTAGAAACCTCATCGTACCTACCAGAGTTCATGTTTTAAAAAATTTCCTTTGGAGATGACAATGATATATTAACACTCAAAAGTTTCGTTTCAAATGAAAAATTTAAATGCTTTGACTGAAATTTATCGAGCTTCTTATCACTGGGTTACCAGCTGCATATAAAAATGTTCATTAAAAATTTCAGCGGTTAGGGGATTATCTTGTGCCATTGTATTTTCTGTTTATATTTTATTAATCGTCAAATTACTTTTAACTAGATAAATTGAAACATCTCACCATTCCCTACACACATAACTCCTTTATCATATCTGAGCTATATACTGAATTAAACTCAACATATCAATGTTTAGGTGCTGTCTGTGTGGACAAGGAATATTAGGATTTTTTAAAAAAATATCTGATTCATTAATATTAACAAATGTATCATGTGTCATTTACACTGGTACTCCCATATTTCCGTACAGTAAATTAATTTCGTTGTTAAACATCCTCTGTATTATAATTATTCACAATATTTATTTTCTTTTATACCACTTATCGAATTTTGCCACTAAAGTAAAAGAAGAATGACCTATCAACTATAACTACCAATATGTCTTGGTAAATCCAGTTTTTATGCATATTTCAACCTGATAGTAGATTACCTTAGCATTTGGAGATTTGCAATTGCAGCCTATCACTATTGGAAACTACTAGAAAGAACTTCTTTTAACTTCAGGAATGGGTTTTGTACCTGTCATCGCAATTAGTCTTTTGGAGCTATGATTAATGATTCTTAAACTTTCTTGATTGGCTACTAGAACACAGGATGTTTGCTTTAAAGCAGTGGTTCCCAGCGGGGGCGGTACCACCCACGGAAGATCGTAGGGGCCGTTGAGGACCAGCCGGCGCCCCCTGTTTTCCAGTATTACATTCTGCTTTAAGGGCTTCATCAAAGAAGTTTGTAATGGCATTCCTATCATCACATGTAGCCAAAATAGGATTTAGTGTAGTCAGCAATTTATTAGTTAAGAAAAGAAACACATAGTCAATAGTGGAACGCAGCGGTTTAAGATTGATGATAACAAATATGGCAGCAAACATCGGAAAATTAGAGAAATTACACTAAGAAACCTGTCCTTGTTTTTATATATATGATATTATACAGTATTCATCCAATTACTGGTGCAAAAAAGTGGGTTACGAGCTAAAAATTTGTAGCACCATCGGTTCAATTATTACAAGAAAGGAGTCGGAGAATTATTATTATTATTATTATTATTATTCCCTGAGAAGGGGAGCTGTGAGCAATTTTTTCCTAAAAGGAACGTTAGACCGAATACGATGGGAAACCTATGCTCTAAAAGGTAATAATCATATGTTTTTTGATTCTTGGTTTGAATTACTGCCGCTACATTTCTTCTAATACAAGTCAAATTAAGAAGAGATGTTTGTGCTTTACAACTGGGGTCAATTATCAAAAACGATTAGTCACATTTATCGCAACACCTGCCTGTTTGATACGAATGTAGTTTCACCTTTCTGGTACGAGGCTGTGATACATCAGTTTGATCGAGAAGAGAGTTCGTTGTAAATTTGCGGCTGATCCCGTTCATCCCAACATTTATATTACCAGAATGCTGCCGGATTGCTTAAATGTTCTATTAGTTTCAGTCCTAAATTTTTTTTCTTTCTTAGAAGAAGGTATCACTCGTAAACAAGGGTGTCACTACAACATGGATAACGAAAATTATAAGGATATTGGAAAAGCGTCATTGTTGTGTAATAATTTTGCCGAAACCGAAAATGGATTGCTTGTACGAAATTCTAAATATTAGACTCCATTACACAATTAAGTTTGGTCATTTTGTGTATTACAATGTTTATGCTATTATTTTATCCATTCTACGTTAACAATCCACAAATGTTGTAATCCACATATACTGCTGTTATTGAGTTAGGTTTGGGACAGCGTTTCCATTATGCTGGAAGTTGTTATTTGTACTGTTCAAGATTATACAAGTATAAAGTATTGTATTACATAAACGACGTACAGTTTCGAAAAGTAATTTTTTTCCATGTTTCAGGTATTTTATTGGACAGGCGTGGGCACAGTGATATCCGCAATAACAGGTGAAATATACCACGTTTCTGTGAAAGGCCTTGCTACGTCAATAACGAACGTCGTCAACGGATTAGGAGGTTTCTTGCTGAAGAAGATGTTCCAAATTGTGATCGATTCTATTGGCGCGTACAGTGCCTTCTGGGGGTTCGCCTCTTTCTGCATGATCGGGGCCTTCTACTGCTTCCTCCTGCTGCCGGAGACGAAGAACAAAACATTTGCCGAGATAAATGACGAGATGGACGCGAGAACCGCTACTGGGTTAATAGTTGTTTTTCGAAAGAGAAGCCTCACGGCTGCCCAGGGCTTGGAGAAACAGTAACGAAGTAAGAAGAGAACATCACACAGATTAATTTGATCACAAAATAGATTGTCTCCACGGATAATAATGCTAGCGAGAAATGGCGATTCTGGAAAGCCATGTGTTTGTGTTTATCCATATTTTCAGTATTACTTGATCTGAATGTCGCAAGACGAAGAAGGGACTTTTATACATTTTATTTAACGAAGAGTACGGGCTATGCTATGGAAAAAGCCGTTTGTTGTTGAAACAGCTTCGTTTTAGAAATAAAGGTGTTCGCTTAAGAGCCTGTCTCCTGTCATAGGAACTGGACACGGGTTAACTGGTTCCAAACCCTTTGGTGGGAGGACTATACTTGTACCGATGAATGAGAGATTGTGAAGCACATTTTCTATTCACCAGTTTGTGTTATAAACGTCTAGGTTAATTCCAGTCTTTCAGCAGTACAAACAAAGCAAGGGAATACGACTCTGTTGGTTGTGATACAGGCGCTGAGCTTGTTGGTGAGCAGGCCAGAGTGAATTTATACCGGGTTTCAACCTGTCCCATCTTTCTTCTCTCGTGTACTTAACTTTATGTACTGCACTTTAACAATCATCAGTCATCTACACATATAGCAAAATCTACCGTACTGGGATAGAAAATTAACCGTCATAGATTCTGAGAAGACTGTTGTAATGCGAAAACATTTTCCATGCTAATCACCTAAGCTCGGGAAAGCAGGTGTGACAAAAATCATTTAGGGTATAACTGGTGCCAAAGAAAAAACCACGACACAGCGAAAAGAAAGTTATAAAACACAGAAAGCGATCATTGTAATGGCATTTAACCAATCCAACAAAGAACAAGTATATTATATAACCGAAAGATTCAGTGGGCAAAGGGGTACAAAGAGTTTTGACAAAAAGAAAAATTTAAGTAAATGCGCCTGCTCCGATATTTAGATAACAATGTAATTTAGGCAACAGTGTCAAATTATAAAGATTTAATAAAGTAATTTCTGGCTATTCTAAATCATCATCAAATTAAATGTATTCCACGCTAAAACTAACAAGAAAAACTGAGCAAGGATATGAAGAATTGATTGTTGATAATGAGATGGGAACTAGCTGTTAATAACTCAATTCTCACATCAGTTAATAACTTGGTTATTGGTATCTTGCTGCATAGATAATAATTATAACTGCGTTTTCATAGCTCACTATTTATATAGCGCAACGCTCACTTACAGGACTAACCAACTGTGGTTCGTTGAATGGACAAACCCACTATTAGCATTCACTTAAATGGATGTCTGATAAACACGATATATCCGCTGCTACATATCTGTATACTGTGTATACACTAAAACTAATCAGTACATGAATGATGATTGTGAGGAGTTTCTGATCGTAACAGTTAACCAGATCAATTTGCTTGACTCAGCAGAAAGTGTCGCATCTCACTTGTCCGGTGTGTCTTCCTCAAGTGTTACTATTTTGATGTTACTTTTATGTTTTGTACATATCGAGGCAAATTGAATTGTAATTTGACTGTGCTGGTATTATTAATTCGCTTTTCTGCAAGTCAGAAGTCCCAACACAAACCATTATGTATCTCTTATGCTATTAACCGTTTTCCACTTATCCTTACATATGTTCCTCTTTAGACAGTAAAATTGTTAAACAGAAAGCCAGCCTCTGGAAAAAATAAGTTTTCGAAAACAGAATAAACGTTAATTTTCACTAACCACTGATACTGACAAATCAGCATGTCCGTTTATTTAATGTAATCACAAAAACAACTTATGGCAAGATCACAGGCAGCTTCCAATTATGAGATCATGTTATCATGTAAACTGCAAGTAGGATATTACTGTAATGAATGTTATCCTCCGTTACGGGAAAGTTAATTTCTGTTTAAATATTGGATTAACAACAGCTTTATTGCAGGAAACCATAAAATACATCGCTGGCAATTTAGTATACAGAGTTTTATAAATTTTAAAATCTATTAAAAAGTGAGTTTATTAATAAAACAACCTCACAGCCAGAAGTCTTTCACTGCGACAGCAAACCTCAACTTCATTCAGCCGATTGCTGTCGCTTACAACTGTTACTGCCAAGTAGCAGGTATATTTTAGTAGACAATATTTTCGTCAAATTAATGACAGGTTATCAAATAAATTTCCAAAGCGATAGGAACTAAGAGGTTTCAAAATTGAAATCATCTTATCTATAAAGAGATAGTGAGCTCACAAATATGAAGAACCACTGCCTGAAACTCTATGGTTACCAAGGCTAAAACAAAAATCTCACACAGATCAAAGCTTGTAAGACACTGATACACAGTGCTTGTTAAAAGACGCCTTTGAAGGTTTAGTTTGTGGGAAGAGAATAAGAGGAAAAAGAAGATGCAAAATTACAGATAACATCAAGGAAAACGGCAAATACATGGACGTTAAGAGAAAGGCGGAAGACAGAAGAGCATGGAGAGCAGCCAAGTGAAAACCTGGCCTAGGTGAGAACACTGATTATGATGATTGCTCAGTTTCAGAAGACAGCTCAATAAATGAGAAAATTCGTAAGGATCATGAAATACAAATATTGCACAAACTTTCTGTTTTCTGTGGTTTTTCTTCAAACCTGAAAGCAATTGGAACCTAGTTTGCTGCTAAGGGTGGCTGGCTTGTAAGGTCCCTGACTCGCTTGGTTAGGGTACCTGTATCTGAACACAGTATGGTGTGAGACTTATGGACAGCCGGTAAGTCACGTTAGTGTGCTGAGAAGAGGGCAAGTGCGGAGAAAAGTTATAAGTACCCTCATCCATTCTTTTTTTGCTCAAACGATTTTTTAAACACAAATAGCCTGGTATACCTCTAGAATCGATAGAGAGAAGTTCAATGTCATTTCTACAACAAATTATCTTCACGTCATCAAGTTCTAGTGTTTTCTCATTATTCACACAAAAGAATAAAACATACACACGGTTCAGTAAGAGAAACAGTAACAATAAATAGTAATTTGTATGTATAGAACGGAGAAACTTTTCTACACCAGGTATATACCTCCGTCCATATAAAATATGTTGATTAACATTGCATTTGTTTGTTTGAGAGTAACTGCCAAATTAATTTTTAATAGAAATGGCTTCAACGGCAAAAAGTTCTTAGTGGTATTTCGACAGCTGCGGCTTATTACATCATTTTCCATTTAAAGTTTATAAGAACTTATCGGTACATGGGACAGCTTTCTCTTTTTGCTCACCGAGTTTGTGTTGCGTACTAAGCAATTTATTTCCTCTACAAATTTCTAGTATCGCAAATAGCAGACCATTTCTCTACTTAATATTGTTGTTTCTGTTACCACTGGGAATAATTCTTGTGGAGATATTATTGATCATCATGTGAAGAGAAAGAACTTGATTCGGTACGAATTCGTCACATAAGTGGCATTAAAATTTTAATTTTATTACCTGCAAAAAGGCAAGAAAATTATACTCTGGGAAAAAAACACGTTTTTACAGCAAATTTTTTCAACTTCCAAGGAACCATTAATTACATACACGTCGTCGAACATTTTTGAAAATTTTACTTGTTTTGTAAATGTTTATGGCAGTCACCAATAGTCTCTAAATTGTGAACAAAATTACGGTCGATTTCACGTTTTATTTTTTTAGGTATATTTATAATTAATGTATTCTTGTAAGCTTGGATGAATTTCTACTTATATCAGCTTAACAAAAAACATTGTACACTGATTACTTCTTGAACGAATATTTCATATTGCTTGTGTAGCTCTGTTTTGGTAACGTACCAGGGAAAAATAACATACAGATGGAGCTTTTTATCAGTAAACAGAGGATCACACTTTATGGACACTTGGTACGAATTAGTGTATAAAGACAATCAGCAAGATCACAGTGTCTATCTACAGTGTTGCAAGCAGGCGTCAATTCTAACTATCAGTTTTAATTTCGAAAAATATCCTAAAAATAGTAGGCCTACTTACCTTCTGAAACACGAGGATTTGCTCATTAAATTGATAAGTCAGTAATGAAATAACTTTTTTTCTACTCCACCCATCAGACAACATCAGACAAATGACAAAAATAAGCTAAAAAAATCCTGATAGTGAAAAAAACTGGTATCAGGTGAACTTTATACACAAAATACAAAAGTGGGTTAGGCAAAATAATAAAATGTTGTCTTGTGTAAAATTTTGACGCTGAATAACTTCCGTGGTAATTGTTCATTTGAAAACTTCTAGCAATAAAATCTTTAAAATAATTCTAGTAACATAAACAACATCTTAAAATAATCCATCTTGTTGTTTCACAATTTACACTCCTGGAAATTGAAATAAGAACACCGTGAATTCACTGTCCTAGGAATGGAAAACTTTATATACACATTCCTGGGGTCAGATACAACACATGATCACACAGACAGAACCATAGGCACATAGACACAGGCAACAGAGCATGCACAATGTCGGCACTAGTACCGTGTATATCCTCCTTTCGCAGCAATGCAGGCTGCAATTCTCCCATGGAGACGATCGTAGAGGTGCTGGATGTAGTCTTGTGGAACGGCATGCCAAGCCATTTCCACCTGGCGCCTCAGCTGGACCAGCGTTCGTGCTGGACGTGCAGACCGCGTGAGACGACGTTTCATCCAGTCCCAAACATGCTCAATGGGGGACAGATCCGGAGATCTCGCTGGTCAGGGTAGTTGACTTACACCTTCTAGAACACGTTGGGTGGCACGGGATACATGTGGACGTGCATTGTCCTGTTGGAACAGCATGTTCCCTTGCCGGTCTAGGAATGGTAGAACGATGGGTTCGATGACGGTTTGAATGTACCGTGCACTGTTGTTCAGTGTCCCCTCGACGATCACCAGAGGTGTACGGCCAGTGTAGGAGATCGCTCCCCACACCATGATGAGCGCCCTTTAACGGCCAACACTGCTGTTCCTGGTGTGTCCGCTGTGCCGTGCGTTTTATCATTGCTTGTACAGCCCTCTCGTAGTGTCCGGAGCAAGTATGGTGGGTCTTACACACTGGCGTCAATGTGTTCTTATTTCAATTTCCAGGAGTGTATTTGGGGGAAAGATGGCGCACATGAACCGCGCTTAGCACAGACTAGCCGAACGGTTCATGTACGAAGAAACAAAATATTTCCATTACCTCCAAGAAAAATTCGGTCTGCTACTTGCCTCAGTGTTAATGTTACTACACTATACAATGAGATATATATGACAAAATCCACACTTAATCTTTAAGAAACAATCGAAACAGCACAACAGAAAATATTATAACAAACATACAATACCAGTGACACTTTGGAAAGGTTTATGAGTAAAACCGCAAGCCTCTGCTGTCAGTGCATGTAATTGAGTGAAGTTAATTTATATCTTGGTGGCTTTGTTAGGTGTAAGATTCCTAAAGAGCTAGAAAATATTTGTTACGACTACTTTAGTTTGGCTCCTAATGTCCAGATATGCGAATATTACTTCAGTTTATTTATGTACTTCATGTATGTTTCTGTTCGTCATCACCCAACCTTAACGTGATCAAAATGGCGAAATAAACCGAACGCTTACAGAGAGCTTCGTATCAAAAACTGGCAGCATGTCGCTCTGTTGCCGGCACAAGTTATGGAGAAAGAAAAGACTTCGTGTTATACTGCACCAGATAACGTTAGCCAAATTCAGCTTTTTTGTTTATTTAACAAGTGCTGTATTGAATATTTAATGAAAACTTAAAAGCACTCGTTGCATTTAGAGATAGTAATCGGAAACTAGAACAAATATTTTTCCATCGACTTTAGTCAACTGTGTTCCACTTCATGACATTTTTTCTTCCTTTTTTCTTGCCACTATTTCTCCATCATTTCACTGAGTTTGTTCTTTTTACTTCTTCTCTAAGCACCTCTTCTTTCTTTACATTCTTTGGAACTCCTCCACGTTAATCGACGTGATCTTGTCGAAGAGTTCTTTTTATATATTCAGTTTTATTACTTTCGTTTTGCTCCATTGAACCAATAAATTTTTGTATTAAAATGATTTTGCTGTTTATATTTCTATAATAATTGGAACCAACTGTCCGTAAAATGCGGTCCTTGGTTTACTGACAAAAAGCTCCATCTGTATGTTATTTTCTCCCGCACGTTACGCCAGACGTGCACGAGAGAGCACAGGTAAAAATCTTATATTGCATTGCATGCAAACGTTGGTTGGTTGGTGTTGTGGAGATTTTATTCGGTTAGTTTAATTTCCGTTTAACTTTCATTTACATAATAAATCAGTTACGAAATATTGTCTGATTACGCAGCAACACAAAGGACTTAAATTTCATGAAGACTTTTGTAGAAAGTTTATTTTCAAGCTTCACATTACGTTGTGTTAAGTTTTCATTTGTAATGTCCTCTTCTGCGGAAAATTACGAACGCCATTCTTATCTTAGAGGATCTTATCTATATTTATTATCCTTCTAATAATTTGCCTGATCATGTTCTTCGTGACAGGGAAAAACGTATAATATGTGCAACGACTCTGATAGTAAAAATAAACAAGCGCTTTTCTAGAAGAACCTCCAAATTTATAAATGTGTCATTATAACTTAACATAGCAAAACATAAAAGCAATTTTATTGGTTAAAAATGCAATTGTATATTAATAACGTATCACTACCACGATTTCGTAAACAGTCCACCTTTTATTTAGTTCCAACAACTTTTCGTAACAGTAAATAATGTTTAAAATAAAAATTCAGTTCGAAATATGATTTAGACACATTATTTTTATATATCAAGACTTAAGTCAATGTATCAAACGTATGAATGTATTAATGTTAGGCCGATTTAGTTCAAATGAAGAAAAAGAACACCTAAGATACTGTTTAGTTATAAAGGTACAACAAAAGCATGCAGATACAGTTATGGCGTCAAAACTTTTCTCCCAAGTCAAGATACAACATACACCAAAGTGCAAAAGTCACAGAATACCTTAAAGACCCAGTTTTGACCGTCGTCGGCAGTCCCCCCAAC
>JARYHS010013630.1:345962076-346060536 GCA_031002005.1 Vandiemenella viatica
CGGAGCCACATGTACTTATTAAATCGTTTTGCACTCTGTGTGATGTATATTTCGCTTTTCCACAATAGTTTTGCATATAATCCGCCAACACTTTGTCCCCCGCACTTACTCTAAACAAAAGTAAATCCTGAAAGTTTTCTTCACTTGAATTCTTTCCTCTGATGGATATGTGATGAGTGCCACAGAAAATTAAAGTAGCAAGAATTGATTTCAGTTTTTTTCTGTTTGTATTTACAAGCTCCGTGATCCCACTATTTAACTGTTCGATCACGTTTTTCTTTCTCATTTCTAAGGATTCACAAAAACTTTTAGCCTTACTCGTAGATTCTAGATGCCAACTGCTCTTTTCATGGCCTCGAGCATCTTCATGAAAATGTTTGTAGTCTTGATGAGCCTTTATCACGAAAGCACCAAATATTCCTCTTTTTAAAACAGGTTTGAAAAGACTACAAAACTTACAAAGGCCCCCCTTCAACTTGGGCGAGTATATTAGCCATGAGTACTTTTGTAGCCAAGTTTTTTGAAAAGGCCTTTTGATAGTTTTTTTCTCATCAATGTCCTTTTTGAAATCATAAATCATATTTAGAGCACGTATGTTTGTTATTAATTGATACCTGACTTCGTCTGACACTGAATCATTTATGTATTAACCTAAATCAAAGCTGTGATTAACTGTTAATGAACTACTAACGAACTCTGGATTGTTAACGGTGGAAACTGAAGCGGGCGGGTTGACGTCATCCAAGTCAGTAGCATCAGGAGTAATGATATCAGCGGACTCAGGGCTAATGGTGGAAGGACATTGTTGCAACGTGAAGTCAGGAGTCGGTGTTGAGAATTTAGAAGTAGTTGTGGGACGCACTTTCGAAGGTATTGGATCTGGAACTTTTAATGAGTCATCGAGGTTCCTTTTCTGTGTAGCAGTATCACCTTTTTTTTTCAAAGAAATTCCTGATATCCATCCCTGAAATAAATATTTCTGACTCGATTAGGTCAGAACGAGTGAGCTACTATTTTGCGAGATCAATGTGACAGTATACTCACCAAATATTGAGAGAAAAGATGAAGCCTGATACTGGCAATGAATAAACACGGTGGTATTGCCGGTTGAGGGTCGACAGGGGCAGGATCAAGGTTGTGACGATGTCTCTTCCTTTCTTCAAACCACTGAATAACGACTTCTGGGACATATGGCAATGTCGGCGTATATTGTATATATCCACTGGGTGCCTCATGTCGACTGCGAGCGCGACGTACAACATAAAATGTGCGTTTCCTAGCTTAGCGGGAAGGTATAATAATATTGCTTGATTGGTGGTTGATTTGAACCAGCATTATACGGCTAAACTAGCGAGTAAATACTGTATTATTATATATCAGATTGACTAAAAGAATAAATAAAAGATAGTCGCTTGAATAAAACAAAATAAATAAAGCAGTTAATGTTGTAACCGTGAACACTATATATATTCCCCGAGAACTAGGGGGGGGGCGCACCCCCCACCCCCCTGCCCCCGGGCATGGGCGCCTAAGCGGCCAATTCTCAAACCACAAACGCGACTAACATATACCGGGTAGAGAGACCATTGATGAACCAATAACTGATTCAAAAAAAACTTGAAGTCGAGTTTTTTAATGTTTTTTGGGCACCGTGCTTATATCTATGAAATAAAGATTTCAACAGATGCAAGATTTTTCTGTCACGTGGAATTTCTTGTTTAACATAAACAAAAATCAAAATAAAGAAGAACAAATGTGACAATGTTCTTTACTGCAAAAAAAAAGTTAACGGTCAATTTTATATCTGATATTGATGGAAATTTGTTGTGCAATCAAATTTTAGGTCTACAACACCATCTCGAAGACAGTCTGGCAACACCTATCGAAACATAAAACTTTAGAATATCAACAAGCACAATCTTCAAGAGTTGTATCCCAACATCTGGATATCGCTGCGTATTCTGTTAACAATACCTGTGACGGTTGCAAGAGGCGATCGCAGTTTTTCTAATCCAAAACTGATAAAAACGTACTTGCAATGTCTTAAACAAGATTAACTAGTTTGGCGTCGCTGTCTATTGAAAATCAAGTTGCAGAAAACCTAGATTTCGCGAGTCTTATCAGAGAGTTTGCCGACAAAAAAGCTATAAAAATAATGTTTTAGTCGTTTTTTTAATTTTCGTTTTTCATTAAATGTTTCGTGACTAACTGCAGAAAATATAGGTACATTTTTTAGAGAATGAATTGTTAAATATGTTAATAATAATAATAAACACATGTTTGTTGTATTCTATTAATTCAGTAAAATTCAATATAAGTCTTTCAAATTATAATAAAAAATAAAGGGCGCCAAATGCGTGACTCGCCCGGGGCGCCTAGATGGTTAAGGCCGGCTCTGGACATTGTTTAATATTCCTCTTTAGGAGTCTTGAACAAATATTTTTACAAAGGGAGTAAACTGGACATATTAAAAACAAAGCAGATTGTTTTAGTTAGTTAGAAAAAATAATGTCAAGTTATTACAGCATGGGATTTCTGCTACAGTACAAAATACACTGATATATTTCATGAATTAGACACCTATGCACCAAGCCCAACTCAAAACTATTTAGCTTTTTAAGCAGGTATCTGCGCTGAAACAGTGTTCACAAAAAGTTTAAACAATTGAAGGTGCTATGGAAAGTTCTCTGCTATACCACATACGGTAATGTACTAAAATCTGATGATCATTATCAGTTAATAGTGCCATTTGTATGGAAAGAAAGACAGTTGGGACAGTAGTTTCAATGCCCATTGTGACTCTGTGATATTCAAAATTCGAGTGAATAAGAGAAAAAAGTATACTACCAGAATTCCTTAGTAATTAAAATGACACACAGCGAAGATGCGACGCCTACAAACATTAAGAGTGCTGGTTAAAAATTTAAAAGTTGTTTCAGTAATGAATTTTACGAAATAGACACTTCATCTCATCAAGTTAGCTGGTAGGTTCCTCTCTTCTATGTCAAATAGAGAAGTTAAAATTAATTTTGAAAGAAATAAAACAAGAACCAAAGTAAATGGTGTTTATATCTTGCTATGCGGAAATAGTAGTATGTGGAATCAACATCAGAGAAAACAAGTACGCACTTGAGCACCATTAAAAGTATTAAAAGAAAGTTACAGAGATCCATGTGCCACAGAACTACGACATCTCTGAGGTATCTCACTTTTCAGACATCGGGAAATCACCGAGGTCTTCAACTTCCTTGGTCAGTTATTTTAAGGTTATTGACATCTGAAAAGTTCTTTCGGTATCAAATATAATCGTGTGTAATCGTAAGTTTTCCCGGCGGATCTGATGCATGAAGATTTCTCGGGCCTGCAGCCGGGTCAATTGATAGCAGATATAATCGTTCTTTTAAAGGGGTGCAAAATTAAGTGCTACACTCAATGAAACGAAAATTGTATGCAAGATGATATTCGACCAGAACAGCGACCTTGTTGGAATAGGTTCCTCACATATTATGATTAAATGGAGGGTATCAAGAAGTACCGCTAGCTTGGTTTAATGTAACCAGTAAAATAGTTTTTAGGTGTGAATTGTTACGGGCTCGAGGCACCTCATCATTTGGAACCTACGTTACCAGTCACAGGGTGAAGGTTACATGCCATACCCAATCCCAAACCTATTCGTTATGCATATGGAGCATATTGATATGGCTGTAAGTATGGTTGCAACAATATATCCATCGACCGATAATATCGATAATTTCGGACTTAAAATATCGATATTTTTACAGGGTCGATTCTATAATATCTATATGATTCAGTGAAATATCGAAAGCTGCAAACAGCTTAGTACAAAAAATTCAGATGAATGGATGTGTAGCAGTTGCCAAACTTGACTGTGCTAAACCCTCGTTTATCTCGACAACAAAATCAATAAAGTCTTTTCCTACTTTGTGGTGCCACTACGTTTCGTGCACCTTATTCGTTCCTCATTCATTTACGTTTACTGTTTGGTTATTCAATTTATTGCGTTACGCTCGCGTTCGTTGGTTCTTGTTTCTCTCTACGACGTATTACAATATTCTAAAGGTGGTAACAAATATGACCACGTAACCGATAAAATTGCTTATTTTATCAGTGTTGGTAACAGACTTTTTAATGCGATTGAAGGCAAAGGTTTGAAGTATTCAATGAAGCACATAGCATCGTTATACAAAGTTCCTTCTGGCGGATCTATCAAAAAAAGTTGATAAGAAATACGAAAAAATTTCAAAAGTTGTGAAGGTGAAGGTGAAGCTGAAAAGTGTGAAGCACTTTTCTATTATGTATATCTGGTCTAGAGATATTTGGAGATTACACTACATTTTTTGCGGCAAAATGAATTAAAACCAATCACGATTGCAATACGTGTTGGATTAAAATTGTAACTAATCATTTACTCAAAGTAGTTTCGTCGGTTTCTTCTGAACGCCTCTCCTCAAAGGCAGACAAAGGCAGGAGACACAGTCACTCAAACTAGGAGTAGACTTCATGGGAAAAGGTTAAGCAAACTACTGTTTTCAGGATCTGTTGACGCTGAATATTTTAAGATCTATTTTTTCAATAAACTGCCTCAAAATACATGGGTATTTCTGATTTCTAATATAATATATACGAATATCAGAAAATATCGTTATTATGGGCTTGTTCATGCTACTGTTAACAATAGTTGTGAAAAAATCGTGAAACTTCATGTAAGTGATAATGCAAAGATTTTTAAAATATATGTGGTCGACGACAAGCAACTCATACCAGTGATGTCTTAAAGAGCGTGCAGTGGCAGAAAATACTTTTAGACAATAGAGCATCTAAGTTATCGCACAACCCTAAAATTTTATTTAAAAAAATATAAAACCCAGAAAAATGGTGAAAATTGTGAGAAACAACATAAAATGTATACATTTTAAAAAAAGAAGTAAATTCCACACGAAATATACACAATTCATCACTCGTTTTTGAGTCGGAAGAAAGAGTCATGCTTGTAACACTGATTAACTCCGAAACACCCTGTACGGCACTCATGTACTTATCTTTTTTCTCTTAAGTAATAAGGGAAGTGAAATCTCCACCATCCATGATCCCTTTTCTCGACGAGACTTTCAGATTCAGTCTTGAAGTGACCTGTTTCAAATGTTTCGTCCAAACATCTTGGCGAACATATTGCTAATACTTCATTTTTCGAACTTTCAGCTCCAGTCGATGGCGGATCAGGTTTACATTCAAATATTATTAACAATCCTGGTGTCCTACAATAACTTAACATCTGCGATATACTGTCTAATATAACAATTCTTATACCAACAACTCTTGAAAAGTAAACTCTTATTGTCTTAAGACCTGGTGACGGAGTTTCGATTTCCACGACCTCGGCCTCTGTCGTGGCTGTAGCTAGAGTTTAACATAGAACAGAAATCACCGAGGACCATGTGTACTTCATATTTCGTATGATCAAGCACAGCTTTTTTAAATTCCTGAGAATAGAACACAGGATCCTGAATTAACATCCTATCGATGACCTGTTTGAAAATACAGAATGGTTGGTGGGAAAATTAGTTTTTATTCACCAATGAAGGCTCGAACTAAGGATCTCCCGACTGCGTAGCCTAAAACATTGTAACTTATTCCCTCTTCGGAGTAATCTGTGATGCTGCTATTAAATATGGAATTGAAACATTATGGATTATGAGTTTATATTAATTAAATCAGTTTAATTAAGTAAAACTTTTAGATCAAATGCCGGCGTGTGTAGACAATCGACTTAACATTTAGAGGAGTACATTGTGAATTCTTCTAAACATGTTGTTTTAGTAAAAACAAAAATTGTATTTTGATCCGATTATGATTCAAAGGTTCGGTTCTTACAGAGGCTGGACAGCTTTCAACATAGCCATTTATGAAGAGGATTGTGGGTTCAACATTTATCATAGGCTCTTATGGAGAACGTTGCTGGACCAAGCAGGTTAGATCTTGCCTGTCGAAGCCCCCTGCCCACCAGGTGTAGGAGGCGTGGCAAGCTGTCGTATTGTCATTAATAAGTCTTTTGTTACTATGGTGAAGCTGTAAAATAGGTTAATACCAAATACAAGCGAATCATAAACCTGTTGACACCAGTAGTAGCTGCTAGGAGTGGTGGAGGGATGAAGTAGGGGATCAGCGCGTGTCACACCAAGGCGGTGGGCGCCGTACCCTTCTACTGTCATATGGATGCCGGTTCATTGTCAGGCAGATTTCAACGTGCCTGGCTGAGAACTGCTGTTCTCGCACTACTGACAAATTTCAGCCTAAAGTGAATACAACCTAAAGAGGAATATTTTTCAGCTGCCATGATCTAATCGTGGGCATGGTCCCAACGCCTAACAACTGAATCTTGTCTTCTCTGTTATATGTCTCCCAAACTAAAAACAAATCACACCAAAAGCGTTTACTTTAGTGTTAAGATCATCAAAACCAGCTGAGGAACATATTATTGTGGGGGCGCCAAGAAATCTCGACACAAAGAAGTCATCGCTATAGTCACCTTTGCACCACAACCCCAAGAACGGTTCTCCTTATCGCGAGCCACAGGAAGTTGAGGTCTCTCGCTCACCGCACACGGGGAACCTTGGCGATTCGACGCCAGCAGCAATCAATAGACGAGAGTATCAGCGATGCGGTAAAACGTCATTACGTAAGTATTTAAGGCGCTCTTCACACCCAGAACGATCCTTATCAGTAAAGACAGAAGAATTTAATGTGTCGTTCTTCTCAGAGTTCCAACTTGAGTCACATTTTCAACACATAATTCAGATCAATAAAGTATTTGCGATGTTTTCATTGCTCTAATAAATGGCATTTTTCTCAAAATTTTATCCCTGTCCAATCGCCATTACTTTATTTTTACCAGTCTGTTAACGCTCTCTAATAGTTCATGACAAGAATCCCTTAACTTAAGGGCTAAGGGAGATTGATAGAGCCTATCCTGCATTGCAGGTTCTGCTTTACTTGACTTCATCTTCAATTTGTGTCGGTCTTGTGCATCTTCAAGTGAGGCATTTACTAGAAGCATATCCTCCCGCAAGGTATCTGGCCAGCACTTTCTGGGTCTCCTTCGCGTTTTCGGCTCTCCGGTCTTATATCGAGTGCTGTTCTCGCCAATGAGGTGTTATTATTACGTAGTATATTGCCGTACTATCGCAGACGACGCTCTCGCATTTTTTCAGAAATTGGAGCCATAAAAAATGCCACCTGAACGTTCTCATTCCTGATGCGGTCCAGTCTAGTGAGTCACTGTGGCCAGTGAATCATATTCATTTTGATGAGACGCAGCTGTTGTTCATGTCTTTTCGTGACTGGCCAACATTCGGTTTCATACCATGCCATTGGTCGAACGATGGTTCTGTAAACCTTTGATTTAAGTTACAGTGGCACCTTCCGGTCGCAAAGGACTCCTGTGACCCGACGCCACTTCATCCAGGCTGCGTTGACTCTGTTTCGGAGGTCTGGGAGTGTCTTACCATCTGAACAGATTACTGTTCCCAGGCATTTGAGCTCAGATGACACACGGAGTTCAACGGCGTCGATATTAACAGACCTATTATTTGGAACTACACACTTCATATACTCGGCCTTCCATACAGTAAGTCGCATGCTGTATTTATCGAGGGAAGTTTTCCATTGTTGGATTTTTTGTTCCAATTCTTGTCGAGACTTGCAGGCAACTATGATATCATCAGCACAGAGCAATGTTCACCGATGTGGTGTGAGTAGTTCTGCAACAATGGTGTCAAAGCAAGGGATAAACAGGAGTGGAAACAAAGCCGATCCCTGATGGCTATAGTCTCCGATGGCAAAATACTCAGAATTTCCTGCAGCACATCGAACAGATCTGGTGACATTATGATATAGCAGCTGTATCCATTTAATATATACCTTTGGAACCCTATGTTGTCTCAGTGCGTACCAGATTAGATCTCGAGGTACCCTATAGAATGCCTCTTCAAGATCTAAAAGAGCTATGTGCAGTTGTTTCCTCTTTTCAAGGTGCCTTTTCATCAACTAACTTCCTATTGATTAATATAATATCTCTTACTGTATTTCAGTACACGTCTGATTTTGATTAACACTACCCGGTATTAACAACTGAAATTTGATAAACGTAAATGAAATTTTGAGTTGATACTTCACATCCTCTGTAAATATTGAAATTAGCTTTATTTATTCACATGCAAAGGCCGAGGAGTTTATTTCATACATGACCACATTTAATAAAAGTGTCATAAAATAATGGTTCGGTGCAGTTATGTGAAATGGAGACAATCAGATAAGAAGCAAACAGAATCTGAATAAGATTAAGCCTCACCCTTTGCCAAAGAGCCTCGTGCGTAGCAGCATGCAGAAATCTTCGCTGTCGACGGCGACATCTGCCTCTATGGCAAGCTGGGAGCGTCCTGGGCCACTCTGCGGCTGCGCTCGGGGTCGGCCCGTCCCGAGGAGTCGCACTGAGCGGACCTCAGGGCTCCCCGCGCCCAGGCTCAGCTGGCGGAGCTCCACGCTCTCTGAAACACAGTGCGCCACCTCAACAACTTTCCAAGATCTACCGGCTATGGTGCCTGTCTCGGCATCAAATTTTTAACAAGACGGTCTTCCGTCACGTCTCCTGTCACATGTCGTAAATGACACAGAATCTCAAAGACAGAAAAGGTTGCACGAGGTGAAAAGATTCATTGACAACATCCTCAGATATTATGCTGCTAATATTTCATGTTTGAGTACATCAAATACCAGTTTCTCGTGTTACCATTAGAAACTAATTTGAATTACCTTAAAATTCAATGCAACTGTCAGTTTACTGGAAGAAGGCATCAGAGACGAATTACACTTTAGGAATGATATCCGTGGAGCAAGTATAACATAATGTGATTAGTAAAGCATGATAACTCATTAAATTGTTAATGTGTTTACCGTAAAATATTGTCATTTAGGAATTGAGTTTATCTTTTAAATCACTCTGCAGAAATTGCTATCAATCCTGTCCATACATTAATGCAAAGGTTTCCAAAACTAATGCTATTACGCCTCCCTTAAAAAAATCTAATCTTGGAGACTCCAACTTTTAATTATAAATTATATAAAATACAGGCACATTTTAAAATAGTCAAAAATGTATTTATATAAAAATAGGATAAACATCACTAGCAGAATGATAACCAGGATAATTAATTAATTTAATTGAATTGTGATCCGAGCACGCTTCGGTGGCATTTTTCCTTCATGGACCAATTTTTCCCCTTTCTTCGATCCGTCTACTTTTCCGCTCTATGAATTTTAATTCTTTCAGCAAAATTATTAATTATTTACCTTGGTAATTTATTTCCTTACCTACGATAGAAAATTTCTCACATCACTATGTCTGGAATCTAGTGCCAGCTTGTGGTCATGGCCATCTTTTCCCTTTCATGCAATACTCTGAATTCTTTCAACAATATTTTTCCACACATCATTACCAATATACTTCTTGTACATTCTCAACACTCTATTCACCCTCTTCCTGTCTTCTAATGAATACAATTCCAGCTCCATTACCATATTATCAATGCTGCTTGCCGCTTTGGATCTGAGGTTATCCTCTCTTTTCTCCGATGGCTGGATGAAAGGGTGGGCATGAGATATTAGCAGAGCTAACTATCTGAAGCATCGTAGAGATAGTTAATTGTGATTCTCTGGTTTAGAGCCATACTGAGGGGCTGAATCAGAGACTGCAACGTTTCTGTGGAGATCTTGGCTACAGATTTCTCGATCTTCGCCATAGAGTCGAGTTCTGGGGAGATATCCCTCAAATAGATCACGTGTGCTCTACACACGTGAATCGGCTACTCGAGCAGCATGGGCTGTGTGGAGGTGCACTGTGAGATCTTTTAGACAGAGGGAGAAATATCCGGAGCACGAAATACAATTACGGACAATCAGGAAAATTACAACACCGCGTGGTAGGAGGATCTTAAGAGAACCTCGACAGTTAGAAACTGCCGTAGTTAATTGTAGAAGCGTTTTTAACAAACATACCGTTCGTAGGTTCAGCTTGTGCCTCCCTCCTGGCCGCTACATCAGTGCTAGGATCTGTCATCGGGGGTACCCGAGCCAGGCCCACCAACCCCCTCGAGAACCAAAACCAGCAGACTACCTTGCCACCCAGCAGCCACCCCACCGCGGAATTACGCTCTTACAAACTACCCGCCATTACAGCAGGGACGGTGAGGCAAGGCGCCTTTCGCCACCCCTTATGGGAGCCCACGGGAACCGCGCGGAGGCGGCTCCCACCACGAACCAGGCCGAACACCCTTCCAAAACCTTGCCGTATAGCAAATGCCTCTCTGCGGTTCCTACACTAAACACCCAGCGGGTGGGAGGAAGCCATAGCGACCGGGAGCCGCGCAAGAAGACCCCCCAGCATATCAAACGTATCGTCCCTGAATAAGCGGCTTCCCACACTAGGGGGTTGCTCCTAGTACGCTTTCCCCTGCACCCGCCTGTCACTTGCGTCAAGTGCGAGCACAGGTTCCCACGCACCAGTCCCAGCTCCACAGAAAACCGTCGCAGCGCACGATCCCGTTGCAGAGGCCCGAGGGTCCCCACAAAGTTCACAAGGTGTATGCTGTCCCACCCCTGGCTGGCCAATGCGCTACCGGTTCACACCTATGTAGTGAACCTACTATGGCAACATAGAGACATGCTCCCACTAGCAGGGATGCGATTCTGAGCCCTAGGGCCCGAACCCAGAGGCGGCAAGCCGCAACCAAGAATGGCCCCCGAGACCGTGGTACTGGCCCCTTCATTCGACTCCGGGGTCTATGCTGCGCTGACAGCAGGGGTGCACTACGCCCCTGGGGTGGTTGGTCTTCGTTCACCAGGACACCCCCAACACCGGAGCAGTCAGGGCAAGGTGGCTCACTGCACTTGAGCTGCGGCCAACACCGTAGTGCGCCGTAATGCAGCTTGACTACCCACAAGCCTTCCGTCCAGCAGGGGACGCTATCCCCTCTGAACCCCCAGAAACCGGGAGCGACGGGACTGTGGACGCCGGGCATGAGTCCCGGGGGCGACAGAGGCAGAAACAACCACCTCCTATAATCGCCCCATACAAGGACCCAATTCCGACGCCCAGCAATATCCCCTCTCTTCGTAGACGCAATAGTTACAAGACCAAGACTAGCGGTTTCAAAGTTTGCCACTCATCACAGTTCAGAAAAAATTCTTTACAGACAGCTCCAGCTCAATCAACACACCACATCCTCCAGAGGGAGAAAAATTTTCCCCTATGCCCTAATTTGCACCTATAAAGAGACAAGAAAGGCATCGGAGGGGGGGGGGGGGGCTCGGGACCCTCGGGTTCGCCAGACCCGTCATCTAGATCTCGCCGGAGAGAGGCCCAGACCCCCTGGGGGATTTGTAACAAACAGCCTGAACTTGAGAGCGTTATTAGTAGCACAGAAGCAGATATCGTAATCGATACAGAATGTTGGTTAAAACCGAAAATATGTACCGCAGAAATTTTTAACAATATTACGAACATTTTACTTAAGGCTAGATTACATTCTCATGGTGGTGATGTATTTATAATGTTTTAAACACTTTCCATGTATTGAAATAGACGTCGATACGGTATGTGAGATCAGATCGTTTAAACTCAATGTAGCCTAGACAAAATTTGTAATCCACATGATGCCGACGTAATTGTCGCCGACGCGGTAAGAAATAATGTAAATATTATCACTCGTATTTTTAAGGATCATGTTACAATACTAGAACTCTACGAGTTGATTTCAATCTGCATAATTTTGCTACTTATATCAGAACTATCAGAAATATTACAAAATTGATTGCCTCTGTTGATATCAGGGATAAGAATTCAGACATTTCTTTCCCAGAACTGGTGAAATAAAATTAAAAGTGTTTGATTTCTGTAGTCTGTAAAATTCTCAGTGTAGAATCTAAATTCATTTTAAGGTACACTATAATAACTGATACCAGATTATGAGCACCTGGTGTCAGTGTTTTCTTAACACCAACTTGTTAAAAAATCAGTCTTTCAATATAAACCTCAAACAAACCATTAAGGCATGTGGTGTTATTATCTTTCCACTATATACTACCCACCATATCGGAAACATTCAAACATTCATTAACTTCATTATGTTCACACAAAAAGATAAAATTTGGAACTATGATCTTATAAGCCCCAAGTATCGCAGGATACTACATTATACATACTTCATGCTATCTACATATGCCCAGGTAACAGAAAAACAGAAATTTTAGAAAAATTAACACGAAATTGACACAATGACCACTATCACCGCAAAAGTACGTAATAAAACTGATCGATTTGATTATTGGACTGTATGATAACTTATGAAAAGGAAGTTAAGCGGACTCTAGCACCACTGCTAACCGAAAATGTAAGACAAATTATTACCAAGTGTGATGTATTCAATCTATTACACAGACGTAATCCAACAGACTAAAACTATCGACTATATTAAAACCTGCGAAATCAAACTGCACAAAGCATAAGAAACACTGAACTTAATAACCCTAACAGGGTCATTCGCGTAAACCCAAGTCCTTTGGTCTTGTGGAATTAGTCGGAGCAATTACAGCTTCGAAATTCATGAACAATTAAACAAGCTTAACGTTCACTTCTTTACTCGGGCAGTTGAAATTGACCCCATTTAGAAGGTACAAGAAATAATTCACCAAAATCTGCTAGTAAACGACATTGAAAATTTTTATTTATTGCGTATTACCACACAGCAGTTGAGAAAAGCTATTTTATACATGAAATATTATGTAAAAGGTGAAATGAAATGGACGTGAGGATGTTTAGTAATATAACAGATTTAATAATGCTAGATTTTTAATTTTGCTGTAGTCACCGGAACATACACAAACGTTTGGAAGAGACATTAATTAAATCACTGTTAAAGAAAAGCGACCCCACTGAATCGTCGGATTAGCGAACTGTAAGCTTACTACCTACCATTTCAAAGGCTCTTGCATACATAGTTAAATAAATATTGCTCTTATCTTGAGCTACGTTCAACAAGCTAGGCAATTATCAGTCCGGATTTCTGAGAAACCACAGCATTATAACAGTAATAGACGACACATAATACTTGATATGAATATACTAAAAAAAGAGGTCTTTCTAGACTTTAGCAAGGATTGTGACACAACCGATCCTGGCAATCTCATATCAACATAATTTTTATCCATGGTACTGCTGATTCGTCCAAATCATGTTTAAGAACACTGTGCTGCGGATGTTACTAGAGTCAGATTGCCATGGGAGTCTGAAAATAGTGGTGCTTCCAGGGCTCATGCCTGGGATGACTACTATTTTCTATATATGTATACATAAAACAGTTCTTGCCAGCAACCTTGTTCAATTGAACTGTTAATGTACGGTCCTTTCTTAAAACGATCATTTAAGAGTTAAAAAATTGCCAGCGAGAAAAAAAATTATGAACTTAATTCTTCCGAATAGTCCCACTCCCATCGGCTGCTTGAAATAACTGAAATAAATAAATCCAACATATAGTTTTTGCATGAATCGCGTTCAGCTAAAAATGAATAATAATTTGTTGACACTTTCGTCTTAAATTTCTCAACTTTTTGACTTCTCTTCAAAATATAAGAAACCCTATTTTACCCCCAGTACTATGGGTATTTGAAAAGCCATCAAAATTGGACCTATAAATTTAGCGTGCAGATAGACCGACACAATTTTATTTTAAATGTACAGACTTTTCCCTAGTTACAGTTTTATTAACAGTATAGATCTATCATCTAAACGCTGACAACTTGCAGCTCTACATCACTGCAGCATCAAACGGCATAGCAATTACGATAAAACAAACAAAGGGTGTTACAATAAGAACGTAAGATTTGAATTTCAAATAAAACTTGATTTTCTGTAACAAAGTATTGATGTATTTAAGTATTATTGAAATATTTATAATGTATACATTTGGGAATTATGTTTGGAACAACACACTACTTTTGTGACACATGCGTAATCTTCCGGCAAAATTTTCAGTAACAGTTTTGCATAAATGTCCCATTATTTCGTTAGCACAGCTTTCAGTGTTGGTCTTTAATGCTTGGATTGTGATGAGCTTCTTGGATAAATCTGACACATCAGAAAACCCTACAAGAAAAAGTCGATAGGTGTTAAATTACAATATCGTGGCGGTCAATTCCTATCACCAAAACGGGAGATAACACGCGCAGGAAAAGATTCGTGCAATACCACGAATGTTGCACGGGCGGTATGGCAAGTACCACATTGCTGCGGAAACCACATGTCATCAAGAATTGTACCTTCCATTTGAGGCTCAAAGAACTTTGTTATGTTACGATAACATTCGCCATTTATCCATTTACCTGACTTAAAAAAATGGTCCGATAATTACCCCAGTCTACAATGCACACCATTATTGACACGTTGGGGATGTATTTGTTTCTCATGAACTATTCGTGGATTCTCTGAGTTCCAAATAGGACAATTTTGCATTAACGAATCCATCGAGGTGAGGATGGGCCTCATCGATGAAGATGATTTTCTTCAAAAAATTGGCATTCAGTTCTTGTTGTTGATTAATCCAATAGATGATCTCTCTTCGCTGAGCATGGACCATTCTTTAGACAAAACATATTGTTGTGAATGATGCATGGGATAAACAGCATTATTGCACCAACATCGCTGTAATATAATATTGGCAAAGCTTTTCACAAAAAGCCTCTCCTGTAAGTAAACGGTAAAGCAATTTTCATCCATTACAATGAAACCAAAGCAGCACTTGTTGCAGTGTTTCATACAGTATCTTAAATAGAGTCCACGGCTGACACTGTGTTATGTACAAAGGAAATATCTTCCCACTCCCATCAGTCAGATCGAAGTCAGTAAACAGATGAATAACATGATAAAATTATTATGTGGGACAAGAAATGGAAATAAGTACTTATTGACCGAGTAGATTCAGTGCAAGACAACTTGCGAAAGTTAGCATTTCAGCCAGGCTGCTTAAAGTTCCGCGATACTGGGCTTACGACCGGCATGAATTAAATCTTCTGGACCGACGAACCGGCAGCCATGAAATCGATTTTAAGGCAGTTTTCCATCATGACTAGCAGGCAGGTGAATGCAATGACATTCTGTCCTTTCCTTCTAAAAAGTACACGTTAAGAGAATAATACAAAATGTACCTTAAGAAAGGTACCCTAAGACAGATGGCAACTTATATTTCAAGATCTTACTTAGTTAAAAAATAAAAATAAAAGAAAGAAAAAGCTATGGCAGTCTGGCGTAGCAATACATCAGATACATGTTACTGAAGCCACAAATACGGCAAAATGCACATTCACTGAGAAGAAAATGAAGAGTTACGTGACGGGTACAACTCTAGGCAAGATGGTTCAGCTCACGTTTCGATTCGCCTCCTACCAAAAATCTTTACTGGTTAATTACAGGAGTAAAATAATCAGTTACTGTGGGATGAGACATTCGAATTTGTTAAGCAACCAGCATACTTGCAGATTTTTACCAATGATTGTCGAACTGTCTTCCTCTTCATTTTTAAAAGCTGGTCCACGAGTTTCCGAACAAGGTGTAAAAACATTGGATTTGAAACAACCACCGCAGTTGATCCGACGAGCCTCCTGACTTCATCGCACGTTACTCTGGCCTCTCGGGGCATCGACCCAGTGCAGCCCGGCTGGTGGTACCACGCAACGCAGGTGGTCCGGCACCTCCGCGTCGATAACTAGGCCACCCGCAGCACAGGAACAGAGTGCCTCCGCGCACAAAATCACACTCCGGAACTGCTTAGATTCTGTCTCTGAGTAGAAACCAAAACAGCAGCAATGGAGGAGAACGCAAAATAGGGAACAATAAAAAATCAGATACCATTTAGCACCAGCGAAAAATTTTTTAAAAAATTATAAAATAATTTTATTTAGGTCTGAAAATTTTTATATTCAGTTAATTCATAGTTCATCATAGGGTATTTTCGTTATTAATGGTAGCCCAAAATCAGTTTGATAAAGTCAGCTTTAATCTTTTAATTTCAATAGAAAATCATTGTCCAGGTGCATCATAAATGTGATAACTATTTGATACTAGCTGACCCGGCGAACTCTGTTCCGCCTTAGAGACAATAAATAAGCAGATTTTTTATTTTATTAATTTCAATTCTTTATTAGGAAATACAATTAAAAATAAGTATTTTAATGATTCTTTATTGTTCATGTATTTTGGTGCATAGGTTGCACTCTTCAGTTAAGTACCTTGTGATACGCGACATTTTTTGTTTTATTATCAGGCGCAAGAACAAACAACGCAGATGGTCTTCTGATCCGTGAACATGCCACATATAATTGACCATGGGAAAAACATGGATATTCCAGATTCAAACCACAAACTTTCAAGGATTGGCCTTGTGATTTGTTAATGGTCATGGTCAATGCAAGACGGATCGGAAATTGAAGTCTTTTAAACTCAAACGGCATTTCGGTTGGGATCATCGGGATCCTTGGAATGAGAACTTGCTCACCTTCGAATTTTCCTTTGAGTATCGCCGCGTAAATCACATTGTTCATCAATTTATTTACCACCAAACGCGTAACGTTGCACAGTTTTGGTTGGTTTATGTTTCGAAGCATGATTCCTACGGAGCGGCATTGTTAATGATAATTCAAAGAGAATACAAATTACTGATTATTATTGATTATTGTTTTCTGACAAAATATATAATTATCAAATTTTTTCAACCATACTTAACCATAGACAAAATTACGTTTAGCTGTCATTTGCGTTTTGTTATTCCAAGTCAGATGCGTTTTTGTTATACCACGTTTTATAGTGACTTGTATTCTCTTTGACGTTTTGTTATTCCAAGTCAGTTGCGTTTTTGTTATACCACGTTTTATAGTGACTTGTATTCTCTTTGATGTTTTATGTCACGTCACACGGGAACGCGGTCGAACGGGATAAAAAGTATCCTATGTCCGTCTCCTGGTTCTAATCTACCTCCGTACCAATTTTCAGCCAAATCGGTACAACCGTTCTTGGGTTATAAATAGTGTAACTAACACGACTTTCTTTTATATATATAGATTAAGCTTTTATGATTTTATAGACATTTAAAAAATTGTTTGTTTTTTCTTTAAGTGAAAATATTTTTCTGCATAGTAAACATTGTAAAATGACAACTTTCCTTCGCTAGTTTTGTACGCAAGAAAGTGGAGATCAACATAAAGGTAATAATGGCAATAATCTATCCTTTTCAAGCGAAAAGAATCTGCGCATCTGTTACACATGCAAACTTTATACTCATGTTTATCGCCTTATCCTGTTGTATAAACGTGCATATCTAGGGAGAAAATGAAAGAACAAAGTAGTATTTTCATAACTGATATCTTAGAAACCGTCACAGCCAGGATTGTTAATGGGGCTTTAGTGCGCGTAATTTTTGGCTCTAAGGTTTAATCAAATGGCGAAATGACCCTTTTTGGATTATTAATGGGAAGATTTAGAAAACTTGTAGATATTTCCAGTTTCATTAAGAAGACTTGAATGACATTTAGGATTTTCACATCTGTGCCCACTGAGTGTCCCGTTGGTGGCGTTCTCAAAGACTCCATACCGTTTCCCTGTAGCCCGCTTCAGGATTAGGTAACGACGCCTAGTTAACAGCAGATCACTGTTAGACTCATTAGAATGTTCTCATCATCCAGATGTACATCATTTTAAAATTTAATCCAAGAAAGTGATATTTAAACTATCGCTTTGAGCTTTGTGTCTTAGCGGTAAAGCTCCGACCTGGCATTTGGGAGAACGTGGTTTCAAATCCTCAGCCGGCCATCCTGATTTCAGTCTTCTAACGTTTCCCGAAAATACGCCATCGAAAGCTGGAATGGTTTCTTAAAAGTGCCACTTATGGCCGAATTCCTTTGAGATTCTTCTCTCCCGGCTTTAATGATCCCGAGATCGATAAGCTGTAAAGCAGAAAGGAAAAAACTATGGCATAAACCAAAAATAAAACAAACTTAGTTTTTAAACAGGCCCAAAAATACGAAAAATTTCATCTATTAACATTCTACGACCACAATGGTTTATGATATTCCGCAATATTAAGCATGAATTGTGTATTCTCATATTCTCAAAAAAAAAAAAAAAAAAAAAAAAAAAAAAAAAAAAAAAAAAAACAACGGCATATCTTGCTCGTCTGTACCATCAAGGTACTTTTACACTTGGGGAAACGGTGTCACAGTGGAGCTAACACTTTCGTTTTCATTCTGTTGTAAACTTACCATACTGTTTAGAATTAGTTCATGGAAATCTAGGTCTGACGCATACGTTTCTCTATCCAGAACCTCACCGCTGAAAGATTTGTATTTACAAAAGATTTATGGCATTACGAAAGGTCCTTCACAAAACTAATCAGTCATTTTGCCATTCTTAATGCCAAAAGAAGCATTTGTATGGCAAGGTCGTGAAGTGATAGATAAAATTGTTAGTGCAGAGCTTACTACTTGTCTGAACACTCAGCAGAACGGCTAGAAGATGCCGCTAAATAATCCTCTGTCACATCCACAACTGAGTATGATCATGGTAAAAAACAGTTAATATTAAGGACTGCATCACAGTCAGCCGAGAGATGACATAAAAACGAAATGGATTCGACTACGGACATCTTTCAACCCAGAGCATCACAGCGCCAGCGTTCTTACACATTCAAACGTTTAGTATTGGATCCTTTAGGAAAACTATGGAATTATTCAGCCATTTCAGCCTAATTCATTTTCCAAAGCTAAAATTATCTTTAAAAGTTTTACAGAGGGTAGTTGCGATTAAAGAGAACGTGCCTAGATAGCAATTCAAAAATAAAAATTAGTATTGCCTTTTTAAACATAGAATAAGTAATAGCAGCTGATAACATTAAGTCCACTCCTGTCTATTTTCATAGGAGCTAAGAAGCAAACAACTCCATCATAAACACCGTATACAAACTTCGTGCTTCTTATGTTCATGAGATAAATGTTTAAATTTTAGTGAAACAGTTTTTATTCGACATCATAGCTATGTTAGTAACAGCATATCCGATTTAAGAAACAAACGTAAATTAAAAATTGTCTACTTAAAATTTAAACATCTACCACACGAACAGTAGAAGCAAAGCATAAATACTTGAAACATGAGCAGATCTTTTAAAGAAAACCAGCAAAATCATTATTAATCGCAAGATTTTCAGATACAATGCACGAGATATACAGCATTTAGTTAAAATCACATGATCAAGTTTAGTCACTATCAACAACGATAGACTTTGTAAGCGCACTTATTTACAACACGTTACTACAATTTTTTGAGTATGTATCGAATAACATACAAGGTACTCGAGAGTATTCTTAGAATGAATGCATCCAGATGAAACAAAACAGGTGGAGATCCCATAGTCAGGAGTTTTTGTTCAGAAATTTGACTTCAATACAGATCCGTGCGTCAGGTGAAAAATATATAAAATGTAATAGGATATATTCAAGCTGCTAAAACTACAGTTTTCTCCATTATTATAGCTTTGTAACGTGGTAAATTGGTAGATTAAAAAAGACAATACCTTTTTGCTACTGACAAATATCAACACTGTTGAAAATTCTTCAACTGAATAGGGATCATGAACGAAAAGAGGAAATGATTGTATCTTTAAGTGTTATGTTCTTCAGAGAATGTAATAAATACTGAAGATTGTTAAACTTGTACATGGTGCTTCCTCACGCTGTAAAAGCTGACTTGACTGTAAGGTTTGAGATTATCTGTGGAGACAGCTTGGCATGCGTCTCGTACACGTAGCTTCCTAACTGCGCAGTTAGAGCCAAAGTGCGAGGCTGCACGTCTTTCTATGAGGCAACGCAAAAGCGCTCTGAATTGGTAAGGCACGTGTTCACTCAAGTTGATAATTACAATGATTTAACCACAAGTGCTCAGACACTCTCCAATACGTATGTAGATAGCAGACTGTTTAATTTCCAGACACTTCACGGCACATTTTAACATACTGATTAAGTAAACAGTATTCAGAGAAAGAAGCAATAATTCATTAATCCGTTGAGTTTAATCGAACTCGTCTGAATACCAATAGAACTTACTTCTGAGAGAGCAAATGTTATGATTTTTATTTGTTGGAAATGTATATCCAAAAAATTTGTTTCCAGAATCGCCTATACCTATGCATGTATAGCAGAACAACTACGCAGACAATATGCGACCGGCTTGGTGGGTGAGCGGTGTAAAGGTCATTTTGAAGACCATTACTATTTAGGGAATTATAGGAATATTCGGTCGTCAAGCTATTGGCAATCGTTGATCGTTGACATGCTGAGCACGCTCGAACAGTGACCAGCCAGGAATCTGCTTGCTAGCATTCAGCACCTAATTGTAGGTCAACCGAGGCGGCTTGGCAAGTACGAGCTATCAAGTAGTGTTTTTTACTGCCGGGCAATCGGCGAGAGAAGTCGAGCATACTTTGATAGCCACCTGTTAGGAGCCTGCCACCCTCCCATACCCGGGGCGACCATCTGCCTAACAATTAATTATTACAGTTTGCACTAAGAGATTCACTAACTTAGGGCTTAGACAAATTGGCGACAGTTAGAATCCACTTTGCGGCACGTTATCAACTGTATTATTCAGTCTTCGAGGCCAATAAACTGTTCCATTGCAAGTCTCGCCTTCTTTCATGTAGTAAGAACTTAAATCAGTTTCTAATCTTCGGTCTGTGGCCGTCAATCCACAGTGGTGTCAAGCATTAGCCCAAACAGTCCAATGGTAAGGATCTAGTGGAGCTGCCAGAAGATCAGAAAGACGCTTCGAGCAGAACTGGAATTCCCTAAGGTTAGTTCGTCAGCACACCTATCCACACACGCCCACTAGCCTTGGCCAAACAGCCCCTGACAGCGATAACGCTCTGGCCTCGCATTCGGAAGGACGTGGGTTCGAATCCCCGTCCGGGCATCCATATTTGGGTTTTTCACTCCAGGCAAAAGACCTTCAATAAGATCATGTCCAAATTCCTTCCGCTTCCTTGCGCCTTCCTTTCCCGCCTCTAATGAACTCGACGCCGACGAGACGTAAAGAAGTAAGAAAAAAAAAAAATAATAACAGCAACATGCAGCTGAGTAGAACAGGCGAACTGTGAGGATTCCATTTTTGGCAGAAAATGATCGCAGTTAGAAGAGCGCATCACCGTTTAATACTCACAACGATACACTTTGATTAATTTTCTGCTAACCAAGTCTCTAAACTTTTAAAAATTGCACGTAAGTAAAAATAAAATAAAATGGCACATTGAATTCATCTTGAACTTATCGAGATGCTCCACACTGTACAATCATTCGAAATAAGAAGAGAGACTTTATAAACTCAAATTTCTCTCTTATTAAGATCCTCCAAAGCGATCGTTTGCAGTCGAGAAGATCAGTTTCCTCCATAATTCTGCACCTGAACTTCAGTAACTTCCATAACAATAAGCTCAACAGAAGTTGTAGATTGACAGCATGTGTAAGTACAGTTTTTGACATGAATACAATTTCTCCGGTCCGTGTGTACGAGTGTCCTGAAAACTATCCATTTTGAAACTATGCAACGGAGGACGATGGGGAGAACGGCTTTCAGCAGAGAAAGCTTGAAAGGAACAAATATACGAGGTGTGTGAGAAAAGTAATGAGACTGATTTTTTACTTATCAAAGTTTTTTTTTCAAACAACAGTATTATCCCCTTCAAAAGTTGTTCCCTTGGGCAGCTATACCCCGGCGGAGTCGTTGTTTCCGCTCTTGGTAGCAGCGCTGAAAGGTTTCAACTGGTAGGACTGTTAACTGGTCGGTAACAGTCTTTTGAATGACGTCCTTTTAAGATATGTTTCAATTGCGGGAAAAGGAAAAAGTCACAAGGACTTAAATCAGGTGAATAAGGGGGTTGAGGAACAACAGGAATGCGTTTTGAGGTCAAAAATTTACTGAGTGAAAGAGCTGTGTGACACGGCGCATTGTCATGATGAAGCATCCACTTGTCTGCAATGTCTGGTCTCACACGAATCACTCTTTTCCTGAGCCTTTCAAGGACACCTTTTTAAAACACTTGGTTGACAGTTGGTCCTTGAGAAACAAATTCTTTATGCACAATACCGCTGTCAAAAAAGCAAATCAGCACTGTTTTGATCTTTGATTTGCTCATTCGACATTTTTTTAGGTCGAAGAGATGACGGAGTGTGCCACTCTTCGCTTTACAGCTTTGTTTCAGGATCGTACTCAGATATTCAGGATTCATCATCTGTGATCACGCGATTGAAGAATTATTGTTCATTGCCAATCCTCTCAAGTAGATCAACACACACGTTTCTTCGATTGTCCTTCGGTTCAGTTGTGAGGGTTTTTGGCACCATTTTGGCATAAACATTTCGCTTGTCCAAATCGTCTGTCAATATTTGATGTACGGCGAAAGTGTTTAAATTTAACTGTTCACCCATCATCTCTATCGTTAAACGACGGTCTGGTCTCACAAGAACCTTCACGCGTGCAACATTTTCGTCAGTTTTTGAAGTTGAAGGTTTCCCTGAGCGAGGTTGATCTTCACCGTGTTCTCGGCCTTCCAAAAATGATTTGTGTCAGCGGAAAACTTTTGCTTTTGATAAGGCCTGTTTCAACTTTTCAAAGGCCACACTCACCGATTACCAAAGTTTAACACAAAACTTAATTTCACAGCGTTGCTCTAAATTCCGAAGCTCCATTTTCGTAACTCACTGCAACACTAATGGCGCTTTGAAAAATAATGTGTTGGATGAACGGAGTTGAAACGCGGACTGAGCATGTGGAAGGGATGAACAAACCGATCTAGCACAGACCGGTAGATACACCGTTGCCAGATCGCTCGAAGTGTTACCAATCTCATAATTATTCACAGACACATCGTTTAAGACGTACCTTCGCATGGCGGGTGCAAGGGGACTCGATTAGTCAAGTAAGGAATCGTACGCAGAGTGTCACTGGAAGCATACTCCGCTCGTTTGTCATGTGACTCGGGCCAAAATAACATTGTTTCAAATGGAAGACACTACTGCGAGCAATTTAAGACCATTTCCAGATCGATGAAAGTAAATTTCGAAAAATTGTGATGCTTCGAAAATGAAAACGTTACAGTACAAAGTAAGAAATTTGTAGCAGAATAAGCGGAACGCATGTACAATTGCAGCAAAACCCACTGGAAATGGGAAGAGGTGTCGTCTTTAGGGACTCAGTGAGAAAGCCGAGCGAGAGGAAGCATGTTGGGCCACGATCTCGACGCGACCACCAGTGCGGGGGATGGACGCAAACTGCTGGAACAAAATGATACCACAGTCGATCAGCTTAGGCTTTTTTACTTCTTTAAACCTATGCTTAAATCATTTTATGGTAAAATGTGCACAGCCAGGAGACAAGATGATCACACTTCAAAAAAGAGTGTAAAGTACGTTTGCTCCTTGTGGGAAGGAAAGCGTCAGATTCTGGTGAGGTATTAATGCGCTTGACCAAAGAATTTTTAGCCCTCCAGTCTATCTTTCTTTGCATTTCATCCATAGCCACCTGTTTCTCACAGAGCGGAAGATATGGTGGCAGAATGACAAAGACATTTTGTATTTCTTGTCTTGAATACCGGTTAATGAGAGATAAAAAGATTAATACAAACCATAATGTAAAACTGGAGAAATGTGGTAGAACTGACGATTTTTTTAAAAAGTATTTAGCCTATCTGCTGAAAAGAGATTGTTTTGTTTACAGCTATTCCATTTGTATATCATACTAATACACAGACTGTCTATTACTAGATATCAGTTTTCAATGAATAATAGTAGTAAAATTCAACAGTTTGATCGATTAATAAACTTTTTTTTATGGCTTTTGGCACCTTGGGCCATACAGCCAGCCTGATGAGCTTTTCCAGATAATTAGACACACCACAAGACGGACATGACATTCACAGACACAACACTTAAACACCCATGCCCGCGGCCGGACTCGAACCGGCGACCTTCGGCACGCGGAGCTAGCACTCTAGCCCCACGCTACCGAGGCCGGCTGATTAATAAACTTAAACCGTAACAACTTCCCTTATGACGTCAGCTACTGATTGTTAAATGCAACAAGCGCTACCACGCAAATAACAACTGTTAAGCCCCTGAGTGGCGGAAAACGTACTTTAAACGGAGAGTTGAAGGAAACTTTAGACTTGAATCTGGACAGATTTCAGTTAACAATGTTGATAATAAAACTGAGTGTTAGACTCATGTGATACTAGCCACTTTTGTCACTACTGAAATTAGAGTTTAATACTAAAAATTTTCAAGTGTATTTTTTTAGTATACTGTAACTGGACAAGAGAAAATGTATATTAACGAAATTTCAAATTTATCACATTAATCTCAAAACTTAGACGAGATAGAGTTGTATCAATTTCGTTATTATATTAAAATGAGGGAAGTTGTTATTTAACACACGTTACATCGTCCCCCTTATTTGCAATTTTGAGGGTGATTATGAGGATCTTTTTTTCCATGCATGTCATAGAGTCTGCAGTGAAAATTAGATTTTTTTAGTAGCGAACTCTTTTGAAAATGTTTTCTCAATAGCTTAGATTTATCTATGGCCCCTACAAATGTGCGTGGCTAACTAGTCTGTCGGGGCAAAGAGTAGTTGCTTTTTTACACTGTCCACTTAGAATTACTTCCATGTTAGTGTAACGTTTATACTTTTAAAAACAGTCTCAAAATTACCTTCTCTGCTAGCTAATACTTTTGGAAATTCACAGGGCACACATTTGTTTATGACACATTACAAACACAGTTTGGGCTCGGAATGAAAGTAGGTGGTACCACGACTATATGAGGAAAATTTACATATGGCTATGTTACTGATACTTTGTTTGGAAATTCTATACGATAATGAAGAAGAAATCAGTACAATTATTATCGAAATACTAAACGAGAGAGCATTAAAACCTTTACATGTATCTAGTTATTAGGTGTTCATTAAATTTACTAAAAAGTCAGTGTTAATGGAGTTTTGTCCAAATAACGGCGCCCCCGCACATTATTAATTATATTCTAATTTCACTTTTCTGCGTCGTCCGTTTAGCCTGAAGACTGCGTACCTCAACAGATCGGCAATCTTCGGTGAGTCTCGATGATGCCAATCTGCCACCACAGCGTTGCTAGGATAATCAACAAAATTTAAATGAATAACTGTACATGTGGGATATTGTCCTTGATGAACTTCTTGAAGAACAAGAGTATAAACCCTGATAAATGGTGGCATATACACATATATCCATGATTCGGGCAAACACACGCGAGGAAATAGAAGAAATATGAATGCAAGCACTAGCATCCATCCAAGAATAGGTGCAAAAACACAAAATGAGGATCTCGGCTGAAAAGACTCTCAGACCTTGTTTCTCCAGGGGGAGGGGGTCCTTGATGCTAACGGACAACCGCGCATAGGTTGGAGGGAAAAAATGTAAAATTAGTAACGCCGGCACAATATCTTGGAGTAACCCTAGATAACAAACACCTTAAATAGATGAGACAAAAACTGCAGGTAACAACTTCAGGACTTCTCAGAGTCAATAGACGTGAACGGAGGCTAAAGCGGAAAGTGGTCAAATTAACGTGCTCCACCATTTACAAACCAATTTTATCTACTACTCATCTGCATGGCCTCACAAAACCACACAAATCTACCACAGACGGACACTTGCCTGCCTCCAAAAGAAGTTTCTGCTGATGATGTAACCCACGTGCTGGACGAAATCTAACGAAGTCTTGCAAGCCATAGCGGGATGCCCACCACTAGATTTGGAGTAGTGAGAAGAACCCTCCTCTATTTTGTAAGAAATGGAAGAGGTGCTGAACTTGAGGGGATCCAGGTACCAACAATAGAGCCTCTACTGTGTACGAGACAGTTCCGCCTGGCTGCAAAAAACTGGGCTTTCCAATTTGACAAGCCATTCTGGAAGTATGGCAAATACGAAGGGAGAACTGCAGACACAAATATCAGTGGTTATCCTCAGCCGGCACCTGGAATCAGGGATGGAAGAATTAAGCGGATTCAGAGACGTGCCTCATCACTGGACATGGACTGATTGGAGACTCTCCACAACATACAGCTACATACAACATACAGCTGCACAGAAACCGCTGAACACGTAGTGAGAACCTATAGGTAGTTCCATGATACCTGGAACAAGAAATAGAAATTCACATACAAGACTGGCAAGACCGAAGAGAATTTTATCGCGTTTTCGCGAAGGCAGTATTTGAATGAATAATGCAGTTGCGGCTGCAACCAAATGACTCTTACATTGATGGTCAACGCAACAACAATCACAACAATAGCAACTATACAACAACAACAATATTAAAATAACAATTACCACAAAAAATCACGGTGCCGGGAGTACCTCTGTACGTCGTTGAAGGAAGCAGTGATTGGAGCAGTTCCTGTGTCGTGTGGCACTGCGAGCCATGGGATTCAGTGCCCCCTGCCGCCGCCGTCGGCATGTACTACGACTCTTGTTGCCAAAGTTGAACTCCTACATAGGTGCAGTTGCGTAGCGCGCTGGTCCGATCATCTGACTGTAACAGGGGAGCACTGCGTCGTGTGTTTTACACATTTTGCGCAATGACGGTGCTCTTTGAAGCTTGGATGAGCGCGAATGATCCCGCATCCTTCAGTTGCGTTTTGTGTGTCGGCTGGTGCGGAGGAAGGCGCGCTCGGATCGTGCCACGCTGAACGCTCAGTTGCAACGGCTACTGTCGCAGCTTCTTTGAGAAGTGCTTGCGGGGATAGCAGAGAGGTCGCTATAAGAAGTTTGAGATCTTCGAACCAATTGTAGTGGCGCTGTCTACACTCTGCTCCCCGTGTGTCCCCCTTCAGGGTGGCCAAATGCGCTATGCCTCATTGTCCCTACTCAAATAGTGGAATTCTTTCTGCTAAAACAGCGGGTGATTTGGAAGAGCCAAATTCCGTAGCGGATAGCTCGGTGTGGTGAGTGGCAGGTGTGAGCTTCGCCTCAGGTACGCTTAATAGTTAATACCCTTACCGCTGTGGGTGGAACAGTATCTAAACGACGCTGTACGGACTTTATTTGCGTTTATTAAGTTAAAAGAAAAAGTAAATTTCAAATAAATAATTGAATGTGATTTTATTTTCACTTACAGAATTAAAAGCAATTGTATCAAAACCATAGAGGGCTGTGAACAGCTGCAGGGTGATATTGACAGAATATCTAGCTCGGTTGGTAAACAATGGGTGAAGATAAATGCAAAGAAGAGTCAGCTTATTAGGTGCACAGAAAAAAAAAATTGATTATGATTATAAGGTGGCGAAAGAATTGGTAGTTGAAGACTTGAAACGTAAATATCTTGGCATTAAATTTGACAAGAAGCTCAACTAGGCAGAACACATTGGAAAAGTAGCAGGAAAAGTTTCAGAATCCTGCACTTGTTGGAGAGAGTGATGAGGGAATGTACGAGTAAGTAGAGGAATTGGGTTACAAAACTTTTGTCAGACCATTGCTTGCATATGGTGGTGCAGTATCGGACCCACATTTTCAGTATCAAACACAGTATTTGGAAGGAGTGCAAAGAAAGGTTGCTAGATTTGTATCTGGAAATTACCGCAGAACACAATAAGTATCCGATATGATAAAAGAGCTAGAATGGGATTCATTGGAAGATAGGAGGAGGACGAAGAGAGTCATGGGAGTGTACAAGGCGCATATTGGTGATGAGAGGTGGAAAGATATTCTTGTAAGAATTAATAGTAATGCATAGAAGGGAAAATGACTATGACCACAAGCTGGCACTCTATTTTAGACACGATGGTGTAGGAAGATTTTCTTTGGTAGGTGAGTGGGCAAGGGATTGGAATAAGTTGCCAATAAAAATGTTGAATAATTTATTAAAAACGTGGAAAAATTTAAAGTTGAAATTTGTAGAGGGCAAAACAGGTGGGTACAGTAAAGGAGGAAAATGGGTGTGTAAGGAAATTGCCACAGGGGCGTGCGCTCCATCATAATAAAATTAAATTAATAGGAAGTGTAACTGCGATGTCCACAAAATACAATTGTCGATTGTGTGGCACAGATACAAGTTATAATGTGAGGTACAAATATATATATGTATAAAATTATAATGAGATATTCATTTCAATTTATATGTTGCTTTTTGTTTTTTATGAGGAATAAATGCAGAAATTCGTGTAAGGAAAAGAGCATCCGATTATTACGTTGTATTGTATATAGCTGTTGCTGGAAGCAAGTAGCAACACAACCTACGATTTTGACAGAAGATAACAAACAGGAAAGTTTTTTAAATCTGAGAGAAAGTTTACACGAAGCCTAGATAAACCAGAGTTATATTAATCAAGTAAATAATAGTTATTCGTTTTTTAAATTATACTTTTCTTACAAACTTCTTTACGAGTATAAAAATTTCCGTCATAAAAAATCAAATGCAGTTTTTTTAAAAAACATCCTAACCAGATATTCCGAGGACGTAATCAGACAAGTTTACTCAAATCACATAAAATAACATTAAAAAAGGTAGTGGATTAGTCATTATTCGCTTTTTATGTCTACTAGAGATCGCGATACTGCTACAACATTCACTAACGACGTTATTATACTGCTGTAGTCGATTGTAAGATGTATTATTTTCAGGCAGTGATTCTGTTGTAATACAACCTGGACCATTATCTTCAAGCAGAAATTAGGTTGTAGTACACTCTGGACCATCATGATAGTGTTAAATGTACTTCGGAAGATATTTCTGCGGTGCCTTGCGTTTGACTATTGCGGAATCGCGATCTTCAGTAATCCATGTTCTTCCTTACCATCTAATACCACTTTAGGTGATACCCTTCAGGTTTGACGCGTTTAAACAAGTAATGTAATAAGACAACACCCTGTTGTGTATGTGCCTGCCAGCATGGCGTCGACGACGGGTACGAAGCTATGTTTTATTGCGAATACCTGAGGATACCAGGACATGTTCCTTGACAAAATTTGTGAAGCCTTACAGTTTATCTTAAAAAATTATACCATGTCTCCGAAAAAAAAAATAAAAAATAAAAATAAAAAAATAAATAAATAAAAAAATAGTTTTACTGCAAAATACATTGAAAGTAGAACGCAACCAGCCTTCGCAAATAGGAATGAAAACCTGGAAACCACAACATATCGAGTTCCCTTACGAACAGCTATCTCGAACAGGTTATGAATCCATACAAAGCGAGGTGTTCCAACCTCGCTAGAGGATCTGAAAATTACCATAGCCATTCCATATTTACATTGAAACTTTACTGACGATATTTTTGTAGAATCAGTCACGAAAACGACTACAGTAAGACCGTAAAGAAATTTTAAAAATACAAATCGAGATGATTTAGTGACCATAAAAATCAGCGGCTGCATACCAAATTTAATATTCCAGTCAACTATGACAAGCACACAGATATTATAGCGAATATGCTCGAAACGGCTACAGTAAAAGTGATCGGGGAACATTTAAAAATAGTAGATTTGTGTAACTGTAACACTTCCAGTTGCTATCTCGAAAGGGAAACTGCAAGCGGTTTCTTGCGACGTCTTCTAGGCGGGCTTGAGGAGATGTTGCAGTATGCTAACCTGCCAGGGTAGCCAGCCATTTCTCACAACTATGCAAGAGTTTTCTATCCCAAAATACACATATGCCCACGGAAAATACCTCAGAACACAGTGTTGTTATTGCATTTAGAGACAAATTAAGGAATTTCTTGTTACCTTTCTTCCAAGTATTCTGTCTTCATTCAAGGACGTAAACTAAGTTTTTATGTAGTTCTGTATGCTCAAAATTTTGATGAAATTTCAGAAACGATTTTTTGATATTTTTCCTCTACATAGAAGCTGAATGTTGAACTATGGGAATACAGAAGAAAACCACAGCGTTAATAATTCGAAACTGTACCACCAATATACGAGGTGTGTGAGAAAAGTAATGAGATTGACAACACTGCGAGAGATCTTGCAACGATGTGTCTACCGATCTGTGTTAAACCAGTTTGTTCATCCCTTCCACATGCTCAGTCCGAGTTTCAACTCCGTTCAGCCAACACATTATTTTTGACAGCGCCATCAGTGAATTTGTGTTTTTGTTGTGCGTTACGTAAACGGAACATCGGAACTTAGAGCAATGTTGTGTAATCAAGTTTTGCGTTAAACTTGGGGAATCCGCGAGTGTTACCTTTGAAAGTTGAAACAAGTTTACAGGGAACATTGCTTATCAAGAGCACAAATTTTCTGCTGACTCAAATCATTTTTGGAAGGCCGAGAAATCTTGAAGATCAATCTCGCTCAGGGAGACCTTCAACTTGAAAAACTGACGAAAATTGAGCTTGTGAGGGCTCTTTTGAGATCTGACCGTCGTTTTACAATATGGATGATGAGTGAACAGTTAAATTTAAACACTTTCACCGCACATCAAATTTTGACAGACGATTTGGATATGAGAAAGGTTTTGCCAAAATGGTGCCAAAAAAACCATCAAAACTGAACAGAAGAATAGAAGAAACGTGTGCGTTGATCTTCTTGAGAGGACTAACAATGACGAAGAATTCTTCAATCCTGGATTTTTGAGCACGATTCTGAAACAAAGTGACAAAGCGAAGAGTGGCCCTCTCCGTCATCTCTTCGACCGAAAAAATGTCGAATGAGCAAATCAAACCAATGCCGGTTTGCTTTTTTGACAGTAGTGGTATCGAAGCGTTTCACAAAGGTGTCCTTGAGAGGCTCAGGAAAAGAGTGATTCGTGAGAGACCAGACATTGCAGACAAATGGATGATTCTTCATGACAATGCCCTGTGTCACACGGTTTTTACCATCAGTGAATTTTTTGGCCTCAAATGCATTCCTGTTGTTCTTCAACCCCCCCCCCCCCACCCCTATTCACCTAATTTAAGTCCTTGTGTCTTTTCCCGCAATTGAAACATGTCTTAAAAGGACGTCATTTGCTGGATACGTAGACTGAATTCACTTTGAATTTAGAGTGTTTTGAACAAAATTATGTTAGTACATAACAAAGTAACCTCAAAATAAAAATTTCTGTTAATTTTACTCACAATTTACAAAAGATATCAGGCATTCCGTGATAAGTTAAAACTTAGTGACCACTGCCCGCCACGAGATTCCATGCTGTCTGGTAACGTTGCGAACATGTCGTGCGGTAAGAAAAGTATACAAATGGTGGAGGGACGCACTGGACTCATTCTAAAGGCGACATTGTGGCAAAAGGGGAAATTCACTGACATCAGTGGCGGATCTAGGATTTTTTCGAACCGGGGCAAAAACTTCACGCTGCGCCCCCCCCCCCCCCCCCACATTCACTTGGGTACTATTAAACTAACGTGATAAAAATACATAATAGGAAATGAGTTCTTTTATTGCTTGCATTGCTGTACTCACAATTGCAGTCCTTAGGCCTTAGCAAAATTTGCACAAAATGTTCCTACAAATTCACTCGTCGAGCTTTCATTTCCGCGAAAGAGTCTATAACTTCATCATAATTCGTCTCATAAGCTGTTCTATTTTTGATTGATAAGATCGTGAGGTTAGAAAGACGTTCCTGGCTCATTGTTGATCTCAGGTAGGTTTTTATGATTTTTAGTTTACTAAAACTCCGCTGGCAGCTTGCGGACGTCGTTGGTAACATGCAGTATATTCTCAGAGCTATACAAATATTAGGAAAGGCTTCCTGCAAGTCATTTTTACACATGTGTTGCAACAACTGGAATGGACTAGTTGTTTCATCGATTCCAATTAAAAATGGAGCTTGTTGTTTAAATACGGCAAGTTCTTGACAAAAATCATTTGCGTCCTTGGAGTATCTGCTTGCTAGAACAGCTCCACTTTTTTGGAGATCTTCTGTGGAAATATTTACTAACGTGCCGCCACCAAGGAAGACAAAGTTTTCATTTACAGTAGTTTTATTGTACTTTCTACCCTTATTCCTATTTATGTTAAAATTCTGTCAAATACAACTTTTATATCTTTGGAAAACAGCTGTGTGGGGTCTAAATCTCTTCATTCGTCCTCGCTGATTTCGTTGTGTTGCCTCTTTCGTTTGGAAATTCGTTTACTTTTGACTATCGGAACGGTTCCCAATTTTTGTGCTACAGGTGTAGCTTCTTTGATCCATTATTCTATGGGCTTTAGTCTCGTTTCTTGCAATATCTTTAATTACTGACACACAACGCGAAAGGATTATGTCCTCCTTTTTTATTTCCACGTTTACTCTATTAATTTCTCGAAGAAGTTTAGCCCAAATTGTTAATTTGAGAATAAATTTAAAATCCAATACATCATGTAAGAGATGAGCGGATTCATACTTACATTCTGCAGCCAGAGAAGATTCTTCAATTTCCTCCATTGCTTTGACAACTTCAGGTAAATTATTCAATAGGTCGACCATCTTGTCTGGCTACTACCTTTTAAGTAGGTTTTTGTACATTTTTTTCATTATTTCCCACCGTGTAGTGGATCCAACGAATAAGCAATAAAGTTTTGGTACAAGTCCAAATATACTAACCAAAAAAATATTGGATATCGTCTCGTCCACCAGAAGATTGTAAGCAAGAATAAGCTAGTAATCCAAACTTTCTAAAAACAATTAATATTTTAACAACCATCAAAAAAACTGGTATTTTCTGGGTATGTAGGGAAATTGCCACCGGAGCCTGTGCTCCATTACAATTAAATTAAATTTTAAAAAAATAAAAAAACTGCCTATTCCCTAAACATGATTTCGGAGAGCGACGTTATATGAATGCTTTATTGTAGGTTTATGTGTTGAGAAACAACGGTATGTGCTAGTAACATTTGATAGGTTTGGTTCATAATATATGCACAGAGGTAAGAAATAAGGGCCATATAATTTAATGATCCGTTTTTGTTTTGTTTTTTTTACTGGTCCTCGGATTGACAAAGGATGAGAAACGCTGAGATATTTGATAACGATAGATTGTTCCTTACCTGTTAATGGTTCGTTTCCAGTAATAAATATTTATACTCGTTCAGCACAAAAGTAGATATTAAAACAAAACTGGGCTAATCACTCGAACGCAGCTGCGAGAATGTGAACATCAGATGTCAAAATTTATAAATCCAAGAATATTGCGAGTTCCCGCTAACAATGACAGAATGAATTTGTTTTAAGGCAGCTCTGTCACAGAACAATGAATTTTCCGTCCTTTCAAGTTGCCGCCGCGGTCAGTGTACCACGGCGCTTTACTTTAAAAAAAAAAAAAAAAGGGTCGGCAGCACATGAATATTTCGCCCTGGCGCTTATAAAAAAAATGCCACCAACACATGATTTTGGCGCCCCCCTGAAGTTGTCGCCCGGGGCAAGAGCCCCGGTTTGACCCCCCCTAGATCCGGCACTGACTGACATGAGTGACTTTGACAAAGGGCTGATTGCTATGTCCCGGCCCCTTGGTACGAGCAACTCGATAAAGGCGAGGCTGGTCTGGTGTCCATGTAGTGAGCTTCTATGTAAAAAGGTTGAGGGATGGAGAAACCACAGCAGGTGACAAGTTGGTGGACGTCCACGCCTCATTACAGAACTTGGAGGTCGGAGGCTTGTCCGCTCTGTAAAGCATGATAGGTGGCGATCTGTGGCAGATCTGGTGGCGGATTATAATGCTACAGCAGGCACAAATGTATCGGAGCACACCGCTTAGCACACGTTGTTGAACTTGTATATCCGCAGATGACGGCCTTAACGTGTTTCATGTTGACCCAACAATATCGTCAATTACGACTTAAGGTCAGGCCACACTAGACCGCACCGCACCCGAGCCGCACCGCACCGTCACTTTTCTTATTGTTGTCGCTCACTCGATTGAAGTGAGTTCAAAGGACACCGCGTTTCGGCCGACACACGGCCGTGTGTTGGCGCGGATAAATTTGGTTTATATTTTGACTGTGCGGGTCGGTGTCGGTCTGCTGTCGGGCTGGTCGATATGGAGAACTGTATAGAAAGAGTTCGAAAATTTCCGGTCCTTTACGACTAAATATTGTTTTAACGTTACTGATTGCTTTAGAAGTATGTCCTTTTTTTTCCAGCCTCACTTCAGGTTCATCAGATATTCGTAAAATGTAGGTAGAGCCCTTGCATGTTCGCATTAACAAATCAAATCTTTGCCAGTGGTGAAAGTCGATTTTAAGGCCTGTAAAAATTGCATCCGAGATCCGGATTTTGAACCGGGGACCTTCCGTACCCAAATCACTCGCCGCAAGCATCTGAATCTAGATGTAATGGAAAATATGTATTCAATCAAATAAAAGTACATTTGTGTTTTGGGATAGTAAAATAAATTATATAGAATAAAAGTTCGTTTATTTTATTATGTTTGAATAATAATTTTTGATTACATACAGATTTGTCTTCTGACGTTACGTAGTACGATGGGGGAACTGAAAGTCCCTGGTTCAAATCTCTGTTTCAGCTGTAATTTTTATGGGTCTTTAAACTGACATCTGGCAAAGCTTTGATTTGTTAATGCTAAGATGCTAGGACGCTCCGTTGTTCGAATTTCTCGTTAATCTGTAGGTCTCCTCTACAAATTAAGTGAGAACAATAGAGGTGTAGTGCTCGGCCGATAAGAAACTCTGTGACTTGAATTTTTAGATGGCATGAAACTATTATTGTTTTACAAAATCTTTGCATTATGTATTTAAATTAAAATGTATAATAATCTTATTCTTTTTTGTTAAAAAATAATAATGAGTGAATCGAAAATAGCCTCGAACAAAATAAAAATGTTAAATGTGAAGTGAGAGATGCTTGACATTTCTTTGTGACTATGTAGAGATACACGAGAATCTTTCAATTCAGTACAGTGTGACGATCATTTTTTTAAACTGCGCTGGGATACTATTTTTGTGCATTAGAGATCAAACAGTGAGGTTATAACAGGAGTAAGGCAAAAAAAAAAAAAAAAAAAAAAAAAATTAACATACTTTATTACGTTCGTAGATTATTAAGTACAGTACTCTATAATAATGTACGGGTGGTAGCCGAAACTACGATCCCCAAATCACTCTTAAGGTAATTTTTTAAAATTAATTTCGTGAAACAACCAAGTGTATACGTTAAAGGATACTGGAGGCCGCGAAAGAACCCGTCCGTCACACGGCCGTGCTACGGACCAGTGTGGACGCGAGGGGGGCGAGCCGACACACGGCCGAGTGTTGGCTCGGACGCGGTGCGGTGTCGGTGCGGTCTAGTGTGGCCCGACCTTAAAGTGGGCACTGTACCATGGTTCAATGGAAATGTGTCGCCTGGACGAATGAATCACATTTATTGCTACACCAGGTCGATCGTCGTGTCCGGATACGCTGTATTCCAGGCAAACGGATGTTTCAAACGTGCACTGTGCCACGGACATAGGCCGGGGGAAGCAATACTATGTTATCGGATTCCGTGTGACCTGGGCTAGTGATCGAAAGCACCATGACAAGTAAGTAAGAAATTTTGTGGATCACCTGTATGCTTTCATGTTTCATGTCTTCCACGACGGCGATTGTTTCTTCCAGCAGGCTGAAAGTACGAGTCATAAGGCCAGTATCGTGTTACAGTGGTTTTAACTTTTAGCAACATGATAGTGAACTCACGTTGGTGTCTTCGTCACAAAATTCGCCTAGTCTCAATCCGATAGAACACATCTAGGACGTTATTTGGAGTCAGCTCAGAGCCCAAAAACCACCGATCCGTAATTTATGGAAATTGTGTGCACAGACATTGTTCATAGGCATTTAGCGCCAGATACCTCCGGAAATCTACCAAAGACTTGTCGAATCCATGCTACGCCGAATTACTGCTGCATTGCGTTCAAAAGGTGGACCAGCACGCTATTAAGCAGGTGGTCATAATGCTGTGGCTCATCAGTGCAAGTGTTCACAGTACTTGTTGTTTAAATAAAGGCTATAGTTGACACTGAATGAATTTCAAGTTTTTAGATAATACCTTTTTTTAGATAGCTCCGGTAACAAAACTGGTCAAAAACTGAAAACTTCCACGGCCACTTTTATTTTTATTTCTCAGTGAAAAAACTAAAAATAATGATACTACTTTACGAGATTCCGCTTTATTTATACACTGGCGTAAATTAAAAGTGCAGACGGAGTTGTGATAAAGGAATGAAATTTTGTTGCAAGTATCCCCATATGAAGAGTATTAAACGGTTAAAAATTGAAAGTTTTATGTGTAATAGTATGAGAATTATGGGGCAATTTATTATTAAAAATGTTTTTTAGCCCATAAGTGTTGAACGGTGTGTTGTAGCATGACACAGTTTTGTTCTCAAGTTGTTGTTGACCAAATATGTCAAGGCGAAGATTGACGACCCTCTACACCAAAATGGCTAACAGTGAAAGAAGTCGGAAAATTGGCGTATTGGTAATTGGTGCATCATATAGTGAAATCTTCCGAAGTATTGACCATAGTACAATGTCGGTACACAGACTTTTTACACAGTGGAGGAAAGAAGGCTGTACTATTCCTAGAGCAAACATAGGTCCCTACAGGACAACAGCACATGAAGACCGGCAAATTTTGAGAGTGGCTGTTGGTGGAAGACGGTTGACAGCAGGCCAAATCCAAGCAGTGGTTACAGAGAAAGTCACCCTCCGGACGACTGTAAACCAATTGCTTGAAGCTGGATTACACTCTCTGACCCATATGCAATGTGTTCCATTAACCTGACTTCGTCTAACTTGGTATAATGCAAAACAAAAAATAGAAACGTGAATGGCGTACATATGTGTTTAGAGACGAGGCTCGACTCTGTGATAATCGACAACTTGTACGCAGGTGTAGTGGAGAAACGGCTTACCCTGCTGTAAATTCAGAACGTTACACAGGTCGAGCTACTGGTGTCATGGTTTGTGGTCAATCAGTTTGGACAGCAGGATTGAGTTGGTTGTTGTTGAAGACACAATGACAGCCCACAACTATTTGGACGGGGTGCTGCACCCTATTGTGATACCCTTCAGGTCCACCATCCAAATCGCATCTTCCATCAGGATAATGGCTGGCCTCATTCTGTGGTCATCACAACACAAGCCTTGCAAGTGGTTACGATCACAATTTGGACCACACGGTTCCAACACTTGTCCCCAGCAGAGCATGTAGGAACGCCAAGAGTAGACACATTAGATCTCATAGTCACCCAGCATAAACTGTGAAACAATGACTGCACAAACATGAAGGCGTAGAGACAAAACCTAAGAAGATATCTCAACACTTATTGATTCAACGCCGTCAAGGATCCACGAATGTATAGGTGCTCAAGGCGGACGCATTTCTTACTGACAACTGTATCTAAAGGTAATAAACTTAGCCTGATCCATTACAATTTGTTATCACATCTTCTGGGCATAACCCTGGATATATCTACAAATTTTCCTACAATTCCACCATTCTTATCAGCGTGTTGCACTTATAATTTCCGCCAGTGTATGATACTCTCATGCAGTATAATTTTGTAAAATTTGATATATGTTATACAAAATATGTGCAAATTTGAAATCTACAGTTTATTCCGTTAAGTTCTAGAGGCCTGTACCAGACGGACAGAAAACGAAGCGTCAACATTTGGGATCCGTTTACCAAAAATGATTATCTTGCTTGAAATCAAGTTAACACAAGCAGAACCCAATCTGTACTCGCGGTTAAATTAACGAAGTATGTTCAAAGAGTATATGACATGTTGCCGAAGAAATAACAGATATGGAACTGTGATAAAGACGCTCTCCTTGAGTTGTACACACTACACACATCTCCAAGCAGTCTCATTGTAGTAAAACCAGTTTGTTGAATTATGTACATTTGGATATCGAGCTTCGTCCTAACTCACATTTATTCATATGGGCAACATTTCCAGCTTGAGTAAAGCGATGATTACAAAGGGTCCTTGACGACTGACAATACAGAAAATGAAATCACTAACTATTTAACGGTTCAGCTATCAGCAACTGAGAAAATCCATGGGCAGGGGAATGGTGGTGGAAACAGTTAATGCGCACCATGGCCATATACCTACACGCAAACGACATTTGCACATTTCAATTGTCTTCGCAGAAAATTAAATTCTGAAACTTACTGAATAGATTTTATTTATTTTCTACCGATGGACAACCTGTGTAAGATAATGTAACGGAGATACAAATGAAAACGAGTTCGCTTTTCTACCTGGTCCCCTGGTGGTCTACGACAACAACCCCTTACATAATATTGTACCCCGCATCAGTGTAATTAATTCAATGTATTTTCTAAAAGGCAGCTGACATGAAATCGATGCGAAACAGAGCCTTTTATGTAAGTATGAGACGGGCCACTTAACGTAATTGGTTTTCCATTATATCTTCTCTCATGTCTCTCAATGGCGAATGTGATATTTCACATTACGCAAATTAAACTTTATCAGCCGTGCAGATGAAACCGCAGGGCACTATCTAAACGATTTAACAGGGAAAAAAAAAAGGAACATCACTAGAGTAAAATAAATTAATAGTTATATCACAACATTTGCCAAGTCAAATCTCAGATTCATCAGCAAGAGGACAAGAAGAACGAAATCTAGCTTAGCCGTGAGGATTGGCTCGTTCTCGAATAGCATATACTTGTCGTGGCATCGATCTGATCAACAGTCAACTAAAAAGTACACAGTAAAATTCTGAAGATCTGTTAGACCAGAGAGTTTCACGGCGTTGTAATCGATTAAAACTTCTCTGGCACGTTTGTCCAACTTCATTTTCAACCAACGGAAGCAAAACGGCTAGCTGTCACCCAGTTATCCTTCCCTCCCCATATTTCAAAAGACGCAGTGGAAATGACGCCGCAGAATCAGATCGTAGAAACGTCGCAGGAGCTAAGCAAAGATGATGGCGTCTACTTTCGCTCTGTGATTCTGAAAGTTGTATACTTTTTAAAGTAGCGAGAGAAATCACTGCCGTATTTCTCATTCACTCTCTGCACTTCGAGTAACGTTTATTTTCGGTGTACGAGTAAAATCATAGTAAATTATTACAGTTTTCACACAGCAGATTCATTACTGCAAGTAAGAAAAAATCACGTGGCATCAATCTCTTTCGGTCATCATCTATTTTTCCAGTTTTAAACATAGTGATCTCCTATGGTCTCCCTCCATATTTTAGCTGGTCTTCCAGGCATTCGAAACTTTTGGAGAGGAAAAGATTTGACATGAATCTTAATCTTTCGATTAATGTATTTAAAGTTACAGAAACGTCAATAATCTAAAATCAGTAACGTTATACTTTAATATAGCCAAGGTGAGAAAACCACATGACATTTTCTTTTCGATTTTAAATTTAACTGTCTTGACTGAAGGATGTACACAGTAAAATGACGTCGTTCATGTCACGTAGGAACGCATTCAATTAAGTTCATAGAATTTAGTAAAGCAGTTCATGAATCTACGGCAAACAATAAAACACATTAACTACAGTGGTGTAATACTGAGGAAAAAAAGTAAAGCAATAACATCCAATACACCTGAAACTTATAATAACTCTGTTGTGTGCAAAGGTATTAGGTTGAATTTACTGAACGTCTGATATGGTGCCAGGTTGTACAGGTTACGCAGATAGTTTCTCCCAGCGGATTATTGTGCTAACAGTTTTCTCTCGTGACATGTTTCAAACCAATACAAAAAAAGGAATTTAGTAGAAATGAATCTGAATTTATTTAAAGTAAAAGGCAAAATGATTATTATAAAAAATGGAAAGTTTTCAAAAGATACACAAGTTCAAGTTTGGCTAGTCGCTAATTAAGTTTCTAGAGTTTTTAACACGGGTCAACTCACAGCTGACACTGCAGCCAGCAGCCATCGTCAGTCTAGCTGGCCAGCTAATATTCCCTGCCCAAGACGTAACTCTTCGCCACTCATACATCGTTTCCCCAATCTCTCTCCGCGCAGCATTCGGGAAAGGCGCGTACTCCGCGAGGGAGTACATCCATTGACCGTCTTCAACAGTCATCAAGTATCCCCAAAAAACCGCTTCCATGTTGAACATAGTAAAACACACATCAGAGTCGCAGGCAGCTTTCACCAATTGGCTTCTTCCCACTGCTGTTATTACACACGCTGAGTCTTCAGAAAAGACTTTCTTCTAGAAACTCTGTCTAAGACTTCAGGACCTTGGCGCGACACAAGCCACCTCCACAAAGCCAATAATCCTAAGGCAAAATGACCAGGCAGCCCCCCAAACCACTTGGCTAACAAAAAAAATCTTGTGTCAAATACCTTGCCATGTACACGGCCGATAGCGAGTACACAGGGTGGTTCAGAATAATATGTCAGAAATGTAAAGGCAGGTGGAAGGGACCTAAGTAAGCAGATTTCGTATAGGAGAGTTGCGTTGTGGCATTCGAAGCGAGCGGACGTGCTTGGCTTGAGCTCCGCAACACATAGGCTTACGCACACAGTTGTCATTGTGTTGGCTAGTGTTAAAGTGTGAAAGTGCACAAGTGCCCAAGTGAAGGTGTCATTGAGATCTGGTGCTCCAGATTCAATGCATGCTCCTGTTAGAGAAATCTGCCTGGAAACAGCGCGGATTTCGCTGCGATTCCAGTAACTGCAACAGGTATTGTGACAGTTTTGTTTTACTAAGCTGTTGCGGAGAATAGAGGAATATCAGTTAGCAACTTGTCTCTGACGAAATGGGTTTCCATCGTGTTGGACCCGATTGCTAATGGTTATAGAAGCAATTGCTATAAAATAATGAGTACTGATAAAGGCGAAAACGGCAAGGACCCGATGGGTACTATGACCTTTTCGGACAGGTACGAAGACAGAGTCACGTACCTGAACGAATTTCAAGGCAAAACCCCTACAGACACTAGGATGAGAGAGCTCAAAGATAAGTTAGCCCTATGGGCAATAGCTTCATCATACCTGGAGGGGTGAGGGAACTTGAAAAAGACAATGACCGAATAAGGTAAGATATGGAGAACAAAATAACCGCACAGCCTATAGCAAGCTACGCCACAGTGACCGCATCAAATGCTAGCAAACTAAAATAAGTTCAAATAGGGAAACCCTCGAATACTTCTGTGGTTTTCATTACCTCAAAGAAGGGGGAAACCCCAAAACAAGTAGCAGAAAAAGTACCTAAGATTCTAAAACCTCAACAGGAGAAAATTAAAATAAGCCGAATAAAGACAGCAAATAAAACAGTTATTGTAGAAACAAACAGTGATATGACGCTACGAAAGTAATAGAAAATAAAGCGTTGGCGGAGGAAGTAAAGTGCGAGTTACCGAGAAAGAGAAGACCTCTAGTAATTCTGTATGATGTTCCAATATCGATCGAACCGTAAAAAATAGTGGAAATAACCTATGAGCAAAATTACGAGGGACAAATAAGTAAGGAGGAATTTGCTGAAGGATTCAAACCGGGATTCAAAACTGGGCCCAGGAACAAGGCAACGGTACATCATGTCGTGGAAGTAAGTGCAAAGATGAGAAATGTTCTACTGAAACAGAGGAAAATATTTGTTGAATGTGGGGCCACAACAGTTAAAGATTACACGGTGGTGCTTAAGTATGTAAAATGTACTGATCTAGGACATGTAAGTAAACATTGTCTCCAAATCGAATCTGAACTTAACCATTGCGGGGAAACGGGACACAAAAAAGAAACATGTGGTAAAAAATCTGCCCCGGCAGTTTGTATACACTGTGGCAGGAGGGGAGAGAGATGCAAAAAAAAAAGGGAAAAGGAGTGTCTAACATATCAAATGTTGTTGCAAGGAATTGTAAGTCGAATAGATTATGGACAGTAAGGCAAGGCTAGAAGTAAGGATAGAAATGAACTCAACTATAGCAAACCGGAAAAGTTATAACTCCAATATGACTGCAGAGAAGGTTAAAAAGAAGAAAATCCCGTCTCGAAGGCGCCGGGATGCAACGCGGGCTGCGAAATTCAGAGAAGCTATGAAGGCTTTAGAGAAAAAAACAGTTTATTGGTACTTGTAATAAAGAAATACAAACGGTGGGATCCATTGAAAAGGGGACACAAACAGAGGACCTCAACTTCGCAGATGCGAAGGCTAAGAGCGCTTGTAAATTACATATATCATGATGGCTTCTTCCTGGGTAAAATATTCCAAAGGTAAAATAGTTCCCCAATCGGATCTCCGGGTGGGGAATGCTCAGGTAGGAGTCATCAGAATGGATAGAAACATTCTACGAGTAGGAGCGTGGAATGTTAGAAGTCTGAATAGGGCAGGTAGGTTAGAAAACTTAAAAAGGGAGATGGAACAACTTAAGTTAGACATTGTTGGGATCAGTGAGATATAATGGAAGGACGCACAGGATTTCTGGTCTGGGGAACACAGGATAATTAGAACACAAGCTGTTAATGGAGTCACTGGTGTAGGATTTGTAATGAACAAGAAAGTAGGGAAACGGGTGAGTTATTATGAACAGTTTAGTGACAGGATTATTTTGATGAGGTTAGAAACTAAGCCCGCCCCAACCACATTACTACAAGTGTATATGCCAACATCACAGGAAGATGACGAAGAAATAGAAAAAATATACGCTGAAATTGAAGAATTAATCCAATATGTGAAGGGGGAGGAAAATCTAATAATCATAATAATCATGGGTGATTGGAATGCAATAGTGGGAGAAGGAAAAGAGGGGAATACTGTAGGAAGCTTTGGTCTAGGAGAAAGAAATGAGCGAGGAAGCAGGTTGCTAGGATTTTATGAAAGATATAAGCTAGTAGTGGCAAACACACTGTTTAAGAACCATACAAGATGAATGTACACCTGAAAAACTTCCTGGGGATACAGGCAGATATCAGCTAGATTAAATCATGGTCAAACAGAGATTCAGGAATCAAGTTCTAGACTGCTAGACTGTAAAGCGTACGCAGGAGCAAACATAGATTCTGACCATAATTTGATAATAATGGAGTGTAGGCTGAAATTTAAGCGAATAAGGAAGCAGTATAAGCAGAACAGACTGGAAGTGAATAAATTGAAACAATCTAGCACGAGAGAAAAATTTGTAGAAATGGTAGACTTGGGTCTAAGAAGTAACTCTGAAAGGAGCTCAACCGAGGACGAATGGAATGCATTAAAGACCGAAATAATGAAAGCTGATAAAGAGACATTAGGTTTTAGGGAACAAGCTTGCCGAAAAGCTTGGATCACCGAAGAAATTTTGTAGCTGATAGATCAGAGGAGAAGGTACAAAAATGCTCAGGATGATGGAGGAAGAGAGCAGTACAGGCAATTTAGAAATCAAATAAATAGGAAATGCAAAATAGCAAAAGAAAAATGGCTACAAGCAAAGTGTGAAGAAGTAGAAAAGGAAATGTTCGTAGGTAAAGTAGATGTTGCCTACAGAAAGATCAAACAGAATTTTGGAGAAATGAAGAATAGAGGTATGAACATTAAAGCTGCCGATGGGAAACCTCTTTTAAGATCAGAAGATAGAGCTAACCGATGGAAAGAATACATTGAGAAACTGTATGTTGGGAACGACTTGAACAACAGTGTAATGGAAAAGGAAGGTGATGTCGACATTGATGACTTAGGAGATCCTGTTTTGAGGACAGAATTTAATAAAGCTCTGAATGACTTGAAAGCAAATAAGGCAACTGGAACTGATGAGATTCCTGCAGAACTTCTTAAATCCCCAGGAGAGGAAGGAATCGAAAGATTATTCAAGCTGATTTCAAAAAGTTATGAAACAGGATAAATTCCAACTGATTTTTAAAAAATATCATCTTCACACTTCCAAAGAAAGCACAAGCCGACAAATGTGAGAATTATCGCACCATGAGTCTAACATCACATGCGTCAAAATGACTGACCAGAATAATATATAGAAGGATGGAAAGGGCAGTAGAAGAGATAGTAGGTGAAGATCGGTTTGGGTTTAGGAATAATCGGGTACAAGGGAAGCAATTCTGTCTTTAAGATTAATATTTGAATGGCGGATCAAGAAAAACAAAGATACTTTTATGGCGTTTGTTGATTTAGAAAAAGCTTTTGATAATGTTAGGTGGGACAAGATGTTCAAAATTTTAAAGAAGTCAGGTCTAAAGTATCGAGATAGAAGAATACTCTATAAACTATATCAGAATCAAGTGGCTATAATATAAGTAGAGAATCACGAGAGACATGCATCAGTTAAAAAGGGTGTGAGACAAGACTGTAGTCTATCCTCGTTAATATTCAACTTGTATGTAGAAGAAGCAATGAAGAAAGTCAAAGAAAAATTTCCATGTGGCATAAGTTTTCAGGGAAAAAAAAATCAATATGCTCCGATTTGCTGATGACATTGTCTTGTTAGCAGAATGGGCTGAGGATATTGAGAAGTTACTGAACGGCATGAACAAAATACTGAAGGAAGATTTACGACTGAATATAAATCAAAGTAAGACAAAAGTGATGAAATGTAGCAGAAATGATACCAATACTAGTAGATTAAATATAATAATCGGATCGGATGCAATAGGAGAAGTAAGTGAATTCTGTTACTTGGGAAGTAAAATTACAACCGATGGACGAAGCAGGAATGATGTTAAAAGCAGAATAGCACTAGCAAAAAGAGCCTTCATGAAAAAGAGAAACCTTTTAGTTTCAAATATTGATGTAGGAATTAGAAAGAAGTTTTTAAAACACTTTGTGTGGAGCACAGCACTTTTATGGTAGCGAAACATTGACTTTAGGAATACCGGAAATAAAGAAAATTGAAGCATTTGAAATGTGGTGCTACAGAAGAATGCTGAAAATTAAGTGGACAGACAAAGTAAGAAATGAACGAGTTCTGGAAATGATGGGTGAGGAAAGAAGTTTGTGGAAGAAGCTTACTGAAAGAACATAGAGGCTGGTAGGTCATATTTGAGACATGCTGGATTGGTTAATTTGTTAGTGGAGGAAACAGTCGAAGGTAAGAACTGTAGAGGAAGACAGAGATTAAAATATATGAAACAGATAATTGAGGACGTGGGCTGTAAGGGGTATGTAGAAATGAAGAGGTTAGCACAGGATAGGAAAGGATTAAGGATTGGATCAAACCAGTCGAAAGGCTGACGACAGCAAAAAAAAAAAAAAAAAAAAAATGATGCCTCCCTTTCGGTCCTCTCGATGTAAAGCAGGGCTGGGTTGGATAAAGGGTGAAGTACTGTGGCCGAATAAACTAATTGCCTTCAAAGGTGATGGTGTAATAAAGACGGACGACTTAAAGGGGAACTACACGGCGAAATCGACGCTGGCAAGCGTCAGCAAAGGGAGCATTAAAACCGAATTGACAAGGCAATATTTTTTACCCACCTATAGCAACAAGAAAGAATCAAACTTAGATATCCCAAACGAGGGGAACGTGCTCAAAAATACTTCGTTAAATCCCACATCGCTTTATAATATAGACACATCAAGCCGGGGAAACTTATTCGGAAATAGCCATTTGACTACACGTCGCTGTATGAGGTCAAAAGAGAGTGGAGCATAAATACACCAAGTACAGAAGACCTCATGGCTCAGCGCAGTGTCAAAAGAAATCTGAAACAGATACACGAAGCATAGGAAGTGTGCACGAGAATATCCCATCAGATCCCATGGCTGTGCATAACGTTAAAAGAGAAATGAACATCGACGCACCAAGTATGGGGAATGTGCCCAAGAGTATGTCCGTAGATCCAATATCGTTGTATGGGAATAGAGAGGATATACTGAGACTCAATAAGCTGGAACAGGAGAATATACTAACATTGGCTCTAAGACAAATAACACGCGTATTGCATCCAGCGGGGAGGTCGATAACCTTTCCCCACCTGGAAGTGGAAGATAGAATTCAGATTAAGGCCAACAACCTGCCAGCGGATCCGCCCCAGCTATTAATCCTCGTATACAAAATATTCAATAGACGAAATGAACTGTTTGATCCTGATGAGATCTATAAGCAGTTCGTCATGACCCATGGAAGGATTAGATTTGACCCGCAGTTCAAACGGCCGAAGTGCAATGTCCACACCAGACACCCGTAAATGGATACCATAAAAATTGCACAATTAAATGCCAGACGGAGCAAGCTAGTCCTCCATGAGTTAAAAAATTTGGCAGAGGAAAATAGCTGGGACATATTATGCCTTCAGGAACTCAATTCAAATAGAGGGTTGATTCCGTACATGCCAGTAACTGCACAAATCATTGCAGACGGGGAGCATCCTATGTCAGGCATAATAGTATTAAATAGGAATATAACTACAACTAAAATTGCTCAATTCTGTGATGAGCACACTACATGCGTAGAAATCAGTACAGGATGGTGCAACGTAATTGTAGTATCAATGTGCTTTCAATACAAAGATCCAATTGATTGATACTTGAATAAAATTAGAGAAATTCTGAACTGTCTAGGAAACCAGAAGATAATCATAGCGGCAGACGCAAATGCACGGTCACTTCTCTGGCACAGTGAGAGAGGCCAAGACCTGACTGAGTTGATCTGCGAGTTTAATCTAGAAGTAAGGAACAAACCATTCAATCCCCCTACTTTTAACGATAGGCGTGGAGCCACATCTAACACAGACGTAACAATTACTAACGATCTTGTGGGAAATATGTTACATAATTGGCGGGTGGTAGATAACCAAACCACGAGTGACCATAACATAATTCTATATGACCTCTCTCGGCAACGAACTGAAGCAATAAGTAGTGGGAATACTAAACTTAGGGCGGTATGGCAGTGACTTCGCGAGAGTTTTCGTATTCCAGTGGACTTGCTGGAGGGCAATGACGTGGACCACATGGCAATGGAACTGACTAGGTCCATCCAAACAGCAATGATAGGCAGTATTCCACCGGCAAAGGTAAAGAAGCATGAAGGGTATACCGTGGGACGAGAGACTGCATAGAATGAGATCGAACATGCGAAGGTCGCGGAGGCAGTACCAATGCTGTGCTGTGGCGGCTGATAGGCTTGTTTTGCTTAATAGATACAGGGAAAGGAAAGAAGCTTTTAAGCAGCGACTCTTAAAAACTAAAACAGTTAGCTGGGAGACCTGTGTCAGATCCATTCTTAGATCAGATCCCTGGTGCATTCCGTATAAGATAGTTGCCGGAAAAATAAGACCACCTACTACGTTAGCCACTGTGAGGACTGAAGAAGGTATCATGACTAAAAATTGGACTACAACAGCGGAGGCAGCTACTACCTGATGATGAGGAATGTAGAGAAACCGACTTTCATAGAAACGTGTGGAGTGATCAATCTCAGCTTTATGTAGATGAATCGGAAAGGGAGGACATAACAGTAGACGAGGTAGTAAAGGCCATAAACAGTATGGCAAAGCATAAAGCACCGGGACCGGACGGGATAGTAGCAGAAGTCCCTAGAAGTCCAACTGGCCTTCCCACTATGTATGCTTTTTAACAAATGCCTCCAGCAAGACCGGGTTCCAAACATCTGGAAGCAAAGTGAAGTCATGATATTGACCAAGGGGGAGACAGGGATATACCAAACCCAAAATCGTATCGGCCGATCTGCCTGCTAAACGTCCTTGGAAAGTATTTATTAATAAACTGCAGTATCACAGGAGCCAAATAGGCATTAACATGAACCAATATGACTTTTGAGCAGGCAGGTCGGCCAAAGACGCAGTAAACAGGGCGGTAGATTTAGTTAAAATTAGTTATATGAAGTACATAATAGGAATTTTTATAGATATTTCCGGGGCTTTCAACAATTTATGGTGACCGATGTTGTTCCGCTGCCTAAGAGAAATCAACTGTCCATGTAACCTGTATAATACACTGCGGGATTACTGTAATAAGAGATTCACCACATTGAGATGTCCACGAGGGAAGGTAGATAAACGTCTAACCAAGGGCTGTCCCCAGGGTTCAGTAAGTGGGCCAGTCTTCTGGGATTTAGTTTTTGAAGATGCTCTTAGGCGTTTGGAGGGGCTGTGTGGCTTGCCGGGTCTGGTCACTTTTGCAGACGATTTGCTGTTGTTGATTGAAGGTCGGACCAGACAAGACATAGAAGATAAATCCAAGGTAGTGATCGAAGAACTTCAGGCATGGTGCTTGGAGGATAAGATGAGCCTTGCACCAAAGAAGATCCAAATGATGCTACTAAAAGGGAAATTGGAGAGGGATCCAATTGTTAAGATGAATAACATCACCGTAAAAAGGAAGCCGGCAACCAGATACTTAGGCGTCACTCTGGACGAGTCCCTAAACTTCGCAACGCATATTTCCGAGACGTGTGAAAGAGCTAAGGTGGTCATGAACAAATTTGTAAGTATAGGCCAGAGGAAATTTCATCTCCTGAACATCTTAATAAGAAGATACCATGATGCTATCCTGGCATCATTGGTAGGGTATGCGGCCAGTGTCTGGGCGCATAAACTACTGCAAGTGAAACCTTGTAAGGTGGTACTCAGAGTGCAGAGGAGCATTTTAATACGGCTAAGTGGTGCCATTGCTACTACATCTGCTGACTCACTCACAATATTAGTAGGTGTATGGTCGTTGGATCTGGAGATCAGAAGACGAGGAGCCATATACTGGCTGCGTAAAGAAAAATCAGGCCAAGGTGCAGGAGATTATGGGAGCAGTAGCACAATCTGTTATGGAAATTAAAAATGCTCTCCTCGCCGAGTGGCAAGCCCGTTGGGACAGCAGCCAAACAGGCAGAAGATTATACAGCGTGTTTCAAAATGTCCAAGAGAGACTGAATCTTGGATTCTTTAATCCTTCGCCTGGGCTAATACATTACATGACCGTACACGGACCGTATAACCACATGCTATACCAAAGAGGGTTGGAGGAAACCAGTGCATGTGAGTGTGACGCAGAAGGAACCCCAGAGCACGTCCTGAAACGGAAGAGATGAGAACAGCGGACATTAGCGAAATGCGGAACATGCTAACGCGGGATATAATCCTGGACGAGCAGTCATGGAGCAGGCTTGACAACCTATCAGACAAAGTGTCTAAACTACACAGGAAAAAGTATCTGGACCGAGCAGTAGTCGGGCGGGGCAGACCACATTCGGGACCCCAGCAGCTCACAGGCGTATCTAGGCGAATGAGAGCAATGTAGTTAACAGAATAGTGCGAGAACTTTCGGTAACCAGAAGTGATCCCGACGGGTCGACCAATCCGGTTCTCCTGGAAATGCCAGACGGACCAGGAATGGTTGACTGTTTCCGGGATAATAACGGTGGAAGGAATAGTGAATACAGAAAGATGTAAATAATAATAATAACAGTTATATCCTTCCAAGATGTAGCGTTCTTAGCTGGCGTACTACAACATAAACATCATGTAATTGATAGTCAAGGAACTGTGAAAGTTTACAAAGCCGGAGCCAGGTCATGCTGGCCACGGAATTTGCAGCGGTCAACAGTGTCGATACAGCACCTAGCCAGCGTGCGTGTGCGTATTGAGCACAAACTGACGCAAATAAAAATTGGCAGTGTTTGTACAGGGTGCGGCAGCATAATTTCCTTTTTTTAAATGCGTGCCATTCAGTCGGTTGATATCATAGCGCATCGCTAGTGGTCTCGTTCGAGAGGCGTGAGTATAAAGTTTTGTCCCGACACAGTTCAGTCGCCATCGTGCGTTGGAACAGTGGGGAGCATGCGCTTGCCGCTGAGGCCTACGTTCGAGCGGATGATCTGTGATCGCAACCCAGCGCGCTTTTCGGAGTCGCTTTAATTTAGCCCCGTTGTCCCCTGTCCCGGACCGGAAATCAATTGTTACGTGGGTCACTACCTTCATACAAACTGCAAGTGCGACAAGACGAAGAACTGGAGGCCCTCGGCCCATTAGATCACCCGAGAACACTGAGTCAGTGAGAGCTTCAATGCGGCGATCACCACGACGTTCTGCGTGCAAACATGCGTCTGCCCTTGGAATTTCCGATCGTTCTTGATGATAATCTTCATTTCCATCCATACAAGATGGCGATTGTGCACGAACTTTCTGAACGTGACTTCAATTCTCTGAGGAATGCGTGTGATGTTCTTCTGGAAGACGTTCTTGAGAACGCTATTGTTTTTTGGGTGATGAAGTCCATTTTCATTTGTGTGGATCCGTCAACAAACAAAACATGCACTACTGGGCTGACACTAATCCCCGACAATTGGGTCAAAGGCCTTTGCATTCACCCAAGGTCACAGTGTGGTGTGCAATTTCCTCAGGTGGAATTATTGGTCCCTGGTTCTTTGAGGAAAATGAAGTCACAGTGACAGTGAATTCGGACCGGTACGTAAACATGTTACAGGAATTTTTTCCCACGGCTAGATGAGTTGGGCTTAGGGGACACTTGGTTCCAACAAGACGGCGCAACGGCACACACTTCAAGAGCATCGATGGCTGTTTTGAGGGAACACTTCCCAGAGCGCCTCGTCTCAATTAGGGGCGATTTGAAGTGGCCGGCCCGCTCTCCCGATTTGACCCCTTGTGATTTTTTTTTCTATAGGTTTTTTTCGAAATCCCGTGTTTATGTGAACCGTAGAAGGACCCTATAAGATTTGAAGACCAGCATCCAGGAAGAAATTGCAAACATAACGCCTGCTATGCTGGCGGGAGTCATGACAAACACCAGAAATCGGTTTATTCGGTGTGTGCAGAATGGGGGAGTCACCTACTTGATTTGAACTTCAAAACTAAGTAAAACAAAACTTTATGTATGTGCCTACATTATAAAAAACAAATAAAAATTTTCTGATTCATACAATGGGTTTTAATAAGTTTTGAAAAAAGGAAGTTATGCTGCCCGACCCTTATTACTAAAAGGCATAAAAAATGCCCAATGGTATTGAGGAAAGTTTTGGAATGTTACCATCCCTTTAATATAGTTAAAAAAAATACCTTTCAAAAAACAAGTCACAAATTAATAGTAACGGAATTTCGATAACACACGAACTGGTTCAAAACTGTAGAAGCGAAGCAGGCGGTACTAATGTATGCATGTAGAAACTGTCAAAATAATAACCCATGCATTGTAAATCCCAGTAGATCTGTATAATAAAAATTGTTATTAGAAATTCGTTGTAAACCAACAAACAACTGTAAGCTCGCACTGTATTTGTCAAGTAACTACCAAAGTAAATATTGTTATTCATTTACTAACTGACTCATATGTAACGTTTATTGTTTAATATTTAATAATTTAGCATTACGTATCAGTTACCAATTAGCTAAGTGAAGCGGAAAAATATGCTAATTGCTTACATAAAACTTTCGTAGACTGTAAAATCGTAAACTGGTAACATGGTATCCATTTTGAGTGTAGTATCTGTTCGTTTTATTTACATTTAGACCGATTTCTTAGGTTAATCTCACATCGATTATTTTCATTTATTTTTGTATTTATTTTGAAACATTTTTGTTTCTTAAATATTACCGGATTACTTTCACGCAGAAAAGCCCTTTCAAAGCGTCAATGAAATATTGTTCGGATTGCTGGGAAAATTTGAGAGATAGTTTGAGGATATGAGATTGAAGGCTTTCACGGCGTATCGATGATGACATTTTATCAATTTGAGGATAGTTAGTTTTACATTAATTTATTTACAGACACAAAGTACAAGCAATTTGAAAGAACTTTTTGCTTTAAATGAAATGAAGGTTACTGTTGACAAATAAAATTTTACTTATTTGGCCATTCAGCAGCCTACTTCAGTTTTCAATGCGAATTTTTCGAGCATTTGAGAATCATCTTTCACAAGGCACGCTTATAGTCGTAATATACAAAGAGAACCACAAAGAGAAGCGGAGCGGGACGTCAGATTCGAAAGAACTAGCTCCCCAGTGGCACTGCTCCGTGCTGTGCTGAGCGCAGGAATGGGAGAACTTCGCGAACGAAATAGCTCTTCCCGCGCCGAGCGCTTGGGATCGGAGAACGACGCGAACGAACTAGCTTATTTATTTATTTATCAGTCTTGTTTCATGAATCCCTGCTGAGGAAGGACCTCTGGGATGTGAAACATGTCATAATTAATACACATACATACAATATGAGTCATAATCATAGTAAAAACAATTATACGTTCGAAAGACAAATAAAGAGAATAACGACAAACATTAATTTTTACAACTGAATTTTGCAACAGTCATATTGAATACAGTTAATTAATTTGTTCAAATTATTTAATGGAGTAGAAGGAATTGGCAATAAGATAATCTCTCAGTTTTTCTTGAAAGATATCTTTATTATCTGCAGACTGTTTTATACTCTTGGGAAGTTTATTAAACAGATGTATACTAGAATAATTAACTCCTCTTTGTACTAATGACAGAGATGTTTGTGTTTTGTGCAAGTTATTTCTGTTTCTTGTATTGAAATCGTGTACCTGTGAATTAGAAGTAAACAGGTTAAAATGCTCTATTTACAAATCACATGAGATCTTCTCCATCTTCTGGATTTCTTATTTTTTGAGAGCGAATTGGATTAACAATGAACGGCGTGGATCGAAGAGAGTGGCAAAGCCGAAACAGACTTATTGTTGGCGCACACTCAATTGAAGTTAAATTCAATCGAGACCTACACACCACCGTCATTACTGCTTCCAAGAAGAACTACCCTTCGTTTTTAGTGAGCGACTGCTCACTCGCTCTTTCAAAAGAACTGTTCTAAAGAACTGGTTCACTCGCGAACGACCCATCTCTAATCCACACAGCTGAGATGGCCAGATTAACCAGTAATGAAACCAGCGACACACGATGGCGGAACCCTTAATCAATAATAAACAAATGTATGTAATAGTGCCTAATTTAGTATCTAGATATTAGGCTGTATAAATGTGAGATAAATAAAAAAAGGAAAAAAAGGAATGTGTGTGCGGTAATGCCACGTTGAGTCGTTAGAGAGCGCTGATGAGTGCGGCGTATAAAAGTGCTGCGCTATCTGGATTTCCCGCACGGATCTCGAACAGCATGCATCGTTTCACCAATGCAGGTACACCCATGTAAATGTAATGCATGTCGGCAAGCTCCGACCTCATCGTCCATTCTACATCCGGTGGCGTACGCCATCAAGGATTCAGCCTGCCACGAATACTTTTTCTGCAGTGGATTGTCGGTATCTGAGTTCGCGTGGAAGGCTCAGACATGACTTCATTAGAAATAACCATAGCCAACTAAGATTCTATATTTATTTTATCGTGTCTATGTGAAAGAACGGTGAATATGTAACACCAGAAATAAGTAATCTTGGCATCACAATTTATCGGTTTTCCTAGAAGCACGCACCAAAATGTTTTGGATGCTATTGCTTGGAACCACTAATTTGGTAAGCTAATGCTTTTCATGATCTGAAATCCAAAATGGCCAGAAACGAAATACGACTTATCTTTTAATAAGCTAGTGTAATGCTACAAGACGTTTTAAATTATAATTAGGAACTCAAAGGGGTAGTATTTAACTAGAATAAGAATAGCATTAAGAAATTTCAATTACAAAGCGAGAGTGAGGCTGAGAGATTTTATTTGAGATTTTCAGTTGGCTGCAGGCTGCCGTCATGGCGGAAAAACCGCAGTAAAGCACAATCAACACCTTCCTGCCCACTATGTTGGCGCGCTGAGTTGACGGCTGTGGTACCACCCCTCAGACGTGAAAAGGTGTCTCCGGCGTGGGGCGATATCTGTAGAGCCCTGTGCTTTCACCCATAGGGCAGAGAGGTTACACAGGGCAACTTAAAGTTCTAAAGCCAATGTTGGTAGCTCTACTCACTGAAGGACGCCTGCCCAAGAAAATTCCGTTAGGCGGGTATTATGTAAGGCCCCACAGCGAGACTATAGGGGTCTCAGTGGCATAAGTGTTCAGGGAAAAAAAAAAATCAGTATGCTACGATTTGCTGATGACATTGTCTTGTTAGCAGAAAGGGCTGAGGATATTGAGATGTTACTGAATGGCATGAACAAAATACTGAAGGAAGATTTTGGACTGAAAATGAATCAAAGCAAGACTAAGGTGATGGAATGTAGCAGAAATGATGCCAATACCACTAGATTAAATATAAAAATAGTATCGGTTGCAATAGGAGAAATAAGTGAACTCTTTTACTTGGGAAGCAAAATTACAACCGATGGCCGAAACAGGAATGATGTTAAAAGCAGTATACCACTAGCGAATAGAGCCTTCATGAAAAAGAGAAATCTTTTAATTTCAAGTATTGATCTAGGAATTAGAAAGATCATTTTAAAACTTTAAGTATGGCGCACAGCACTTTACGGTAGTGAAACATGGACTTTAGGAATACTGGAAAGAAAATTGAAGCATTTGAAATGTGGTGCTACAGAAGAATGCTGAAAATTAAGTGGACAGACAAAGTAAGAAATGAACGAGTTCTGGAAATGATGGGTGAGGAAAGAAGTTTGTGGAAGTAGCTTACAGAAAGAAGAGACAAGCTGGTTGGTCATATTTTGAGACATGCTGGATTGGTTAATTTTGCTGGTGGAGGGAACAGTCGAAGGTAAGAACTGTAGAAGAAGACAGAGATTAGAATATATGAAGCAGATAACTGAGGACGTGGGTTGTAAGTGATATGTAGAGATGAAGAGGTTAGCTCAAGATAGGAAGGGATGGAGGATTGCATCAAACCAATCGAGATACTGATGAGACACGAAAAATGGACATGTGAGGAAGAAGTATCGGCATATTAATGTTTTCTGGTGTACAGCGTTCAACGATCACAGAAGACATTTTGTACCAGAGACAATTTAATTGTCTACCAGAGGCAATATATGCCTCCCACATTAATAAGCCAACGAATTTCGTATGTTAGCCAACCTATTACGATGGCAAGTCAACGATTATTATGTTTGATTCACGTATTACGTTTATTTTAAAGCACTACAGTCCATAAAATAGAAATAAAACAGAATCCCAAGTTAAGTTGTACAATCTATTGTCAATGTTTCGCATATGAAATACAGTGTGATCCGTGCCTCTTAATTCTCGTCTAGAAATGATTTCCATTACTTGCTCCGTCCCTCGGTCCATATAAGTCATTAGCTGTTTCCGCAGATTTTGATCCGAACTATTAGCTCTAAAAATTTGAAAACGTTATTCACTTGATGCGGTACTTTTTGCGTGATACCGTTTCATACCTCTCAGACACTCGTAGCTTGCTTACAGATTTATATATGTTAAGCTCTCTTCCCCGTCAACGACATCAAGGACGTGCTTCTAGGGAATCAACAATGGGATCATGTATATGTTAGCAGGGGAAGCACGTAAAAAACGAAATCGTTCAAAAACAATTCACAATACAATCTCTTAATTGTGTGTTTGGCTGACATTCTCAAACGTTAGTCTCGATAGAGAGTGCAACTGTAATTTCGATATGGCTCTTGAAAATAGCGCAATCACTTATCAATGGGATCAAGATGAAAGCGAAACACTTGCACTAGCACTCCATCGACTGCGAAGTTTTGATTGGCACATTGTAACGCTTTGCGTCGCTTGTCGTTGATTTGATTGTAATTATAATTATGAATAACTCAATTCTTTAGGTCCAAAATATATCGTTTATTTTATATCATTCGGATCTACTAGGAATTACAATGGAATTGGTTATTCTCAGAAGATGCAAGTTGTTTTTAGGAAATATGTTTCTCGAGCATTCAATCTACTCTGATAACTATCATCTCACAAGTCCTAATCTCCATAGCAACTTACAACTCATTGCCTTTTCTCTCTAAGAGCATATATATTATTAGTTTTTTATCTACTCTCAGAGATCAAAATTATAATTTTCTTATGCAAATATTTCTGTTCTGTCACAACATCACCACCAGGTAGTTAAGTACTGATTGTTAATTTACGTCTACTTTATGTCCGTCTGAAACTGTGACGGGACATTCAAATATTTCGTAGTTTGAGCTTATGTATTTATAGATTTTTGTTGTATAATTTTGTATAATAAAATAAAATAAATAAAACGATTAGTTTTTGCAGGGTTGACTATGACATAAAAACTGTCTTTGAAACTCACTGGAAAAAAATAAACGGTAAAAAAGAAGAAAGGTTGTTAAACAATTAAGTACGAGAGAGAACGTATGCTTTTAGCTCACGAGTGGTTTTGGTCCTCGGATATTTGGTAAGAGTAGCCTTGAAAAACAATCCTGCAACCTTCATATAAATACAAAGTCCGATACGAGTTTTAGTTGTAGAGACTGTTATATTTAGTTGTAGATACTGTTATTAGTTCCAAAGATGCATTAAAAACAATGGCAAAACAAGGGCTGCTTTCAACTAAATTTTAACCAAACCAGTACAGAGCCTTATTTAAACGCCACAAAATGTTCCCTACATTTACAAGTTAACTAACGCAGTTCTCACATTTGCCAATATTTGACATGAGAATTTAAAAAGCTCAAGCTCAATCACTGAGGAAAGCTGGTGATTATCTGCCAATACCAATGTTTGCACATGGACAGTTGTCAGCCGTTGCCATTAGGGCAAGGTCATTTAATGATTTAAAGTTTTACGTCAGTGACACCAGGATATGTTTAGAGGGATCGGTAAAATTTCGCCAATTACACTGTATTTACAGAATCGTTGCGATAAATTTTTCTACTTGATAATTTGTTTAAATCATTTGTATTTAAATTTGATTGTAATTAATTAATTAGAAATATGTTGACTGTAACAGGTTGTAGTTGTATAACTGTAATTAAAATAAATATACAGATTCGTACATGTAATTATTTCCTCAAAGTTCCTATTGAACGCCGATCGTGCTTAGCGGACACCCCCTTAATGATTTGTTTACGTCACACTGGACAGCTATCTCTTTTCCACTTCATTTGAATCACTTTCTCTTTTAAACTGCGTCAAAAGTTCTTTGTCAGTCATCACTAAATATAATTGAAATGTCAAAACTGTTCAGTTAAAAACTGGTTAAACAGACCGAAAACTTTAGAGGAAATTTAAAAGTCAAAAACGTATCAAGCCAGTGTCGTAGCGGCTCAGTAGGAAGTTAGCTCGAACACATACATGATCACAACACTACTGAACAATTTCACCCGAAATACAATCCCATACAAACCAGAACAAAAATTCAATAAAGTCTTGATGTTAAAAGGGAGTAGCAATTTCACGTAGCTCCACCACCCCTATTGAAGCTGGTAAAAAAAAGTCCCAGATTCTAGAGAAAAGTTTCGATAAATTTTCTTAAGGTACGCAAAAGTCGAAAAATAAAGTTTCATGAGAAAAGCGAGTTGGAGTTCGAAATTGTTTCGAAAGATTTGACACAATGGCTTGAATTTCACTATTTGCAAGGAATGTTTCTCACTAGTAATCATTTATTTTGTCAACCTCCTGGACTGAAACTACTGTTTTTATCCGACATTGTGCTGCTTTTCTCTGTAATCTAGGATTTTACCTATACTCTGGTAACTCCTTATGTGGTCATAGAAAGAGCTGTTCCAATGCCGTTGTTGTTATGGTACTCACCGACGACTCCAGGCTTGGCGTCGTTGAGCAGCGGCTCCAGCTGTTCCTTGACGAGGGCGAACACGCTGTCAGAGCTGAGGACCCACCTGTAACACAACACAACTCAGCAAAACAGAGAATGTGTTTTATAATCAATTAGTCTAATACACTGCAGTTTTATGTTCCCAGATCATTCCAGGTGAATGCCGTGACAGTTTCTCTGTAAACGCCATCACTGAATTCCTTCCCATTCCTTACTCCCACTTCTTTCTCGCCTCTAATGACCTCGCATAAAGCCAGAACCAAACAAAAAGTTTTCTTCGTTCAAAAGATTGAAAAGAAATGTTGAAACTGGAGATATATATCCGATCGTGATATACAGATTTACTTATCTGTCTACTAGAAACGATATTGTTCCTTATTATTTACGTCAGTCTGAATGTACACAAGCCTTGAAAATAGAATAAGAACACAATTTTTTTAAGTGTTAATACTTTTAATTTAAATAGAGAATCTGAAAAATGTACTTTTTAAGACACCAAATTTTATATGTAGTGGAATTTGTTTCTCATTATGATCTCGCTTGCTCTGGCTGTTAAATAAGAACAAAGAACAAAAAGTATCAAGTCATGTGGTAAACTGATCTCATATCTTACTAACGTTTTAATAATTTTTTGATATCGCAATTTTTAAAGTGAAAATTGTGAATCGTCGCAGTAACCACAGATATATAGTCAGGGTAGACCATCTAAACACCACCCTCAGCACCACCGTTAGGACAGACTCGAGGTTTCACCCTGGGTCCTTTGAACTTCCAGATTCCAGTATGGAAGAGCTATAATATGCAGGTCGAATTGACATTTTCTTTTGTCAGTTACACAGAGAGTTTCCAATCCGCAGAAAACCTGTACAAATATTTCGATATTTAATTAAAACAGTCCATGCATTTCAGCAGTGTCGGAATGTAGCAGTTGAGGAACGTTTCCGAAACGTCCCACAAGCGGAAGAGAGTTTTATTAATACACAAAGCAGCGGGATTCTTTACTCTGATTCAGATCCAATTTTTGAAGGCATTATAGGAGACGCAAAATCGAATGTGTACCGTGTAAACAACAGTGGAATTATTGCTTTTTTCATGTATTTATCTGGACTTCACATAATGTGATAATCTCAAGTGTCTTATGGAAGGTACTGACTGACTGTTCTAGTCTGGCAACACTAAATGTTTATACGTTTTGTGTCACTAACGGTTTGACAGACATTTCTGAGGTGGTAAATGGGGAAAGTTACAATATTTACTTCGCTGACTATTGAAAACTCGCTAAAAGCTTATGCATGATTCCAATGATGCGACGCCCCTCTAAATTTATGACAAAGAGTGAATTTCGAATTAAAACTGAACTATTTTAAACTCTCAAAAGATGAGAGAGAAGACTTCGGCTCCACTGATAGGAGACTATTTTTTCACCTGCATTATTCAAGTGTGTCATTGACTACCAGAAATACTGACATGGCGATGTAGTATACGATATTATGCCATTGTAAAATCTACTCCAAATTGCGAAATGTCTCCTTAATATCTGGACGTTGTGGATCATTTTCTTCAATTGCTGATAATATTGATAAATAAATAACGTCAAAGCAATTGAATGTTTGAGCATTTATTGAACTGCCTAACGCGTTTCTCTTCTTTTACAGAAGCATCTTCAGCTGGGTTCTTCTGGTAATTGCGTACAGATGTTACAAATTGGTTATGTTGTTTGTACAGTGGAATTATTATCTAAATTATGATCTATTTACATTTTTCGGTCTATTACATTTACTTATGCTCCATTCTCAGCAGCAGTGATTGTGATAATCACTAGTTTAATAACCATCTGGAAAATGAATCACTTCTCACAAAAAAAGCAAAAATCACCGCTGCTGAGAGTGGAGCATTAGTAAATGCAATAGACCGAAAAATGTAAGTACATTAAAATTTAGATAATAATTCCACTGTACAAAACACAATATAACAAATTTGTAACATTTGTAAGTAATTAGCAGGAGAACCAGCTGAAGATACGTCTGAAAAAGAAGTGAAACGCGTTAGACAGTTCAATAAATGCTCAAACATTCAATTGCTTTGGCGTTATTTATTTATCAATGTCTCCTTAATGTTTGCGGATGCCACAAAAATTCATGATGAATGCAATATAAAACAATGCTGTTTCTAGTGGTAGAACTATTCCCATCGAATCATATTTTTTATTTTGTTTTATTTTTTATTTGGTTTGTTATTTGGATCTCCTTTATAGGTCGGGAATTGTTTTTAAATCACACCTAGTAATTAATTTTTATTTCGGAGCGATGACTTAGTGAAATACGTGCGCTGGATTTCTGCATCTATATAAATAAAAATTAAATGCTATTGGTTGGTAACCACATCACTTGAGAACGGCTGGACCGGTTTGGCTAAATCTTTTGTTTTTTAATGTTCGTACAAGTCCGAATAAGATTTTTAAGAGAAAGAAAAATTGGGAAAGCTGCCAGCAAAATTCGGAAAAAACAGAATGGGTTTTTACCTATGGGATTTTTGGATGAACTCAAGACCATAATGCACGATTCGAACGATGGATATTGGTCCTTAGAATCCCAGGATGGATATAAATAATTCAAATGTTTTCTATATAAAAATAAAACCTTGGAAGATCTGGAGAAAGCCTATAAAAACGTGTTCCAGCCTAAATTAAAATAAAATTACCTTTAATTTTATTTTTACTCTCTTACCTAGATGTAAAATGTTTATATATGTATGTACAAATGGATGATGGTTGTATAGTGCCTAGGCGCTTAAAGCAAAAAAAAAAAAAAATTGTGTTGTTTAGCGATATGTCCAACAAATTTAATCATTATATTTCAATTACTTTCATATTAATGAAAATAAGAACATGGTACTGATGACATCGAACAATGTATTACCTCGACTACACATGACAGCGCCCAAGGTTCCTCTGTGAATCTGCAACAAAATACGCGTATGACACTCTCATGTGAGTTGGAACGATGGAACTAGAGGGATTTTCTTCTTCGACGCTCCCGGTGGAACTGGAAAAACTGTTTTATCTCGTTGATTTTGGCAACGATTCGCTTGCAGAATGAAATTGCATTTGCACCTGTTTATCAGCAATTTTAGCTCCATTGTTGGAAGGAGGTCAAACAGCTCATTCAATACCCAAGTTGAATATGCAAATCAATCAAACTCCAACGTACAACTTTTCGAAAAACTGTGCGATGACCAAAGTTTTTGCAGCAATGCAGATTAATCGTTTGGGATGAATATACGACGTCACATAAAAAGTATCTGGAGGCATTAAATCGAACGATGAAAGATCTTCGTAACAATCAAACCGCTTTGGTGGTGAGATGATCGAAATCGAAATGTAAATAAAAAACCTTGGGATTCATTGAGATTTCAAATTTAATGAAAGAAAATAAAATCGTTTGGTTTAAATGAAATTCTGTCTTATTTCAATGGTGACTTAAATTTTAGGTTGATGTACATCTCCAATGTAAAATTTCCCAATGACATACTTCTGAATGTACTCCCCCTTAAATTGAATATCAATGGACACAATTGTTAATGAATACAATGATTACTAAGAAATACGTTTTTTTTCCTCTTATTTCTACTTTGTTTACACATTTTCAATAGCTTTTCACAAATTCTCAAAACGATCACAAACAAATTTACTGGCAATTTATTGGCTGTCGGGTCAGCTAGGTTTTTTGCTACGTTTTATGCAGTTTCAACGTTTCGGATTTTGTGAATACAGATCCCTGATCCGGATATTCTTAGTTATGCTTTTTTTTACAACAGTCTTGAGAAAACGTTCCATGAGATAAATCTTTTGATGAGACCTTTCAGTTTCGATACCGAAATGAAGCAAAACAAATTTCTACGTCTGGATTAATACCTGAAGATAACACAGTGACTGACTGTAAAAGTCCCAGTAATCCACGAAGATTGAAAGAGAAATACCATGTATGAAGTTAAAGGTTAGTTACTGAAATAGTACATGGATGATAAACGAGGGGTAACAGATTTTAGTTCAGAGTATGATCATAAAAATGTGCTGGACGTAGTGGGGAATTTTAACCTTAAACAAAAAGCGCTGTCAAAAGTAATTGAACATAAGCAGAAATACATTGTGTGATCAAAGTACAATGTGACCAAGAAAATTATAAATGGGATGATCTATAGTTATGAATTAATAGAACTGTTAACGGCCCGCACAATAAGATGCGACACGACGGAGGCAGTTCAGTGTACGACCTGATAAAGCAAAAAATAATATTTATCTCTTGCCTCAAGTACTTTGTTTTTAATACCAACGGAAAATTTCTAGACGAGAATGAAAGAATAAAATAGCAAAGCCAAGCAATGAATGGTGGCGCCATAAACTTTCACTATGTTTAGATGTTGCATTTTGCTTTAGTCTCTTATCTTAGTTTCATGGAATAATTTTATTTTCACTCTCTATTGAACATTTTTAAACGCTTGACAGATTTGTTTTCGAACATGCTACACACGTTTATGGCGTAATTTAAGATTTCGTCATAATATAACGTACTATTTTCCTTTCAATAAATTCATCCTTCACTTAGTTCCACCGTAAACGTTATGTAACAGGCAACATTGCTGAATGTCTTTAATCTTGTTATTGTGTATAACGCCAACGTTTCCACCGTCATACTACGGTCTTCTTGAGCGACACCCAGACAGCCAAGAGACAAGGTTAAAGAGATTCAACAATGTTTGTTGCGGAGATGTGTTACCCATTATATAACCGTTTATGGTGGAACTAAGTGAAAGACGAATTTACTGAAAGAAAGCCAACTCCTAAGACTTTAAACAATGTTTTGGACAAGCCCCTGCAGAATGTCAAAACACTTCCCGCTCATGAAACAGGCTCGGTTAGTTATGCGAGTAAAAATCTAGATGAGTTGTATTTTACGCTTAGGATGGTGTTGTGAAAAAAAAGGTAATAGTCAAAATAACCCACAACAATCAAACATAGCTTTATTTGCATCCATTTGCTGTGAATAGAGAACATTTCCCTCTAGAGAAACTTTCAACTTGAAGGTCAAAATCAGAGCGAATAATTCTTTACTTTTATCAAACGATGGATAAAATGTATAGGGGACCCGTAGCTTATGTAGCAAGATGCGGCAAAACTCAGCACATGTATACGCCATAGACACCATTAGTGAAATCTAAGCACTCTGGAGAGATATTGGCCCAAGTCTCCGGAACAGATCTCAAAAGAACCCTAAAATTCCTAGTTCAGAGAGTTTGGTACGAATGGACACCCTACAAAATCCTACACTCCTCGATTGGGTTTATTTCTACTGATTCTCCAAAATCTTCCTAAGAACAAACTGAGCAACATGAGCATGGTAACAACGCGCTTTATCCTCCCAGAATGTTACATTGTTGGTGCAGGGTGGTCTTACATAAAGGACAACTGAAAGTCAAGGAAGTCGAGTACTGACTTCTTTGTATTGCCTGTTAATGTTATCAAAGAGATTCTTTAAGTTTTCTCTTGATGCTATCATCCAACATGGGAACTGATTTTCTTTCTGATTATTAAGCACATTTTTTACTATTAGTGTACCGAAACGGTTGATAATCACATTTGATAATTTTCTTTAAATATACTTACTGATCCCAGATTTTTCATCTTTTAATTTTTATTGTATTAACAAATGTGCGATAATTAACCACCAGATCACAGTTTTCATTCCTTGTTCTTTATAGTTAATCAAGATCTTTGCAATTCTTCTACACCGGAGACAGGAATGTTGTAAATGTTGCCATAGGTTTTGCCTTTTGTTACACCCCACATTAGATCGCTATTTGTAAGGAAATGCAATTCTCATATTCAATTTCACCCTAAAAACACACACAAAAATAACAGTTTTAAATATATATACAAAAAAAGGTTTTTGCTACAAATTCATGTTATGTTGTCACAGAATTTGTTTCATCGAGAGAAAAGATAGGAAAAAAACGGAAATTTACAGTTTCTTCCAGTCAGCTGGAATAGTTATCAGAAATTATCATACATGATATTGAGATCAAATCATGTCATCATTTGTGTTTCAGTAGTTGTTGTTTATACCATCATTTCCACAAGCGTCATTTACCTATTGCTACATAGGGAATTATTTTCACGCGGGATCCATGAGGATATATGTATTACACTTCACTTGCAGTTTGTGTAAGGCAAGAGATTACGACCAGTTTTACAAAACATTAGTACTTTCTGTTTGGTGCCATGATTTAAGAACAAAAGATTCTACCGAAGTACCTTAGATTGAAACGCACTATTAGAATGACATCTAAAATTTTAAATATGCAATATATTTTCCAGGATTGATTATGCAAGCAAAAATTTTTAACTGGAAGCACTTCAAACACAATTCAGCAGGCAATCGTTGACCTGGATTTTTGAGGGCCATTTATTTTGCCTGATTGTTGCTTATGTGAGCGAGAACAGTTAAACATCGAAATAAATGCCTATGCAGTGTGTGACTGGACTCATAAGAACACAGAGTTAAGTTGTTGAGCTTTTACGAAATATGACTCAACCTGTATTTGTCAAAGACAGAAACTGAGGTGGTGCAGAACCTCCAGAAAATTAGAGTATTTTAAGTTCATTGAACATAGAAATAGTTAATTTTCTGGTGAAAGGAATATGTTAACCAATATTAAGCTAGTCTGATATTTTCACATAGCATAGTGAAAGCATCTGGCTTCTTCGCTAGAGGTTAATAATTTGAAATTTTGTATTCAAGGATCTGTGTGCAGAACGTTTCGAATATGAAATCCCGTTAATCCACACAAAATGAATCACTGTGAGTCTTATAAGTCGACTTCAGTTTGTCCTATGAACTTGCAAATTTAAATTACAATTTATTTTCATTCACTTCAAAATTAGCATAAAAGAAGTAATTTAAATGACATTGTTTTTAATAGTCTCCTTCCTTCCGAAGGAACTTTGTAGTTGAGTATATTTTTTTTTTTTTTAAAAAAAAAAAAGCTCTTACTTTCTTCATGCTTAGAGCACGATTTACTATCGACGCATTCTTGACCTCGTTGTTTTACAGACGTTAGCGTCTTTCATAAATATTTATTATTTTTACTTTTTCTTTTGTAATAAAATTAATAGTGATGTATTATATGTATCATAAGTGATTATTGTGTGCCATTTCTTCCACAGTTGCTTGATAAACGAATAATTTTTATTTTTAATAAATACGCCAATACAACTGTTGTTGGTTATTATTTATTTCACGGACGTGTTTCGTCTACGTCGAGGTATCTTCAGCGTACACTCTTTTTCTGTAATAGGTGATTAGTTTTGAACATAATGTTTTTTTTTTTTTACATATAACGAAACTATTCTTATATACAGGAAACATAATGTGGCTCATATTTTGATATAAGTTTTTGAGTTATTATGCGGGAAGTTTTTTTTACATAGGTAGAACTAGATATGATTCATATTGTAACTTACATTTACATTGAGGTATTGTTGGTCGCCTGTGTATGCTTCCACATTTGGTTACCATATTACTTCACTCATACCGCTCACTTCACATTGTTTGTCGAACAACTGAAAGGGTCTAGGGGAAAAAGACAGTGAAAAGTGCCCCTGGCCCATCCCGTTCATGGGGCATACCAGTTCACAGATCTTGGTTAGCAGAGCCTTTTGACCGATTTTTATTTCAATGCCGCCACTCTAGGGGGGCACTACGGGGGCGATTGTGCCATTGGGGCCTAAATTAATAACTCGTGAAATCAATGCGGGAAAATTCTGAAAAAAATCTGGGATGTGAACATTGCTACAGGAAATATCTAGTACTTTTTTGGAATTTTTGGCGCATTTTACAATGTTTTATCGCAATTTGTTTATTTCGAGTTCCTAGTAAACAAAGGCATTTGCTTGAGTAACAACATTTAGATTTTTACTGTAGAATCATCTATGGGCATTATATCTACGGTTCAGATTTCAGACCTGTCCTAGTAGTGCAACATAGCGAAAAAAGATAAAAACTAATTTTGATGCAATCGGGTTGCCTGTCCTGTAGGCGCTCAAGACGGACGAGCTTTACGAGGGCTTGGCATAGTCTGGTGGCCGCCATGACGGTAACTATTTCATTACGGACTGATTGCTGATCGTCGAAGCTCCGACAACGATGTATTCGATGAAGTTTTGGGGCAGATAGAAAGGCAGCAACAGTTTGGCGACGGAGGTCGTAGAAAATGGATGGAACCGACGAAACAGGCTCTTTTCCGCAGTAACATCTGGAGATATAGACGATTTTCCGCAAATGTCTGAAAAAGACTTGAAAGTGCTCTTTACGGGCTCATACCAATTGTCTCAGGCTGTTTCATATTTGGCAGTAATGTTAAACGATGATAACATAATCAATCTCCGCTATTTGAAAGAGAAGGGCAACATCGCCAAATTCAAAGTTCGATCACGCCATATTAACGCCAAGCCGTACAGATGTTATGTCGATTATTCGCCGAACTCCACAGGTCACGCGGTTATCTGGCGATACTACTGCGAATGCGCTAACGGTAGCTGAACGATAGGATGCTGTTCTCATGTAGCTGCGGTAATTTATTACCTTTCAAATACTCCAAAATTTTTCGACCGTCTCAAGTTCTAAGCAGGATTTTTGACGACGTTAATGCAAATCCTTTTATAGAAACGGATAGCGACGAAGATTAAACTTAAGGGAGGGGGAATGTTGTTACGCCCTGTGATTTTTGTTTTGAGTGCTTTGCACTGCAAAAAGATTTTCTTAATAACAAATGCCTGAAAAATATATTAAGTTCTTCTTTTTCGTGGATTATTTAGTAGCTTTTATTAATCCTATAAGCCGCTCCTTTCATTTGACAAACAAACAACTTAGAAATACACAAAATAAAATTTCAGCACCCGTCTCGCAACTGTAATTATGACGTGAGCATCCACCATAAGGGCCCCTGTGTGGTAGGCAACCCAATTGCATAAATTCAGTGTTTATTTTCTTTCGCTATGTTGCACCACTTGGACAGGTCTGAAATCTGACCGTAGATATAGTGTCCATAGATTATTCTACAGTAAAAATCTAATCGTTGTCACTCAAGGATATGACTTTGTTTACTAGGAATTCGATATAAACAAATTGCGATAAAACATTGTAAAATGCGCCAAAAAATTTCACAAAAATACTAGATATTTCCTGTGGCAATGTGCAAGTCCCTGATTTTTTTTCAGAATTTTCCCGCATTGATTTCACGAGTTATTCATTTAGGCCCCAATGGCACATTCACCCCCGTAGCGTCCCCTAGACTGGCGGCATTGAAATAAAAATCGGTCCGAAGGCTATGCTAACCAAGATCTATGAACTGGTATGCCCCATGAACGGGATGGGCCAGGGGCACTTTTCACCGTCTTATTCCGCTAGACCCTTTATTGTTCCTGTGCATCAGTCAGTGTTATCAACATCGGCATTCATATCAAGTTGTGCTTTAGATCTGTGTTCCCGTCTTACCGAACGTAATGAATAATCAGATCTGCCACTGGAGAAAATGACGATTTATTTCCGGGCCTGGGCGTCCAAATGCTGAATTTTTACTTTTTCCGAAATGTGCCCTTAATGATATTGTTAAATTTTTTTACCGTGTTGTAAATAATCCTACTGTTACTCTACTAAATACAATATCGACGAGTCCCGATATCTCCCCTATCCTCACTCACTCGCAGAAAAGTGTGGAGACTACCAATGGTCGATTGTATGCAAGATTTCTTCTATTTACATTTCTCTTCTTCGGTTAGGTTCTGAACTACACGTCTGAATTTCGACGTTTCCACCAACTTTGAAAAAACTCAGACAGGCAATTCAGAGCCGAAGAAGGGGAATGTTTGGTAAGGGCGTAAGCATTCTCCACTATAATGCTCGCCCGTCAAAACGTCGCTCTTCTGGTTGGAAAATCATCGCACACCCACGCTATAATCAGGGCTTGGCGCCCAGTGACTACCACCTTTACTGTAGGCTGAGAGAACATTTGGCCTGAAGGCGATTCAGTTCCAAAATGGCGAAAAATGAAATTCAACGCTTTATCAGAAACATGGCGGCGAGTTGGAATCATATGGGCATACATACAGCTTTTAAAAATTCATCTATCGAAATGATGATTATGTAGAAAAATACACAATTGTTCAACCTTTAAAATAATGTATATATTATAGAAAATAAATTGAATTTATATGTGAATACTTTGGAGATCTAACTTTTGGAATTGCCTCCACAGTACGGAAACATCAAATCGTTTTCATCAAATATAGTATGGACAGTGTTAGAAGTGATGTGATTCAAAGTCGATATAGACATTCAACTTAATCAAATACCCAGGAAGTGTGAGTTTCAGAACGTCGGACAAATCTATAGTGAACATTTATGGAATTGTCTGCTTTTGCAACTCAGGTTGTTGATGTTTAAATGAGTAGTACGTCATCTAACAGGTATAGAAGAAACGGTTACAAAAAATGCTTTATTCTGTGGCGGCTAGAAATAATTTGTTTTTTATACAATCAAATGCTTGTTTCCAAAGTTTATAATGTCTTCACGATCAATTTCCTGTAGTTGCAAAAGCAGAAATTCGGAAGTTACACTTAGAACCTACTGCGTGGATCGTTGTCTGTGTTAACACTGTTATAAATCTATGTGCGGACTGCGGCTCTTTGTCTTTTCGTTCAGACATCACACAAATATTCTCAAAGGAATATGGATGGGGTTTACACGGTTTGAAAATATAGTCTAGCTTAAAATCTGCAATATAGTTCATGACTCTAGGTGACCGAGTAACGGAGCAAGAATGCTAATTCTTTTCTTCCCAGGACAGGCATCACAGATCGCACAGCATATCACATAAGCAATCCTTTACAAGATTCGTGCCAAAAATTAGCCTGCAACACAGATAAAGATCTAATGCTTGGATTCTGTTAAAATTATTTTCACTGCTAACTTTGTATATTTACTTATCAGTTTTCTGAAATGCAGTAGGCTAGAATACAGGAAGACCACAATATCAAAGATTTATGACTCCATTAAGTACAATGAAGTTACCATCAGTGTGGCTCAGTGCTCTCTGGAACGGACAGGTACGACGGGGCCGGGCACGAGACTGGAACCACACGTCCTGTCTGCCGTTTTTAGGTGGTTTTCCGCAACCATCAGGATGAATTACGGGACGTTTCTAAATTTCCGCCTCATTATGCATTCATTTCACAATTAAAAAATACACTTATCACATCCAGAACATAGTTACCCATTTCACAGATATATAGCATCAATACGTAGTATGACCTGGCAGTAGGTATAAAATGCTTCGCGTCAGCAAGGGAAACCGGCCGTAAAACCAAAGCTCAAAACTTACCATCCAATGATGAACGAAAATAATTAAATACAGCCGACCTCAAAATGTTGGGAAAAGATGGTGCAGATTATAGGTTACCAAACTTGGGGTCCCCCCTCCCTCCCCAGAGGGGCGCGATGACATGTAGCGAGTGTGGGGGGGGGGGGGCGTGGGAGAGGGGATGCGATGTAGCATCGCCGTCCGCGTGGACGATACCCTAGCTCTACTTTGTAGGAAGTACTATGTCTCCTTAACCGCCTGTTTCAAAGTTGAAAACCTTTCTTCTAACATCTCATACTTAGTGAGTTTCCTCTGAGATATTATTGTTAGTTCTGAGAAACAGGCATTTAACTTTTAATAATAAAATTTTGGTGGAAGGGGGGATGGCCTGTAAATATTTCTTTTGGCGGAAGGGGGCATAGTAAGAAAAATTTTGGAACCCCTGATATATATATATATATATAAAAGTAATAAAATGGTGGATTTTAATTTACGATAAAGGTTACAAACATACTACATTACAACTAATGGAAAAACTAAAAGCAAAAGTATTCCTACGCACATCACTGCGCGGTCGAAGCAACAGGCTGGTCGTTTATAAGCGAGCTGGCGGCGTATTGACTCACCACCTGTTGACGGCAGCGTTGAGCCACTCCGCGCTCTCTCCGGCGACGAAGGCGCGGCGCCTGCGTACGCGCTGCGCCTCGAAGGCGGCGGCGGCCTCGAGCAGAGAGGCCACGGAGTGTCTCCACACGGCGGCGACGGCAGCCAGCAGCAGCAGCAGCCACGCCACAGAGGCGCCCGCGGCGCCCAGCGCCCAGCTGGCCGCCAGCGCGCCGCCCAGGCACGCGCACAGCCGGCACAGCCGCGACTCGCGCTGCAACAGGTGGAACACATGCATCAACCACAGGCGACGGCAGCCAGCAGCAGCAGCAGCCACACCACAGAGGCGCCCGCGGCGCCCAGCGCCCAGCGCCCAGCGCCCAGCGCCCAGCTGGCCGCCAGCGCGCCGCCCAGGCACGCGCACAGCCAGCACAGCCAGCACAGCCACGACTGGCGCTGCAACAGGTGGAACACATGCATCAACCACAGGCGACGGCAGCCAGCAGCAGCAGCAGCCACACCACAGAGGCGCCTGCAGCGCCCAGCGCCCAGCTGGCCGCCAGCGCGCCGCCCAGGCACGCGCACAGTCGGCACAGCCGCGACTCGCGCTGCAACAAGAGCAACATCTGCGTCAACCACAGATACCAAGCGTGGCGGGCGTGCGGAAACGCTCTTTCCTCGCAGCGGGAGGACGTGGGTTCGAATCCTAGTCCGGGAATCCAGATTTGAGGTTTCCGTGGTTTCCCCAAGTGATTTTCCGGGATGCTTCCTTCCTGTTCCTAGTCACCAGTCCTATCCCACCTCTAATGATTTCGACGTCGACGAGGCATAAAGCAATCAGGAAAATCATCATTTGAGACATGACCAGCATGATAAGTCAGATAGTACAATGGAATTACTAATTACCAGATTATGTGGCCAACTCCTTGGTACTTCTGATATAACCGAAACGTCCAGTCAGATATTCTAGCCATGGGCACTGACAAAAAATTTAAACATCTCCTAAAACATTAAAGTTTTCTGTGAGCTGGATGCAGATAACTATCTTGTTATATTAACATTGGGAACCAATGAAGTGGTCCTAAAGTAAACCTCTTCGCAGTGTGTATGAAGCGAGATTATGCGAAACGTTTCCTGGTGATTCGTCCGTCGGTTGGAGATGTAAGACTTAGCTGCCTTTCGGAAGTCCTTCTGAAAAGTAGATCCATATGGTTGGTCACCGAGTTACAACTTCTCCCTTCTATCAGTTTCAGATACACAATACAACGCAATACAGTTGTCAACAATTATCTTAGATATCAAAAGCAGTCGCAAGAAAGGAACTGGATCTGATGTGTTCCGATTCTGATCACTTCATTGGTTCTCAATGTTTGTATAATAGGACAGTGATCTGCACCCAGCTCACAGAAAACTTTAACGTTTAAGTTTTTTGTCATTGCTATAGCTAGAATATCTTACTAGACGTTTCGGTTGCATGAGACGTACCAAGAGTTTGCTACATAAGCTGGTGATTAGTAATTTTACCAGACTTATTCTGTTGGCCGTGTCTCAAATGGTGAAAAATTTCTTCCACCACAGACACTGAGAACAGCTAGTCCAAAATCTATCAGGGTGTCCGAAAAGGGATCTGTAGGCCAAAGAAAAAAGGTTGGGAACCTTTACTTTAGAGCTTTGTTAAGTGTAAGAATACACGAGACTTTCTTTCAAATCCTTACAATTCCCTTCACATTATTATAAATGTTCTGTATGGCTCTCACGTAATCTATTGACACTACTGGTTTTCAAAATTAAAAAAAAGTACATAATGGCACATTATCTGATGTTTTCTCCAAGTCGATGAAAGCTAAATGCAAGTCTAAGCTTTTTTTTCCCCTTTCTTCCACTACCTATTTACTATAAAGAAAAATGTTACCAATACAAGATTTTCCTGCTCGAAATCTGCTTTTCTCTTCAATAATTTCTATTTCTTTCCATCCTGTTTCTTAATATTCGATCATACAACTTTCCCAATGAGCTCGATAATTCCTCGATAATTATTACATTCCTGTTTGTCCCCTTTCTTGTAAATACAACTTATGATTGTAATATTATAACCCTGGGTAAATTTTTCCTTCAATGAAAACTTATTAAGCATCTTTTTAAGTAACTACCAAAGGATACTTGGTCCATATTTAACTAGCTCAATTGGTACATCTCCAGGTCCAGCGGATTTTCTATTCTTTAGTCCTTCTTTCATTATTTTTCTATGTTAGTTCTATATTAGTTCTATGATAGTTTATATTCATTTCTATTTTCAGTCAGTAATTTCTTTAATTTGAATTTGGCGTAAGTTTTCAAGGTGAAAAATCAGTGCGCTATGATTTGCTGATCACATTGTCCTGTTAGCAGAACAGACTGAGGATCTTGAGAAGTTACTGAATGGCTTGAACGAAACACTGAATGAAGATTTGGGATTAAATATAAGCCAAAACCTAAAGAAAAATGATGAAATGTAGCAGAAGTGATAGAAATAACAATAGATTAAAAATAAAAATACAATCGTAAATGAATTCTGCTACTTAGGCAATAAAATTACAACTAATGGCTGAAGTAAGGATGACATTAGAAGCATATTAAAGCTAGCAAAAGGAGCCTTTATGAAAAAGAGAAATCTTCTAAATTCGAATATTGATCTAGGATTCAGAAAGATCTTTTAAAAACTATACGTGTGGCAGCCATGGACTTTAATAACGCCATAAAGAAGGATATTTGAAGCATTTTAAATGTGGTGCTATAGAAGGATGCTGAAAATTAGATGGACAGGAAAAGTACGAAATGAATGTGTTTTCGAAATGATGGGTGAGGAAAGTAGTTTGCGGAATAGTCTTACAGAAAGAAGATACAGGCTGATAGATCATATTTTGAGACGGACTGGATTGGTTAATTTGTTAGTGGAGGTAACAGTTGAAGGTAAGAACTGTAGAGGAAGAGAGATTAGAATATATGAAGCAGATAATTGAGGACGTGGGTTGTACCGACTAGGTTGGGAAGAAGAAGTTAGCGCAAAATAGGAAGGTATCAGGATTGCAACAAATCAATCGAAAGACTGATGACGGTAAAACAAACAAATTTTAAAATGGGCCATCCAAGTGCCCATTTTAATCATTGGGATGTTAGTATTTACCTTTACATCTGTTCTAACATTCTTTATTATTTTCCAATCTTCAGATGTTTTGTACCTGTATGTCTGTTATGTTTCTCACATGTTTTGTCCCACATTTCTTGATTTGTATTTGAAACTTCCATTTTTTTTTCAATTCCTTGTTCACTCTCATACAGTTTTTCTGTCTTCTGGATCTTGAGATGCCAATAATTTTGGAAGAGTAATTTCTTTTCTTTAACTATCTGTTTTACAGCTTTGGTCCACGACTTTCTTTTCTTTTCATGAAGATATTCAAAAAATCTTAAAGCTTCTGTGGTTGCACTGTGTATACATTCTCTTATTTCACTATACACTGTCTCTCCCGTTTCTACTTGCATATCCTTCAATTTTGTTCGTTAATCTTAATTATATAAGAATTGTGTATATTCTTCTTTAAGCTTTCCAAGTTATATTTTCTTGCTCGACTATATTTGCCTTGTATTCTTCAATACTTCGGTTTTGACTGGATCTGTTGTTTGGTTTACACTTAACACAAATTTTCCTTTGAGCCATGAAGTGGTCTTAACCGCATTCCACACCTCTATGTACTCTCATATATTTTTAAAACTGCTTATTGTTAATTGTAATCTGTCCCAAATTAATTGTGATTTTAATTATTTCAGTTCGAGAATATTAACTACGGTCATTAGACAGACAGAGTATATATTTATTTTAAATCAACGAAATCATGAGCAAGGTTGCTCACAATAAAAGTTTGTTTTAGTTATTACAGCTATTGACAGTAACTCTGGGAAACATTATGTGTGATGCTCTGTCTATAAATTCGCTTGAGTTCTATCAACTGGATCGGAAGAGTTAACTAAAAATTTTGTTTCTGTACATTTGGAATGAATAATCATTAGTGAAAACGTAAAAACACTTGCTATTTTCTAAACACTCGTTCTACATAAAAGTTAAGAGGGCTGTTACGGTAACAAGAGTCCTTGTCCACAGCAAGATGTAAGACGTCAATCGTTGATAACAGTCGTCAACTAAGGAGAGGTGATATGAAAGTCATAAACCAGAAGAATTATTCCGCATTTATCATTCTTCAGTGAATAAGAAGCGCTTACAACTCAAAAACTGCCGTTTACAAAGTGTTGTATTTAACAGGATAGTAAAAATGTAATCCGATAATTTGGCAAATGAGATCACAAATTTCGAGACCCCGTTTTCCCGCAGGAAACAAGATTGGGTTCTCAATATACTCCCTTTCAATACTGTCAGAATCTCCTGATCTGTTTCATACCTAACGAATATTACAATACCTTTACGGAGAGATCCGTTCTGTGCAATGTAAAAGTTAGTTATACTGTCTGACATCAGAATGAGTGAAAAACAAATTTCTAAAATGAAAATAATAACAGTTATGGAATTTTCGTAAGAAGCATGATACAATAGGAGCAATTTTACTCATTTGTGAGTTGTATTATAGATTAGACGGGTTAAAAATTAAGTAATTAGAGTAAAGTTTCTACACAAGATGATCAATTGTCAGACGATTTCAATTTCCTACGACAATCGTCTTGTAAGAGATTCATGTAAAATGTTTCTTTACCACCATGAATGTTCACAAATTCAAATAATAAAGTACCAAGGTTGAATTACTTTGTGGCTATGTAGAAGATACGTGCTGCGTGCTTCGCTATCCTTTATGATCAGGGAAGAAAACTCGTACTTTGTGCTAGAAGTGAGCTTTTATTGAGCGGAAGAATTTCGAGAGTACCCTGCTGTTTATCTCAGGTGTCATTAACTTTAAGCCGCCTCATGCGATTGTTCTGTGCTAATTTACTTATCAGTTTAACGACCACTTAAGCTGCACGGAAGCTAATTTGACTGTCAGTTATCTGATTGCTAATTGATGAATACTGTTATCTCTGTTGCAGTGCCAATTCGCACTCCACTCCACTGTCTGATCGTTTTTTGGTAACGATCCGAGGTTCTTGGAAACCATTCACGGACGCTGATAACAGTACTTAATGTTGAAATGATGAGCGAAATGTAAAAGATATTTTTTTAAAAGTGAAACATCGAAATTTCAAACAATTCGAGGTCCCTTGAATCTATTTGAGTATTTCCTACACCATTTCTTTGTCTCCCTGAACATTTTTTTGTGCCTATTGCTTCCAGCTTGTCGACGTCGTTAGAGGCGGGAGAGGACTAGGAGCAAGAAACTGGAAAGAATTCAGCCATGGTCTTTTGAAGGAATAAGACCGAAATTCGCCTGGGCAAACCATGGTAAACACAAATTCGAACCAATGTCCTCCCGAATGCGAGGCCAGAGCGCCAATCACCCACTACGCTCGGTCTTGCTGTCTTTTTTTTCTGCCAACATAACTCGCGTACAAAACTGAAAGCACGGATTTTTTTTATCGTAACAGTATAATTAGAGCAGATTTTTTATTTTTCCTGCTTCTGTTTTAAGAAAGCCGATATTCAAAAAGAAAGTTTCTTAATAGTTAAGCATTTAATAAGTATGTATCGTACAATAATTTCAAAACTCTCACTCAATGAATCTGAATAATTTTGTTGGGTAGGATAATGAGAGGCTAGTGGAAACGGAAAGTTACCTCTTGCGTTTTTGATATCAGGGAAAATTATGACGTAAGAGCTAAGAAGATTTTGTTTACGAGAATTTGCAGCAGTATTCGATCTAATTCGATTGTGACATTAGAAATTACTATTTAAAAATCTTTCTTACTATTAAAATAGTGTTCATAGACTTTAAATAGAATTGTGTTTTTATGAAGCATTTGAAGCTAGGGGCTGAATGAATATGTTTTGTATGTCCGTCCTGCAATTAATTGTAAATCAGTGTAAATGGACTTTGTTTTACGAAAAGAAATTATGTAAATACTATTTAATATGTTTAAGGACAGAACTATGCAAGAGAAATTGATTAAATGTTTGTATTCCAAGTATTAAGGCGAGCTACGATGTTTAAAGGACAATTTAGTACAGTTTAAAATGATTTATGTGGATAATTTTGTGATTAAGTATCTTTAATTTTCATTTCTGAGAATTTTTAATGATTGTAAATGATTATGTATTGATTTTGTTTGTTTTTAATTGTTTATGTATTGTTAAAGTTCGAGAAATATCTGTCGGTAGCCTTTGTAATGTTCGATGAAATTTATATAAAGCGAGCTGCCGAGACACAGTTTATGGACACAGTTTACGTAGGGCAAAGGACACTCAGTTGGAACAGTTTTGAGCGAACAGTACTATATTATCGTTGGAAACAGTCTTTGAGTGTAATCGCTGGCGTTTGTATTAACATGTGACCAGTATCTATGAAGTTTGATGTCTTTACGTGAAAAAAAATTAAATTTGAAACTGTGTCTGGAACTAATTATTTAATATATAATTAACCACGAGACACCTAATAAGATGTAGACTGTAAATAACGGTTTCGGTCTCTATCATCTGCTCCGTAATTATATAAAAGGCTTATATGCATACTGATAGCGGCGAATAAATTCTTACCATTCATTATACTACTGTTGCAACTATTTAGTGTGGGGATAGCAACAATATATATACGGTCTTATAGAGGAAAACTCACTATGTATTGGTTCTTCCTTTTTTTTGCTACGAATGACTAAAGGAAGATGTGACGGTTTCAAATTTTTAGGTTTGTAGCATATTTAAGTTTCAACATCTTCACAGAAATTCAGTGAAGCAAATTTGCAAATAATTGAAGGAAGTGTATAGGTAAGAAATCCTGTACCATTAGATATAAACAAGTGAAAGCTGCTGTACTAAATTAGTCATAGTACAGCGTTTCATACCCCCCGAAATTTACATCTGTGATGGAGAAAGTAGAGATGATACTGGAAGATAACTGCTTACAGCGTCATAGCTATAAATAATGTTAGTTTTGGTTCCATATGGATTATCATTAACTGAATATTAATGTTGTGTTGACAAGATGGATGCCATGACTTATTACTTCTTTATCAAAAAGGTTTCGAGAGAAAGCAGCGATAGAAAATGTAATGCCGCTACGAGCAGATTCAAAAGGATTTCTTCAATAGGGGACCGGACAAACTGTTTAACTTCCCGCACTAAGATTATATTACGTGATCTAGTCGCGCGTGACGTCATACGTGTGTAAAGCAACGAAGAAAACTGCTCGCGGCGAGCGAGCGGAGAGCTTCCCACATAGTTCGGCCGTCAACCGCGGAACTACTTAGAAATATACATGTATAAGTATGTGAAAGCATATAAATAATGCATAATTCATTAACTTACCTTACAAAAGATGCTGGAACTGTCGCCCGTCTTGCGTAATGCGCATCTGACATTTTTTAAACATGTTTCGAGACACACGCTGGATTTTTTTTTTTTAACTGCTTTACGTGTCTTTTTAACATCGAGGTCTTTAGAGACGGTAAAGGATGGGGGGTAAGGATGGGGGCAAGGAATTGGAAGGAATTCGGCCATGGCCTTTTGAAGGAAGCATCCCGGCATTTGCCTGGAGTGATTTGGGGAAACCATGGAAAACCCAAATCTGGATGCCCGGACGGGGATTCGAACCGCCGCCCTCCCGAATGCGAGGCGAGAACGCTAACCGTTACACCGCCCCACTCGGTACGCTGGAATTCACATCTCTCCATGGACGTTATTACTTGACAGATTTGAACGTGGTGAGGATTTCCTCCGTACACATTTCCCCAAAGATAGAAGTCAGAAAGGTTTAAATCGGTTGATCTGGCTCCACAAGGCATGGCTGATTACACGTTTCTTTTAATTCTTTAACTTAACGTGGAATCGTTGTTTTAGCTGGCAGTAAAGCGCCAGGATATTGTGACGTGATTTACTGCGACACCTTTTAAAGTAATTTTTCTTCACATACGTATCATACAGGAATATTTTTGTTCAAAACTATAACGTACCATAATTTAACTCGCGCTCACACACGGTACAGATTAGTAAGAGACTGAAGTCACAAAATAGTTAAACCGCAAAGAGACGTTCACAGCCAATACTGATTAGTAAGAGACTGAAGTCACAAACCAGCCAAACCGCAAAGAAATCGATCTAAACAATGGAAAAATTCGCATAATATTGTGTGACTTGACTTTTGGAGGGCTGTTGTTTAATCTCGCCGGTCATTCACTCTGCTGTTTGGCGCGGGCTGGCCTTCCGCAGTGAGATACCGTCGCCAAGACAGCAGGTGGATAGCGTTTCCTGGAAAACACTCTGCACTTACGAAAATGTTTTCACACTTCGTAACTCAGCAGCACTACAATCCAAATTAGTGGCAAAGAAATTCCAAACCATTATTATGGGGAATATGGACTGTCTGCTGTAATAACTTCTGGATTCATGATAAAAGTGGTTTAAAGCATCGGTAACAACGTCTACCGGGAAGATCGTTACCACGCCCCTTATAACTAATTATTATAAGAGTCCTGTGACAAAAACTCAAATAAACGTAGAAACAGTTAAAAAAAAACAAGTTTTTTTTCTTTTTTTTTTCTTTTTTTTTGTTTTTTTTTGGGCCTCCTTCCTCCCCTTCAGCTCTTCCTTTCGCTCTCCAGATAGTTGGCTCTTTGCCTGGCTCTTTACCTTTTTATTCCTTTCCTAGACTTCTTACATTTATTTCAATATTGAAACAGTTACTTCAACTTAGTCACGAGGAACATTCTTTAAGTTCTGTCCTCTAGTTTAGATTTATGTAGTCATTCTTCTTTTATTTGTTATTTATTTAAACGGTATAATTTTCTCTAAATATTTTGCGAGAGGAGTTTGCTCATTTTTTCTCCTCTTTTTGAATCTGTGGTAGTCTACCACAAGATGGACCCAGTAGTCCTCTATATTTACATTCTTTTGAGAGAATATATAGTATATGGTGTTCCCCATTAGCCATATTAGGGCGTCTTTTTTCTGTTGTGAAGTGGATGTCATATCTGGTTTCAGTAAAAGTTCAGGACTTATTCTTCTCGTTGTGGTGTCTAGTATGTATGCTGCGGTGCGCCTTGTCCAGTTCCAAATGTCTTTGACACGGTGGCAGGTAATCCTATGGAGTAGGGTGTCTTCCATTTGGCAGTGGTTGCATCTATCTGTTTCTAGGAGATGGATTTGATTTAGCTTGGTGTTAGTGGCTATTGTCTCATTGACTACCTTGTACCAAATTGAATGTACTGATGTTTGTAACACTGGTTGTGGATATTTGTCCAAAGGTTTTTCCATGAAATATTGGGATACTTTATTTCCTGTCTGTTCCCAGGGGTGTTATCCTTCATAATATTGTATATTATTTTGGTTGTCAAAGGCCGGTTATTTTTGTGTTGGAGCTTCAGGTAGCTGAGTTCTAAGTAGAAGAGTTGTAAGTATTTCATCTGATTTGGTATTCGGCCATACTGATGGGTGGTGTCATGCTGTGTGGTTTATATAGGTCTATCACGTGTGCTGTAATGCCTGCGGATTCCTGCTTTTTGCATGCAGCATATGTTTAACGAAGAGAGCTTTGCTCTTCTTATATACATCGACAAGGCCAAGTCCCCCTCTTTTCTTTTCTAGTGTCAGTGTTTCGACTTTAACTTTGAAGATTTCTCCTCTATGTATAAAAAAAGCCAACCGCAGACATAATACTTCGTGCTAGAGGCGTAGAAAACTGGGAGTATTTGCGACGTGTACCATAGCTTCCCAAGGACAAATGTGTTAATTAGTTGTACTCTCTGTATCATATTAAGATTCCTCACGGAGTGTTGTTGGAGGCAAGCTCTAATTTTGGCTAATAGGTTCCGCCAATTTGTTGTCGCACTTTTTTGCAGGCATTTTTGGAATTTGATTCCCAAGAGGTTGATTTCCGAGTTTTCTTCTAGCCAGGAGGGTTTACTATGCCTCAAACCCGCTCCAATATCCATGATTTTGATTTTTTTTATGTTCAGTACTGCTCCAGAGCATTGACAGTAACTTTCGATGGTTTGTTTTGCAAGCTCAACGTCTGTCGTATCTTTCGCAAAGACAACTACATCATCCGCATAGGCCCGACAGGATCACTTTCCCGATTCCTATGTTTATTCCGGTTACTGTTTCTGTTAATTTTAACAATAGTGGCTCTAGTGCTATTGCAAATAGAATCATAGATAGGGGACAACCGTGTCTTACTGATCGCCTAATTCGTATAGGTTCCACTCATCGTCCCGTTGACGATTATTTCGTTGTGGCCTTGTTTAGTAAGTTATGTACTATGTTGGATATCTCTTCTCCGAATCCCATCTTAACCATCGTTTGTTTAAAAAGTTATGGTTAACTCTATCGAAGGCTCGGTCAAATCTAGTGACAAGATGGCACCCTCTGAGTTGCTTGTGTTCATACTGCCTATGACATCGCGATATTCCGACAGTAGTTGGATAATTGATCTGTTGTATCCAACTGCAGCCTGGTGGGTTTTTATCACCTTGTGTATTTTGTCTTTTATTCTGTGTGCTAACACCCTAGCGAATATTTTATAATCACTGTTCAGTAAGGTTATAGGTCTGAAGCTCTTCATATTTTTGGCTTTCGTATTTTTGGGGACTAATACTGTTACGCCGTTCACAAATTCCTCAGGTAACGTTTTTTGTTCCATAATCTCATTACATATTTGTATAAGTTTGTCTTTTAACTGACTCCAAAATGTTGCGTAAAACTCTATCCCGATGCCATCTGGTCCCGGCGATTTGTTTTTGGGGCTTCTTTGGATTGCAGGTAAGCTTCTTCCACGTCAATTTCCTTGTTGAGTTCTGTTCGATCTTCATCGTTCAATTGTTTTTCTATCGAATCTAATATTCCGTCTGGGGCTGTGGAACTATCTGCTTTTTCGAATAGCTGCTTATAATGATTGTGAACTTGTTGTTTTATTGTATTTTGTGTTTTGATGATTGCTCCTTCTTCTGTTATCAACTCCGTAATCAGATGTCTTCTTGCTCTGCGTTTTTCTTGGACCAGATGATAGATTGAAGCATCTTCCGAGGATATAGCATTGTGTACTCTGCTTCTAATTTTAACTCCTTCAAGTTGTCTCCTCTTCATTGCAATTATTTTTGCTTTGATTTTCTTGATCTCAAGAATGTATTTCCTTTCTGTTTCCACCTTTTTATATAGCTCTCTCAAACATAGATAGTGAAATTCTTCTTTTTGCCGTTGCCACCTCTTTATTTCGATGCTATAGGTCTTTAGCATTCGTTGGATCCTGGGTTTCGCCAGTTTTATCCACCATTCTATGGTTGACGGAAATTTCCGAGTTTGGCTGCAGCACTGTATCCATGTATCTGAAAGTTCTGTTGTAGCTGGCGCTGCTCTAGAATAGAGGTATTTAGTTTCCACTATCCCCGCGCAATGTATATACACAGACGGAAAAAAAAATCCCAACACCAAGAAAGACTTGTGTTAGATAAACGAAATTTGGTAGGCGTGTTTATACATCTGAAAGATGACATCGATTCAAATTTCGCGCTTCGCGCATAAGTGTGGCGCTAGTAGCGCTACTCAGAGCTTGCAAATCAGGTTTGCTTTAAATACGCGCTGTAAAGTTTGTGAACGTTATTTACCGCTGAGATTTGACATAGTGAGTTGATGTTAGCCAAGAATGCCTTTAAGAAGACGAAGAAGCCATTATCAACAGCTCACCGAGTTTGAACGAGGTCCTGTAATAGGGCTACGAGAAGGTGGATTTTCTTTTCGCGATATTGCAGAAAGACTTGGCCGGAATGTATCCACTGTGCATGATTGTTGGGTGCAGTGGTCAAGGGATGGTACTGCCTCAAGAAGACCGGGTTCCGGGAGGCCACGTGGCACTACTGAGAGGGAAGACCGCCGTATTCGGCGTACAGCTGTGGTGCATCGTACTGCGTCTGCGGCAGAAATTCGAGCTGCAGTTGGTACCACAGTGACACAACGAACTGTTAGAAATCGGTTACTTCAAGGACAGCTCCGAGCCAGGCGCCCTGTAGCGTGCATTCCACTGACTACAAGCCATCGCCGTTTGCGACTCCAGTGGTGTCAAGCCAGAGCTCATTGGAGGACGGAGTGGAGATCTGTTGTGTTTCCTGATGAAAGCAGGTTCTGCCTTGGTGCCAGTGATGGCCGAGTGTTGGTCAGAAGGAGGCCAGGGGAACGCCTGCAACCAAACTGTCTGCGGCCTAGACACACTGGACCTACACCTGGAGTCATGGTCTGGGGAGCAATTTCCTATGACAGCAGGAGCACTCTTGTGGTTATACAAACACACTGACTGCAAATTTGTACGTCAGTCTGGTAATTCAACCTGTAGTGCTGCCATTCATGAACAGCATTCAAGGGGGAGTTTTTCAACAGGATAACGCTCGCCCTCATACCGCTGTTGTCTCGCAACGTGCTCTACAGAGTGTCGACATGTTACCTTGGCCTGCGAGATCACCAGATCTGTCTCCAATTGAACACGTATGGGATATCATTGGACGACAACTCCAGCATCATCCACAGCCAGCACTGACCGTCCCAGTATTGACAGCACAAGTACAACAAGCATGGAACTCCATACCACAAAGTGACATTCGAAACCTGTATGACACAATGCATTCACGTTTGCAGGCTTGCATTCAAAATTCTGGAGGTTACACCGGCTATTAATTTAACAGTATTTCACATTTGAAATGCATTTTCTTGAGCTTAAATTAACCTGTGATCTTGAAATTTAATCAATTAAACATGTTAACTTGACAAATGCATTGTCCAAATTTCATTACTCTACAATAATTTTTTCTTGGTGTTGGGATTTTTTTTTCCGTCTGTGTATTTTGTTTCGCTAGGTTTATTTTACATTGGTAATGCTACATGGTCCGAAAATTCAACCGGCCAACGCTCTGTTGTTTGAAGTTCGCTCTTCAGCTCTTCGCTGATGTAAATACGGTCTAGTCGTGAAGCTGATTTTCCTGTCGTATATGTAAATCCTATGGTGTTTCCGTTTAATACTTCCCATGTGTCTAGTAGTTTGAGATTGCTTATGATGTATTCCAATTCTATGCTTTTGTTGCAATTGGGTGACTGGTCTTTCTGATGTAGGACGCAGTTGAAATCTCCTCCTAAAATAGTTTGTCGGGTATTCTTACCCATGTGTAAGGTTAAACTATTTTTAAAGTATGACGCCCTCTTGGCTCGTTGGTTGCTGCCTGAGGGAGCATATACATTTATTATTCTGGTATTGGCTATTGTGCAAGCTATAGTTCTTCCTTCTTCTGATCTTGTTACATCTAAGGTTTCAATACCTAGCTTGGTTAAAATTGCTGTTCCGAGGCTTATATCGCCACCTGTGTTCGTTATAGAGTTGTAGCCGGAGATTCTGTCCAGGTTTATTGCGTTTGTGACTTCTTGCAATAGTAGTATGTCAATGTTTGCGGCTCTCACATAGTCTTGCAGCATTTCCGCTTTAAGAGGGCTTATAATTGAGTTTATATTTAACGTTGCCACGGTGTACGTTTGCATCATACTGTCAGTGTGTTGCATTCAGACAATGTGCGTGTCTTCGATTTGATCTTCCTGCTTCTCGTCGTCCGCCCAACTACACGGCGTACTTCCTACTTCGGTCCCTGCGCCTCTGCGCCTGTTTGGGTTTGGAGTTGGCTCTGTGTTGCTAGTTGGCTGAATCTTCTCTATTGGTTGTTTCTTTAGTTTTTTCCCACTTCCTTTGACTTCTTCTGTACTTTCTCTCTCTGTTGACGTTTCCCTACTTTGCTTGGTTTTGGTCTCCGTTTGTTTCCTTGCGCGGCGTTTCTTACCGAGATTGGCGACCGTTGGCCTCGTCCACTCCGTTTCTTCTGCTGTGGATGGTGGGTCAGTTGTCAGCATCGGTTCTTCCTTTCCATGATCTGACTCGATGTTGTCGTCAGTTACCATCGTGTTTTCGAGAGGTTTTTTATTTATTTTCTGCTTTTTCTCGTCCGTGTTTGTTTTTGTTTTGTCATTCCAGTCTCCTTGTTGTTTAGTTTGGAGGTTTTTACTCATTTTGTTCTGGGTTTGGCGTCCCTCGTCGCTCATATTTTCTTCAGTATTCTTTGTATTGTACATTTTTGTGACTTTATTTCTTTTTGTATCACCGTCTCAGGGGGGCACATGTCCGTTTTCATTAGTGGTGGAAACTGCTGTTGGTCTCCTAATGCGGCCTCTTCATTTTGTTTTGTTGTTTCTGAGCGCTTGGCGTATGTTAACGGTAGTATTGTCGGTTGCATTCGAGGGCAGTTTGCTCTGATATGTTCTATTGAGTTGCAAATAGCACAAGTTCGTGGCTGCCCGTCGTATACAACAAGTGCTCTGAATCCACTTACGTTTATGTATGATGGTATGTGTTTTGTTATTTCCATTTTAACTATGCGCACTCCGTTTATCTTCTTAAATCGGATATTGCCTCCCCATTTATCTTCTGTAATTTCTATCACATTTCCGAAAGGTTTGATCGCCTGTAGAATCAGTTCGTTGGATATTTCAAATGGCAGATTTAACACTCTTATATGTCTTTTGCCCATTCCTGCGTTTGTTACTTGAACATTACTTACATTTCCATCGGCATGGTGGAATTTCAAATTGCCTGTATTTTCTTCTATTACGCTGACACAATATTCCTCACTTGTCATTTTAACAAACACACAGTTTTGGAATGAATCTAATTGAATTCCCAATATTTCTTCATCTATTAATTTTACTTTGTCGAACAGCCACTCATGTATCTCGTACGCCGTTGGCCTTACGAAAGCACGATCGAATGTGAATTTTACGGTGTTTTTTCTTGTTATAGCGGTGGCTGCCATTTCTTACCTTTAACTGTAGTACTCGCCTCTACTCGGCTGAGAAGATGGTTTTCTATTACACTCACACAAAACTTCTACACTGCACACTACTGTTGATCGCTGCGGCGTTGACCGACTACACGGATGTTTTTGCAAACACGTCCGTACCTGACGGCCGCTGACAGCGGACTGGCGGTTAAGGCAGCGCCGTATCGTTTGTTTCCTTACATATGACGTCACGCGCTGGTGATTGGTGTTTCGTTGGACGGTGACGAATAGGCCAAAAATCAGATTTTATTTATTGACCTAAAATATAAATCATTATTATTTCACGAAAAAAATATTGGATGATGTTTCTAAATTTATAAATATTATTTCTAACTAAATTTCAGATTTTTTTTTGTAACATCTGTCCGGTCCCCTATTGGCCAATTACCTTGTCTTACCACCGAGCGTGGTGGGTGAATGATAATTATCTGGCCTCACATTCGGGAGGACGCGGGTTCGAATCCCGTCCGGGCATCCAGATTTGGGTTTTCCATTGTTTCCCCAAATCACTCCAGGCGAATGCCGAGATGCTTCATTCAAAAAAGCCAGCATCAAATTCCTTCCCACTCCATGCCCCCCTCCAGTCCTTTCCAATCTCTAATGACCTGGACGTCGACAAAGCGTAAAGCCGCAAGCAAAAAAAAAAAAAAAAAAAAAAAAGAAACAGACATAAGAATGCATTGTTTCTACAAGTGCGACGCAGAGAACAGCAATTTTGAAACCATTTCGATTGGAATTGGATCTTGTCCCATTCTTGATATTTTCCAGATCTTGACCAAAGTGATAGCTTCCAATTTACACGAATAATCCTCTATCAATAGACACCACATTGACACCTGAGAATACAACGCTATCGCTGGTTTGAGCCTAAAAGTACGGAATTCTACAAAAACGTCTAAGGAAAAGAGAAATATCGCTGGTAGAAATGTGTGGTCAGCTATGGTGACAACGACAACAAATTATAATTCAGCCATGGTTTGTTATTTCCGAAGTTGATTGCCTCCAGGCGATAGTTTTTGATGCAACTTAGATCTTAAAAATAGTTTGAACAACCTTGCACACGATTTTATTGAAAAATACGAGCGGTCTGGTGCCTCAGTATTTAAGGCCTGGAACACCAATGGTGTCTCATTCAGGAAGATGCGTTCTATTCTAAATACTATCACCCATTAAAAAGGTGCTCTGATATACGCCAAAGGATCGCAGAAGACGCGATGGGTCCAGAAGATCCTCAAGAGGAAAGTCTGCTATAACGTTGAAGATCTGGGGTGCCCTTCATTAGATGAAAAGCGGCAGTCGAGAACACTATGTAATGGGCATATGTTTTATAATGCCATGTGTGCTCAAGAAATGTAATTTCAATTGCCCATTAGTGGATAAATTAAAAATAAATTGAGATAATTTTTTTATTTATCCTTCATACCCTGGTTTAATGTGTTCAGAATTCTAATCAATTATACAATAGACGTAATTAAATAACAATATTTTATATGTAATGAGTTCCAGCCTTAGAAGCGACTAGCCCAGCACTGATGCGGGCCGTTTGTTTGATACATCACATAGATTCACATCTTGAATATGTATATCAATTAGCTTTTGCACTTGCTGGAGCATTATACATGTTTTGCAACACTTTATCATTTAAAGTGTTCTCAAACTTTTTGCAGTGGCACATAACTCGTCGTTGCCAATGCCTTGTGAATGTGATGATGTTGATCACAGCAGGTCGAGCGTCTATCAAGTTCTGCCATGTTGATTCACTGAATACACACCGTTGGGGTCTGTATTGCGTGAAAAACGTATAGTTTGTACCTACGACACGGCTCTTCAAGAGATATTGTGGTTGTTGAGTGGAGCAGTCGTTTGGTATGTGGTCAGGGTTGTCGCTAAATAATTAGAACACTGGGTCCAACACCTGGGTTAGTTTATATCACTCTACAGACGACAGAGTGATTTTGTTATGACCGACTTTTTCAAGTTCAACTGCTGGTAAAATTCATGTGGGTCGTTTGGTATCACTGCTGTTTAATTTGCTGGTAATGAAAGAAGAAGTTGTTCGTTGGCCATTTCAGTAGATCTAAATCGTTCGTTGCAGAGGGTCTTTTTTTATATAGAGTCTGGTGTGGTGTTACGCAGTAGTGTAAGTAACACAGGGGTGCACAACCATTTCCCCTGTCCACCGTCTTCGCGCTGCCGTGACGCAACCTTCCAGTTGTCCTCGAGTGAGCGCTTTGTCGGAACGTGCGCGCTGTAAATATTAAAAACGGTATACCGACTCAATATAGGGATCTTCGCTGGGGATCCATAGAAAATCGTAGTTTACTCACAACTGCTGCGGAAAGCATTTCCGACAAAAGTGCCATTTATAAAATATTCTGTCTCAACTAGCTCTTTTTCAGTAAGTCTGTAATGGAACTTCAATACTGGTTTTATCAAGAGACGCTTGGAAATTTTGGGTATGTAATATGCTGTGTATTATCAAACTTTTATAGCTGAATAGTTAACTACACAGAAGGACAAGTAAATCAAAAAGAAAAATGCGAAACACCTATAATAGAGGATGTGAGCGGCACGTGACTTGGCACTCTTAAGTACCAGAACGGTGAACAGATCATTCGATTAGCTATTTTAAAACTTATCGGACGTGTGTTCTGATTCTAGGACAGATAGATTGCAATCAAAATCTTATCAAGCACGTGTGATCTGAAGTACGAAGCAAAACATGATGAACACAGAAATCAAAAGTCATTATCTATAACAAAATAGTATCTGTTTAAATAAACAGACTTGTCTCGTTTATAAAAGGTCGTGGTGCCACTTGCATCGCCATTGTTGAGTACTGACACGGCACGCAGACAGCAAGCAAGATGAAGTCCGGAAGCAGGCGCATGCAGATCATAGCAACCGTGGCAGGTACGGATATGCTGTATCAGTAGTTCGATAACGTAAGCAGCCTTCCCCTTGTTCACTTCACGAATTCTACCGACAACCATACGATAAAAAATGTTTTTGTTACGTTGTAGTAGATACATTTCAATGTTAATTGTCAACCTGACTTTCCCCTATGAAAACACAGCGTAAATCAATTCTGCAAGTAGACCAATACTAACATGGATAGGTATCTTTCAGATTATATTGTTATAACATACAAAATGGAAATTCAAACGATGTATCCCGTAAAACTTTACCTACAGCATTTGTTGCGAAAGATAATGATCATATTACGTAAACAATCTGAAGGGAATACGGTGACCAAATACTTCTAACTGTACGGTTCTTTGTGAATGACGTTCATGTACTGAATGGGAACGAAATAGAAACTCTGCAGTTGCTTAACTAAATAGAATTGTTATAAAATAAAGCTTATTGTAATTTATCATCTCTAGTGCTGTAACAAAAAGCTTCAGTTGTTATCTTGGTCCAGGTTGCATTTCAGCCTAACCACAATCTCCCCTAATATTGCTGCTAGAAAATCAAAGCTTCAATTACACACGAATTAATGCATTCCCTGTATAGCATGTCAGTGTCATCATGCATCACGATATGAAATCTTCACAGGTTTCTTACACCTTTCTTTCTTATTACCTGTGATGAAGATCAATGTTTTAACGGCGAACACAGTTTACATCGGCTGAAATAATGACCCCCAGTGAAAACGAACGATGATAAAAATAATCTTAATAATAATTCCTCTTCTGAAGCATGGTAAAGAACCAGGTGATGCCGCATCGTATCGTGCTATCGCCCTTTCTACATGCATTGGCAAGACGGTCGAAAGAATGACTAAACATCGACTAGAATGGTGGCTAGAATCACGATCCTTGTTACCCAACTCACAAAACGGATTCCGCAAGGGTCGAGGTACCTACGACAACCAAGCCACGTTAGTCACAGCGATTCAAGCCTCCTATCTGGAAAATCAGTATCTCACTGCATTGTTGTTGGACATTTCTGAGGCTTATGATAATGTACGGATACCGATTCTGGCGCAGTGCTCAGTCCCCTCCTGTATACAATTTACTGGAGAGCATTTTGCCTCTTGCCGTGAGCATTATTCACTTCAGCGACATCGGTTACGGCAACTAAGCGTCTTTTTCTACAATTTATACTTCGCATAATCCAGTGGCTATTCGAACATGGCCTGGACTTCTCGGCAAGTAAATCCTCAGCACTGATATTTACGAGAATGAGAATCCACCCCCCAAACTACAACTTCATTTTGGGTCCCCTTAACGTGCTTGTTAAATTCCTTGGACTGGTATATGATTCTCGTCTCACCTGGTCAGCTCACATACATCAACTTGTCCCAAAATTGGAACAAGGTCTTAATATTTTACGCATGCTGACTCGAGTTTGGTGGGGAGCTCATCCATCTACATTGTTGATACTCTATCGCACCCTACTCAGATCAAAACTGGACTATGGAAGTGCATTCTATTTCAGTAGGAGTAAACGACTGCTAAATAAACTGGATCGCATTCAGTATCAGTGCATTCGTATTTGCCTAGGAGCTATGATATCCACACCCTCGAATGCGCTTCTTTTGGAAGCAGTAGAAATGCCTTTGAATGTTCCCTCCCAACGCTTCTCAAATAAATTTTATTGACTTGTGCTTATTCCAAAAATTCACCAGTTCTCTGGCATCTCACCAACCTTCGACAGCTAATGGAAATGAGAAAAGACGGTGTCCTATTTGTCCAAATGTATCCGCTGCCTGCAAAGTCTTGAGTACCTGTCAACACTCCTCCCTGACCGTCAAGCAACAGGAAACGGCGACTATATATGACATACCTTGTCAACAATGTGTGACCCCTCTGACAGTAAGGGAGCGTGCACAAACCACGTAGCTCCATTTTGGCCTCCTGTGAACCCCCCCCCCTCCCCCCACGTAGCACGTAGCTTTTTTCCCTTTTGATTCTAGAAGACATTTTGTGTTTTCTCCTTGTCAGACTATTGTAAATTACATACTGAGATAATTAACTCAAGAAAATAAATATTCACATTCTGTTGTGTGTTTTGTTTCTCGTTTTTACTGTGAAAAATGTTATGAAAGGAAAGCTACGTGACCTGGCTCGGAAACTCCCCCTTCCCCCACGTAGCTCAGTGTAGCCTTCCAGCTAACCCCTCCCCCCTGGACCGAGCTACGTAGTTTGTGAACGCCCCCTAAACTGCCTACGGTGTATCCACGATCCGGTAAACCAGTTCAACAACTGTGCCAGGAATATTTATCTGTTAGATGGCATCTTCAGTTCAAATATACATGATGGTTCAAAGATACCTTTGACGGTTAGGGTAGGCTGTGCATTCTACTGCCCCGAGACACAACACGCTCAAAGTCCGCCTTCCAGGACACCTACCAAGCTACGGCGGAATCCATTGCCATCGACCAGGCTCTTATATGCTGTACGCAAGAAGTTTTTTACGGCGAAGTATACTAATACTCACCGATTCACTTAGTGTTCTTCGCTCCTTAGCCATACCAGTTATACTCCAGCGACCTAATACACATAACATCAGTATAATTCAACAGACTGTAGAAATTAATCAGCGCGGTTCCACTGTTAATTATATCTGGATACCTGCGCAATCTGGAATTAGATATAACGAGCACGTCGATATGTTAGCCATGGAGGCATGTAGCTCGGGCCGAAGCTATAAAGGTGGGTTTACACGCTCAAGCCATTTGCACAAACTGGCTTGCGTAAGCCAATTTGTGCAAATGAACTGAATGAAATGTTGCTGTTCACACGTTCAGTTTGGCTTGCACAATTATGAAGTGAGGAACCCCGAAAATTATAGTTTGCTGTATTCAAAATGGAAAATTTCGACGAAGAATGTATTCTTGTAAAGGCTGCGGTTTGTATTTTATATAAAAAAAAGATGAAATTGAAGGCAAATGAAAGGTTTGGTTCCTAAAAAGGATATTTTTTTTCTAAAGCAATAGCTGAATTACGCAGTGAGCCTGACGATTTTCGCCTCTATTTGCGTATGAAAAAAGACATACTAGATTTGCCAAGTTTAATCACGCCAAAATTCGAGAGCAGATACTGCTTGCAATTTTTCTACCAAATTTTTATGCCCATGAGATTTAGCATTGCGGTCACTGTATTCTTTGCTCTCAACCAGGGTTGGCATGATTAAATCATTCTGATTAAAATAACGATTTTAATCATGATTTAAATCAAATGAATTTGTCAATAAAAATCAAGGATTTCATCAAATTGTCATTTAGTGGACCAACCAAAGTAAAAAGCTAATCAATGTCTGAATTGTAATACTCAATAAGAAATGCTTTCTGTCCCCAATCGAATCGTAAAATAAACTGGACAGTCCGAATGTGGAAAATACTCTTTTCACCGACACTGATAGTGCTATGGCATCAACTAGTTGCCTGCAAATTGGATATAAATTGGTTTGACCTTCTTCATTAAAATGTGATTTTGCGACTCCCACCACTCCAGAGCTGTCATTTTTTAAAACTTCTTCAGTGAACATCACAGATTTGAAGGATTTTGATTGTGACTTTAATTTTATAATTATTGGCAGTAAACCTCAACCATAATAAGTTCTAGGTTCATCCAACGCACACTCTTCCTCTTCTTCTGTCACCCTGAATTCAGTTTGAGTTGGATCTAATAAATACGCCAAAAAGAAGCTGGGCAGCATAGCTTTCTTGTATTTCTTTTTAAAGTGAGATATATGGCTAGTGTTAGTTTCATAGAATTTGGCTTCACTGCATCTGTCAGAGACCCATTACTTTTTTGTAGGATATCCATTGCGACTGATACTGTTTCATTATCTCAAAAATTATTCAACAGATCGTTTTATTACCACGTTTTCGACTTTTTACTGAGTTACAATGTCTAATATATTTCTGTTGTCTTCACAAATCTGTATTAACTTTTACCACTCAGAAATGTGTACTTCAAAAAAATCAGTCGGAGTGTTCCAGCATTAGGGACAATGAATCAGAAACAGGAGGGTCTAATTCGGAGAACGAGCTTAACAACACAATTAGAAATGACGATAGTAAAAAATTTGATATCCATCCTGAGGAAATCATGAAGGAAATAAGAAAGCTGAAAAAACATAAAGGGGCTGGTGAAGATAATATTACTACAGATATCTTAAAGATAGCCGGATGTGACATTGTACCTTATCTTGAAATATTATTTAAATTGAGTCTAGACACTTGCTGCTTACCACAGGACTGGAAAAGTGCAATAGTAGTACCGGTACATAAGGGAGGGGTGAGAAATAGAGTTGAGAATTACAGGCCAATCAGTTTGACATCAGTGGTAGGTAAATTAATGGAAAGATTGATATGCAACCACATCAGAAATATATGTGAGGAACGTAATTGGTTTTCAAGCAGGCAACATGGTTTCAGGCAAGGATATTCATGCGAATCTCAGTTGGTGGGATATATGCAAGATATTTCAGATGAAATGGACAAGGGAGGCCAAATTGATAGTGTAGCACTAGATCTGTCTAAGGCGTTTGACAGAGTAAGCCATAAAATGGTAGTAAATAAGGTAAAAACCATTGGAGTGGATAAGAAAGTCATTTGCTGGGTAGAAGAATTTTTAAAAGGTAGAAAACAGAAAGTTAGGGTAGGAAATGTAGTATCAAAAGAAGTGGAAGTAAAAATGGGTGTGCCACAGGGTAGCGTATTGGGACCATTGCTATTCATTATTCTAATGAATAATTGTGTTGATTGTTTACTATCTGAAATTAGATTGTTTGCAGATGACATAATGCTGTATAAAAGAATCAAAACGATAGAGGATTGTAAACAGTTGCAGGGTGATCTGGACAGGATATCTAATTGGGTTGGTAAACATGGAATGAAGATAAATGCAAAGAAGAGTCAGCTTATTAGATACACAAATAAAAAACAAAAGGTTAATTATGAATATAAGGTGGGGAAAGAATTGCTTGCTGAAGACTTGAAATGCAAATATCTTGGAATTACTTTTGATAACAAACTTAACTGGGCAGGACACATAGGACAGGTGGTAGGAAAAGGTTTCAAAGTTCTGCACTTGTTGGAGAGAGTGATGAGGGGATGTACGAGAGAAGTCAAGGAATTGGGTTACAAAACTTTGGTCAGACCATTGCTCGAATATGGTAGTGTAGTATGGGACCCTCATTTTACGTATCAAATACAGGAGTTGGAGAGGGTGCAAAGAAGGGCTGCTAGATTTGTTTCTGGAAATTATCGCAGAATGCAATCAGTGACGGATATGATAAAGGAGCTGGAATGGGATTCATTGCAAGACAGGAGGAGGATGAGGAGGGTCATGGGAGTGTACAGGGCATATACTGGTGATGAGGCATGGAAAGATATTGCAATAGGTATGAAAAGTAGTGCATGGAAGGGAAAAGATGACCATGACCACAAGCTGGCACTCGATTTCAGGCACAAGGGTGTGGGAAGATTCTCTTTTTTAGGTAAGGGTGTCAGGGATTGGAATGAGTTACCAAGAGAAATGATGAATAATTTACCGAAACTTTGAAGGAATTTAAAGATAAAATTTGTAGAGGGAAAATGTAGGGGGTGCAGGATAGGGGAAGATGGGTGTGTAGGGATATTGCCACCGGAGCCTGTGCTCCATTGCAATTAAATTAAATTAAATTAAACTTCTTGTGGTAAAATAAAAGCTTTTCCACCTTCTTTTTTAAACAATTTGCAGCATAACTGTCGCGGAAATGTTTGCACAACATGCTCCTTTGTGTTGGCAATTTCCACTTCCAGATCCTTTGATAGTAAATTCAGAAAATGTGCTCAGCAACCATATGTTATAGTATTTTCATTTTTTAATTTCTCTTCTCATTTTCGCCATATTGAAAGCGTTATCTATTACGAAATTTACTAATCCTAGCATTAAACTTAGATTTCAGATGCTCTTTTAAAGCCATAGCAAGTTTAGTGAGATATTCAGACGTATGTAGCTTTCCGAATGTGTGTATAGTGTCAGATAGAAATACTTCGTAATAATTCCTATAAATAGGTTTTTTCGGCGTCAGCTGACAAAACAAAGAGAGGAATGCCTTTTCCTCTGCCGCCTAGGAATGCGTTTCGTTTTGCACACATAATAGTTGAATTATGGTGTTTTTTTAAGTAAAAAATCGTGATTAATTTCATTAAAAAAATTATATTTTTATGAAAATATCGTGATTTTTTGTCCAACCCTGCTGTCAACTTTCCACCAATGCGGAAACGACTTGTGTTGTTCAATAAATTCAACAAGAAATTATTTATCTTTGGACTTTTGAATAATACAACAAAAAAACTAAACAACAATGAACACGAACTGAATGACTCAATAATACAATAAGTGAATAAGCTTACTGAATAGATAACTGCTAATTGATAAAGTCGGGGGAACAGGTGGTCGAATGTCGCCATCACCCATGCGCATGCGCAAGGTTGGAGCTGAGGCTTTTTTTTTTTAATGGCTTTCGGCGACTAAGCCATTCAGCCAGCTCAATGTGTTTTACGATATCTCTTCATGGGAATTAGTTTCTCCAGTGCGTTTTTTATGATTCCTAAGAATAGACACCACAGGACGGACAGGACATTCACACAGACACACAACACTTAACATCCATGCCCGCGGCCGGATTCGAACCGGCGACCTTCGGCACGCGGAGCTAGCACGCTAGCTCCTGCGCTACCGAGGCCGGCCGGAGCTGAGGCTTGAGCCTTGTTCAGACGCTCATGCCAACATTCCAACCTCAAGTCGATTTTCTGTCGGGACAGATTTTACTCAAGCCAAACTTTTTGGCTTGCACAAACGTCATGCCAGCGTTCACACGCAACGATTTACTTTCACAAACTGGCTTGCGCAAGCCAATTTGCGCAAATGGCATGAGCGTGTAAACGCACCTTTACACCCAGCAACACACAACTGATTATCAGGCAACAATGGTCAGCAATGAATACCAACAATGGACGAGGAGCTTGAATGAATCTAAACAATACAGTGGACGACAGTTCGCTCTAGTACAGACGTACCCTCCAAGAAGACCTTGGTATTCAAGATGGAACTCTCAACGACGGTACATCACTTCTATCATTCGCATGAGATTCCATCACGGTGCCTTCCGTAGTCACCTTTATCGCATCAAGGCGGTAAAGAAACCCTACTGCACATGCAACGGACAGGCACTACAGGACCTTAATCATTTATTTTTCAACTGCTCTAATTTTCAGCAACAGCAATCAACATTCAACAAGTCTCTTGTGCGAGCACAGCAGCCACTTCCAACCAGTATTACAGTACTACTCGCTACAAATAACAACAAAATCTATAGTATCATCAAGGATTATATTAAGGATAATGACATATTTAATGCACCAATATATCTGAATACTTTTAAATGTTATTAATATTATTAACTTGTGACTCCGCCAGGCTGACTGTATGGTCTATTCAAGACCTAGTGTCAAATAAATATTTTTTTTTAAAAAAACTTACGTTATGCCATGTAGTATTTAACTGTGGTTTAGGCCACATATATCGCCATCAATTTGGAACTTCTTCATTCAAAGTAATGATTACAGTAAAAAAAAACCCAAAAAAACCTGATAATTAATAGAGGAAAGTGCCCCTCTACCGGACCCCTCCCCCTAAAGTGAACCCACAGTCCCCTGCCTCTGCATTTTCCTGAACTCTAGCAGGATCAAGTGAAAACAATAGTTCAGGCTTCTGCCATTCTGTAGCAGAATTATCGCCTAGCCCGCTTCATTGGTTGGTCATTAAATCGCCATTACGTGCTTTGGCAGTAGGTAAACTTTTTACATTTTGCTATATTTTTAAAAATCTCTCCGATATATGGGCAGGTAAGACTTCCAATCTATATATACCCTTAAATTATAAGGTTTTATGTTAATTTATCATCAAACTATTTTGTTGAGAAGATTGGTTAAAAATCTAGTGTATTAAGAAAATACAGACTATAATTCCCTCAGTTGCCCAAACCAGACACCTATTTTTTATGTTTAAGTCAAATATGGAACGTAATGCTTACATTTTTATTGTCATCTTATCTACGCCCAATACTACACCCACTTGATGAAAGTTATAGGAGCCAAAGAAGTCAAGGAAGCTCGACAGCAAGAACGTAATCGCGTTCGAGTATGCAAAAGCAGTCGCGGCCAGGGGCATGGATAAGTGATAGGGCCTCTATAAAAGAGCTTTTGGAAAGGATCGTTAAATTTAAGACAATGTGAAAGAATCAAGCGTAGAGGATGAGAAGAGCGTGACCTCTGAAAAATCGGAATTGTAGAATTTCCCTGGAGTTTCCCCTTCCAAAGATACGACGGTTGGTGCGGACGGTGTTTTGCGACAGGAATTTTTGAATTTTCAGAACGGGAAATTTGGATGATGAACGTTATATGTTGTGAGAGACCATGTGGATGGTGCTGGGGTTGAAAATGATGAATACATTTGTGATTTTTGTCACTAAACGATTTAATTCTTTTATGTATTTTTTGTGTCTTCGTATACCCTATATATGTTATGTTTGTATATTTTTTAAAAACCAAAACCTTTAATTGTTTATTTCAATTTAAAATATGTTTCCGTTTTCTAATTTTTTTCAGTGTTATTTCATAATTTTATGAGGGTCTGCTTTAGGGAACATTTTTCATATCGCTAAACTGTAGGGTTTTTCAAAAAATACGTCTTTCGGTAATGATGTTTGATAAAAATTTTTTAAATTAGGATTTAAATGACGCACAACATTCTGAAGTAATTATTTCATGCTTAAAAAAACAGGTTTGTTATTGATTATAATTTCTATACGTAAAAAAACAAAATTGGGGTCATGTTTTTGCATTTTCCCCTATGCAATTTAACGAAATTTATTATTATTATTTTCATTGTTGATACATATACACATAATATGAGTCATATCATAGTAAATATATATATATATACATATTTTACAAATACAAGAAATAATAATAAACATACATTTTTGCAAACGTCATAATGAGTACAATTAATTATTTTCTTCAAATTCTTGAATGGAGTAGAAGGAGTTGCCAATAAGATAATCTCTAAGTTTTTGTTTGAATACATCTTTATTATCTGAAAGCTGTTTTATACGATTAGGTAGTTTATTAAACAGATGTATCCCAGAATAATTAACTCCTCTTTGTACTAATGACAGAGATGTTTGTGTTTTATGCAAGTTATTTCTGTTTCTTGTATTGAAACTGTGTACCTGTGAATTAGGTGTAAACAGGTTAAAATTTTCTATGACAAAGCTCATGAGAGAATATATATACTGAGAATACATTGTAAGAATATTGAGTTTCTTAAAGAGTTGTCTGCAAGAAGTTCTTGGTTTTACCCTACACAGAAACCTAATAGCTCTTTTCTGTGCTATGAAAACTTTTTTACTTTGTGAAGAGTTTCCCCAAAAAATTATGCCATATGACATTACTGAATGAAAATATGAGGAGTACACCTGTTTCATTAATTCTAGATCTGCTGTTAGAGAAAGTGTTCGTATTGCGAAGGTGGCACTACTTAACTTTGCCAGTAGTGTAGTGATATGATCATGCCAACAGAGTTTCTGATCTATTTTAATACCAAGAAATTTTATACTCTCTGTTTCTAAGATTGTGTTGTTTTTATAGTTTATACATATATCTGGCTGTGCATAGTTTTTTGTTTTAAACCTAATATAATGTGTTTTTTCAAAATTTAATTTTAATGAATTTGCCTTAAACCAATTTGCTACTACTCTAAGTACTTCATTTACATTAAATTCTATAGTACTGTTTGGTGTTTTACGCACAGTCAGGTTAGTGTCATCTGCAAATAAAACACTCTTAACTTTGTCGGATAAATTTCCAGGAAGGTCATTGATGTATAACAGAAAGAGGAGGGGACCTAAGACAGAGCCTTGTGGAATTCCATGTTTTATTTTCTCCCAGTCTGATGAAGCATCTTTACTTATTTTAGAATCAAAAATTGAAACTTTTTGCATTCGGCTTTCAATGTATGATTTAAACCATTTACCTGCGGTCCCAAAAATACCATAGTATTCCATTTTTTTCAAAAGTAATTCATGATTTACACAGTCAAATGCTTTTGCAAGATCACAAAATATTCCTACAGGATTCATTTTATTATTCAGTTCCTCAAATGTGTTATTTAAAAATGAATATATAGCCATTTCTATGGATGATCCTTTTTTGAACCCAAATTGTGAATTAGTTAGGATATTATAGTGTGTAACATGTTTTATTACTCTACTATACATGACTTTTTCAAAAACCTTTGAGAATGTTGAAAGTAATGAAATGGGACGATAGTTGTCTACACATGTTACTTCTCCTTTTTTAAATAATGGTTTTACAACAGCATATTTTAGTCTATCGGGAAAAACACCTTGTATTAAGGATTCATTACAAATGTGAGCAAGTACATGACTGATACAGTCTGAACATCTTTTCAGTAATTTACTTGAAATATTGTCATAGCTGGAAGAATTTTTAGGTTTTAATTGTTTAATGAGTTTATTTATTTCTGAGACTGTTACTGGTGGCAATTTCATCTCCACAAAGCTATTTGGGAAAGCAGTCTCAAGAAGCCTTAGAGCACTATGTGGGGATTGCTTTTCTATGCCTAATTTATCTACTACTGACGTAAAATGTTTGTTAAATATTTCACAAACTTCCCCTACTTCGCTATACACATATCCATTTTGTTCTATTTTTATGTCTTTAGAGTGATTTACAGTTTTTCCTGTTTCAGTCCATATG